>CM053026.1:473832359-474364692 GCA_028564925.1 Lithobates sylvaticus | reverse complement strand
AAACTTATTAATCGGCTTTTTTATACCACATTTTAATCCTAAATTTAATATATTGAGCTCCTTATGCGATAGTACCACTGGTGTTAGATTATAAATCCCAGTTACTCCGAGCCCCTTCTTCTTTTGTTGGGCCCTCTGCCCTGCCCTACAACCTCTGCTGTTTCTTCTTGTTGGTAACCATTTATTTCCCATTCCCCCCTTTGGGTCCATGTATGTGGGTCCACTTGAGACGTTGGACCCGGCACATCCCTGTGTTGGGGGTGGGATTGGTGGTATTCTGGGGGTTGGGGGTATCCTGGGGGTCTCCCTCTCCGTGGTTGGAACCCCCGGCCCCTCCATTGGCCCCACCATCCCCCTCCCTAAAAAAGGACGTGCCTGGTATTGCCCATTATACCCGTCCTGTTGGTATGGGGGTTGGTTTCTATTGTAGTGGCGCGCAAAATTAAACTAAATATTTAAAAGACAAAAGATAGCAGATCATAGACATAAATTGCCAATTAAAACTCTGGGTACATAATTAGGCATATAATAAAATATAACAAGCAATAGTGCATAAAGTGGTGTGATAAAAACCAAATCATGTGATAAAAGCAATCCTGGTTAACCACTTCCCGCCCGGTCAATAGTAAATTGACGTCCGGGAAGTGGCTTCGTTATCCTGACTGGGCGTCATATGACGTCCTTCAGGATAACAGCCGCCGCGCGCCCGTGGGGGCGCGCATCGCGGCGATCGGTGGAGCGGTGTGTCAGTCTGACACACCGCTACACTGATCTCGGTAAAGAGCCTCCGGCGGAGGCTCTTTACCACGTGATCAGCCGTGTCCAATCACGGCTGATCACGATGTACACAGGAAGAGCCGTTGATCGGCTTTTCCTCACTCGCGTCTGACAGACGCGAGTAGAGGGGAGCCGATCGGCGGCTCTCCTGACAGGGGGGTATGCGCTGATTGTTTATCAGCGCAGCCCCCCCTCAGATGCCCACACTGGACCACTAGGGAAGCCCCCAGGACCACCAGGGAAGCCCCCAGGACCACCAGGGAAGCCCCCAGCATGTGGATGGCCAGGTACATCCCCCATGGCCATCCACATGTTAAAAAAAAATCAAAAATATGCCAATCAGTGCCCACAGATGGGCACTGATTGGCACATCATATTTAATAAAAAAAAAAGGAAAAAAAAAAGGATTCCCAGCAATGCCACCCATAAGTGTTATCAGTGCCACTCATCAGCGTCCATCAGTGCCCATCCGTGCCCACCCATGCCCACCTATCAGTGCCCATCCATGCCACCTATCAGTGCCCATGCATGCCACCTATCAGTGCCCATCCATGCCACCTATCAGTGCCACCTATATGTGTGCATCAGTGCCACCCATAAGTACCCGTCAGTGCCGCCTATGAGTGCCCATCAGTGCCACCTGAGTGCCCATCAGTGCCGCATACCAGTGCCACCTATCAATGCCCATCAGTGCCACCTATCAGTGCCCATCAGTGCCGCCTATCAGTGCCCATCATCAGTGCCCCCTCATCGGTGCCCCCTAATTGGTGCCACCTCATCGGTGCCCATCAGTGCCGCCTTATCAGTGCCCATTAGTGCCGCCTTATCAGTGCCCGTCATTGAAGAAGAAAACGCACTTATTTACAAAAAAAATTAACAGTGACAAAGAAAAACTTGTTTTTTTGCAAAATTTTCGGTCTTTTTTTGTTTGTTGCGCAAAAAATAAAAATCGCAGAGGTGATCAAATACCACCAAAAGAAAGCTCTATTTGTGGGAACAAAATGATAAAAAATTTGTTTGGGTACAGTGTAGCATGACCGCGCAATTGTCATTCAAATTGCGACATCGCTGAAAGCTGAAAATTGGCTTGGGCGGGAAGGTGTCTAAGTGTCTGGTATTGAAGTGGTTAAAAAATGCATCATAAAAGTCGCATGATGTGACTGGATAAAATAAAAGTGCATCCAAAAGTATATAAAAACAGTGATGTGATATATAAAAAAAACGTGATGGAAATCCTTAAACGCATGTAATGTGCATCCAAAAATGTGAAAGAGGGAGTGATCCAAACGGATAAAATCAATATATCATATGAGTGATATAGGGAATTGGATAATATAAAGTGCAAAAGAGCAAAGGAGACTATGAAATCTCATATATATTGGTATCAAATCCGTGCCATCTAAATCGTAATGGCAAACTGGAGTGAAAAAAAAAAATGCAAATACTAAAATTGTGAGTGGCGATTAATAAGTCGCAGAATATAAAAGTCCAAATAGAAAGTCCATATATAGCATAAGTACAGGGTGACTTTGATATCTTCTATCCAGCAAAAGGCAAGCTATCAGTGCTGAGGTATCCGGTGGTGATAAGGGATAATCTATAAATCCTGTGCAGTGATCCGTGTGTTTTTCTCGTGAAATCCTAATAGGGATATGGGTGGCCCCTTACCTTACAGCTGTAAGGTTACAGCAGTGTAATATGGGTCTTTATGGTCATAGGAGACCGTCCTCTCTGGGGTGTCTTTCCGATTTTTCAAATGTCTGTCCCAGGTGGTTCCCTTCAGCTTTACTCCTTATCCAGGCAGGGGCAGGGAGGGGGGATGGGGGGGTTTTCACCTCAATATGCACATGAAATAAGATAGCCTCATAGTGTAGTATGTCAATGGTAAACAAGCATTTATTGCAATCAAACAGGTAAACAGATAAAATGGGTACTCACATTAAAACAGTGAATACAGATACAGGGTAAAAACGAGCTTCGAGCTCGGTGGCGTCACTTCCGGTAGGTCACGTGTCCCGACGCGTGTTCGTCACGTGACAAGTGACGAACACGCGTATATAAATGCTTGTTTACCATTGACATACTACACTATGAGGCTATCTTATTTCATGTGCATATTGAGGTGAAAACCCCCCCATCCCCCCTCCCTGCCCCTGCCTGGATAAGGAGTAAAGCTGAAGGGAACCACCTGGGACAGACATGTGAAAAATCGGAAAGACACCCCAGAGAGGACGGTCTCCTATGACCATAAAGACCCATATTACACTGCTGTAACCTTACAGCTGTAAGGTAAGGGGCCACCCATATCCCTATTAGGATTTCACGAGAAAAACACACGGATCATTGCACAGGATTTATAGATTATCCCTTATCACCACCGGATACCTCAGCACTGATAGCTTGCCTTTTGCTGGATAGAAGATATCAAAGTCACCCTGTACTTATGCTATATATGGACTTTCTATTTGGACTTTTATATTCTGCGACTTATTAATCGCCACTCACAATTTTAGTATTTGCATTTTTTTTTTTCACTCCAGTTTGCCATTACGATTTAGATGGCACGGATTTGATACCAATATATATGAGATTTCATAGTCTCCTTTGCTCTTTTGCACTTTATATTATCCAATTCCCTATATCACTCATATGATATATTGATTTTATCCGTTTGGATCACTCCCTCTTTCACATTCTTGGATGCACATTACATGCGTTTAAGGATTTCCATCACGTTTTTTTTATATATCACATCACTGTTTTTATATACTTTTGGATGCACTTTTACTTTATCCAGTCACATCATGCGACTTTTATGATGCATTTTTTAACCAGGATTGCTTTTATCACATGATTTGGTTTTTATCACACCACTTTATGCACTATTGCTTGTTATATTTTATTATATGCCTAATTATGTACCCGGAGTTTTAATTGGCAATTTATGTCTATGATCTGCTATCTTTTGTCTTTTAAATATTTAGTTTAATTTTGCGCGCCACTACCTCTTCTTTTTTTATTCCACTTGGGTTCAGACATTTCCTTTTAGTGTGCGCAGCATCCCTTTAGTCAGTTTCGGTGTGCTGGCGCAGGATTAACTTTTCTAATTTTTTGGTTTCTATTGTGTGGCGGGGCATTGTAGGTTGTTCTATATTGAGGACCTCCTTGAAAGCCGGTGTTAGACCTCCCTCTGTTCATGTTAGCCTTCCCTCTTCCTCTTTTTATGGGAGTAGAGTAATACACGGGGCGAATGTCTTTGCCTTCCCTCTTCCTCTTTTTATGGGAGTAGAGTAATACACGAGGCGAATGTCTTTGTGCAGGCTTTCTTTAGAGTGCCACCGGTCGAGACACTGGGCTTGGGACAGTGTTTGATTATTTTAATAATGCCCTCTATGTCAAAGAACTTTTTAAGCATGTCATTCCCTATTGTCATAAACGAGGGTTGAACATTTGGGGCAGCTTCCTCCCTATTATCTTCCCTATCTTTCTTCCCATATAGTCTTCCACTCTTAGTCCTAGAGGGGGTTATCTGTTCTTTAAGCTCATCTGATTTCGCTTGTAACTCCTTAAGTATTGCACGAGCTTCCTCCAATGTCTTCTGATAAAGTTTATTTTTCTGCTTTTTTGTCACTGTGGTTCTATGTCCCCCAGAAGCTCCCTGATCTCTAGTTTCTGTGTCAGAATCCTCCGAAACATAAGAATCCATTTGACTGACAGTCACTATGGGACTTTCTGACCTATCTTCCTGTTGTTGCTGAACTTGCAGAACTTGTTGCTGCTGAACCAGGGCAGGGCCTTGTTGCTACTGAATGGGAGCTGGGGCTGGAGCCCGTCTCTGGCTGACAGCATGATGACCAGCTAACAGATCTATATCTTCTTTAGTGAGACTGGGATAGATTTTGTTTGTGTATGGTGGAAGGTTAAATGGAAGGAGGGGGACAGTTGGGTCTGGTCTCTGATTATCTGCCTCTTCCCTGTGCTTTCTCTCATAATCCTCCTTACTTAAACATTTGTTAGGTTTCTTTTGTTTCTTATTATCCCTCTGGAACTAATATGGGACATATTTTAACCAGTTCTCCCCTCCCTGTCTCATATGAGTCATGTCCCATCGTGGGTCCCCGGAGTACCAGGGAAATGCTTTTTTATCTCCTAGACATAATCCTTTTACCATATGCATATGGAACCTATCATCACCATCCCAGTGGAAAGGATCAGAGCTATGCATAGTTTCAGTCCACACCGATAGATGTGATACCCAGGGGACTATGAACTCACAATCCATACCACAAACCCTAGCTACATAATCTTTATATGTTTCCCCAGGGTTGGGAGAAGGGGGAGGAACTTCTTTATCATATTTTTGACCCATATCGACAGTGGGGAATGACTGTCTTACCTTACAGTCGTCTGATCCACAAAACAAATCATCTTATACGTCTAAGCGACAGAAAGAATAATCAGAAAAGTTTTGGGTCACGGTGGATTTACCTCATAGACTATTCTCATTCCCACAAGGAGAAAACAGTACTGTTTAAATATTTGTGCCCTCCCAAAGGACTCTCTTAGGTCTGCCAAAGACCTTTTTCTATATTTGTGTCCTCCTTTTTCTATATTAGTCTATGTAGGCATGGTTCGTCTCCTTTCTATACAATTTAAATGGAAATAAAGCTTTATCAGAGCCACGGCAAGGAAATAATTTGTCAGATAAGACAAAAATTTACTTACCGTGGAATGTCTGACTGCTTTAACCGGGACAAGCCCCCATCTGAAAGGATAGATTACTGGACAGCCGACCACCCTTGCTAATCCCCATTGATCCCATCAGAATTCTGCAGACCCCAATGACACACACACAATAGGCAGCTTTCGTGTGCAAAGTGAGTCTGAACTCTTTATTAAGAATGATACCTTTTATATGTGAGTTACAACAACAGAGAGGAAGGGTAAACTCACTAACCAGGTTTCTACAGAGATTTTATTTCATCAATAGTTTTAGGCAGCTGAAAGGAATTTATAAAGATAGCTTATCTGCATAGACTACTGAGAATCAGCCTAAACACAATGAGTCATACAGTGCAAGTTTTAATTAAAGCTTGGCTCAAACAAAAAGTCTAAAACTCTAACGAGAAAGAAGTGTATTTAGGTCACGTACATTCATTGAAAACAAGCGAAGGGGAGATTACAAAATGGAGTTGCAGTTGATCATATGCTCAATTACACCATCCATCTTTCCCTCAACCCTGACCAGTTTCCCAGTCCCGACTGCTAAAAAACATCCCCACAGCATGATGCTGCCACCACCATGTTTCACTGTGGGTATGGTGTTCTTTGGGTGATGTGATGTGTTGGGTTTGCACCAGACATAGCGTTTTCTTTGATGGCCAAAAAGTAAAATTTTAGTCTCATTAGACCAGAGCACCTTCCTCCATACATTTTATGAGTCTCCCACATGCCTTTTTGCAAACTCAAAATGTGCCATTTTGTTTTTTGCTGAAAGTAATGGCTTTCTTCTGGCCACTCTGCCATAAAGCTCAACTCTGTGGAGCATACGGCTTAATGTCGTCCTATGTACAGATACTCCAGTCTTTGCTGTGGAACTCTGCAGCTCCTCCAGGGTTACCTTAGGTCTCCATGCTGCCTCTCTGATTAATGCCCTCCTTGCACGGTCCGTGAGTTTTGGTGTGCAGCCGTCTCTTGGCAGGTTTGCTGTTGTGCCATGTTCTTTCCATTTGGTTATGATAGATTTGATTGTGCTTCTCATCAAAGATTTGGATATTTTTATAACCTAACCCTGACATGTACTTAACAACATTGTCCCTTACTTATTGGAGAGTTCCTTGGTCTTCATGGCAGTGTTTGGTTAGTGGTGCCTCTTGTTTAGGTGTTGCAGCCTCTGGGGCCTTTCAAAAAGGTGTGTATATGTAATGACAGCTTATGTGACACTTAGATTGCACACAGATGGACATCATTTCACTAATTATGTGACTTCTGAAGGTAATTGGTTGCACCAGAGCTTTTTATGGGCTTCATAACAAAGGGAGTGAATACATACGCACATGCCAATTATCAGTTAGTTTTCGTTTTAGTTTTATGTATATATTTTTCTTCACCAACTTAGACTATTGTGTTCTGATCCATCACATATAATTCAGATTAATAAAACATTGAACTAAAGGCTGTAATGTAAAAAAATAGGTAAAAAGCCAAGGGGGTGAATACTTTTGCAAGGCACTGTAGATTGTAAGCTCTTCTGAGAGCTCTCTTAACCATCTTGTATTTTGTTGTATTGTAACTGTATTGTCTCCCTTTTATATTGTAAAGTGCTGCATAAACTGTTGGCACTATATAAATCAGAATAATAATAATAATAAATAAAATGTATGTCTTAATTTGCACAAGCATGACAGCATCACATATCAGAAGACAGCAATGTCAGAAAGTGAAAGATCTCACCTGCTTGGCTGTTATCAAATATATGTTTTTCAGAACCTGTCATCTGCTAATTACATGCTGGAGTAAAATATCTTTGGATATGTCAAGCCTATGCATTTATCATATCAATCTGGTTATTTGAGGATGCAAATATGAATGGAGTGTCACAGTTGTTTATCAGTTAGGGGTAGTGCTATTCATGGATGATTATTGGCTAATCAGGCTGTGTGGGTTAAAGGTGCTTTTTAATCAATAGGTAACACCTGTTGCCAGTGGCTAAAAGAGGGAAGGCTAGACATTGCTGTGTACAGGTTACAGTATAGTTAGTGTGTACACTATTAGACATGTGCACACTGAAATATTTTGTTTCGGAATTTCGTTTTCGTCCGAAAAATACATTTATTTAGTTACTCATGAAATTAGTTTTTTATTTATTTAGTTTCGTTTAAAAATGCATTCGTCCGAAAATCCGAAATAATTAAGGTCGAATCTGTCATTGAAGGCTTATGGTGTCTGTCGAATGTTCTAAGAAGATTCGACGGAGCAACTAAACTGTACGACACCGCAATTGTACATTTCCGGATGAAAGTTCCGCTTACAAGCTATAGTAGAATTCTAATGTTGTATGACACTAGTAATAATTATATTTATTAGATATTATTACTAGTCAACCAACATTAGAATTCTTCAATAGCCTATAGGAGGAGCATTTGACCATAAATGTCTGCTCGCGGTGACTGCTTCGTCGAATCTTCATGTCGAATATTTTCTCTCCATGTCGAATAATCTTGGACTAATAGTTAGGTTAGGCACATTCGACCTTTTTTTGCTATTGTCTCTATAATGTTGAATCTTTTCTCTCTATGTCAAATCTTTTCTCTCTATGTAGAATAATCTTGAACTAATAGAGCTAAGGTTAGGCACATTCGACCACAGGTTCGATGGACACAGATCGCTATTGTCAGCGTCATGTTGAATCGCCTATCTATATCGAACTGTTGCAACAAACACGAAAATAAAGCATTTGTTTATGTCGGATCTTTCGGTTTTTGGATTCTGCACGTTCGTTATTGTTTGTTAAAACGATAACGAAAATACCTGAAATTCGGACGAAAATGCATTCGGACGAAAAAGGAATGCACATGTCTATACACTATATGGCCACAAGTATGTGGGCATCCTTCCAAAGTATTAGGTTTAGGTTTTTCAAGTGAAGGGTACTGATAATGCTAGAGAATTATGTACAAGAGAATGCTAGGTCATTGTGCATTTCCAACCTTATGGCAATAGGTTTAGAAGGAACTTTTTGTTTCCAGAAAGACTCTGCCCCTGTATACAAGGCCACGTATGAAAAGATATGATGTGATGAGCTTGATGTAGAGGAAATTGAGTGACCTGTAGTCCTAAACTAAATTTTTGAACACATTTCGAATAAAGTAATAGTTACATACTGTAGTTACATAGTTGGTGAGGTTGAAAAAGACACCAGTCCATCCAGTTCAACCTATATGGGGGTGCATATGTCAATACCCATTCCCATATCCCTGTATATTGCATTTTTTAAGATGCCCATCTAAGAGGTTTTTTTTTTTAAACTGTTGCCACTTCCCACTGACACCCCTAATTGTAGTTCTGCATCCTTATCACTCTGGCAGTAAAGAACCCCCTACTTAGCTTAAGGTTAAATCGCTCCTCCTTTCATTGAGTAGAGTTGTGTCTTCTTAAGCTCCCTGATGTGGAATAGTTTTTTAAAAGGTGATATTCCAGCTATGAACAAGGTGTTCCCGTATAACAAAAGTACCTGACCGCATACAGTGTATGCTTTTATGCCTGAAGTGGGCAAACATACCTACAGACACCTTGTGGAAAGCCTTCCCAGAAAAGTGGAGTTTTGTAATGGGATAGCCAACAAGCTCAAATAAGTGTGATGGCCAGGTGCTTACAAACGTTTGACCATATAGTCCAACTGCAGATTTTTTTTTTATTTAAATAGATCTTTGAGCATCAATGACCTGAATCCTCAGTCTTTATTTCAAACACCTCTTTCTACACCATCCTGCGGGGTAATGGTTCAAAGTCTGTTTCCTCTGAGTCAAGCTAATTTCCTGACGTAAGGACCAGACATTTTTACCCTGCTCATTATATTCTTGGGCACTGCTAATATCCTTGAGTTGGGCTTTGAATAGTGACATGTTGCTTCATCTCTACACAACAGTATTATTTCTATAGTCACTATTTAAACATTTACTGATATTGGCTTATTCAATGTGGACCTTCTCGATAAGCTGATTTTACCACAAAATTGATATTTATATATTAGTGAGAATACTGACATGTTAAACACATGCATGCTGACTTAATTTCTATGTAATTCAAGAAACCTCAAGAATTCTGTGTTCTCAAGTGACCATCATTATCATAAATGTTGTTTTTTTTAAATCTGAGTTACAGGCAAACAGCTAAATGTCCAACTAAGGTAAACACACATACAGTACCTCACAAAAGTGAGCACACCCCTCACATTTTTGTAAATATTTTATTATATCTTTTCATGTGACAACACTGAAGAAATTACACTTTGCTACAATGTAAAGTAGTGAGTGTACAGCTTGTATAACAGTGTAAATTCGCTGTTTTCTCAAAATAAACTCAACACACATCCATTAATGTCTAAACCACTGGCAACAAAAGAGAGTGTACCCCTAAGTGAAAATGTCCAAATTGGGCCCAATTAGCCATTTTCCCTCCCTGGTGTCATGTGAATCGTTAGTGATACAAGGTCTCAGGTGTGAATGGGGAGCAGGTGTTTTAAATTTGGTGTTATCACTCTCACTCTTTCATACTAGTCACTGGAAGTTCAACATGGCACCTCATGGCAAAGAACTCTCTGAGGATCTGATAAAAAGGATTGTTGCTCTACATAAAGATGGCCTAGGCTATAAGAAGATTGCCAAAACACTGAAACTGAGCTGCAGCTTGGTGGCCAAGACCATACAGCAGTTTAACAGGACAGGCCTCACCATGGTCGACCAAAGAAGTTGAGTGCACGTGCTTAGCGTCATATCCGGAGGTTGTTATTTTGGGAAATAGATGTATAAGTTCTTCCAGCATTGCTGCAGAGGTTGAAGGAGTGGGGGGTCAGCCTGTCAGTGCTCAGACCATACACCGCACACTGCATCAAATTGGTCTGCATGGCTGTCATCCCATAAGGAAGCCTCTTCTAAAGATGATGCACAAGAAAGCCTGCAAACAGTTTTCTGAAGACAAGCAGACTAAGGACATGGATTATTGGAACCATGTCCTGTGGTCTGATGAGACCAAGATAAACTTATTTGGTTCAGATGGTGTCAAGTACAGTGGAGTGGAGTACAAAGGCAAATCTACTTGCCTAAAGTCAAGTATGGTGGTGGGAGTGTCATGGTCTGGGGCTGCATGGGTGCTGCTGGCACTGGGGAGCTACAGTTCATTGAGGGAACCATGAATGCCAACATGTACTGTGACATACTGAAGCAGAGCTTGAGCCCCTCCCTTCGGAGACTGAGCCAGAGGGCAGTATTTCAACATAATAACATACCACAAACACACCTTCAAGACGACCACTGCCTTGCTAAAGAAGCTGATGGTAAAGGTGATGGACTGGCCAAGCATGTCTCCAGACCTAAACCCTATTGAGCATCGGTGGGACATCTTCAAATGGAAGGTAGAGGAGCATAAGGTCTCTAACATCTGCCAGCTCCGTGATGTCATCATGGAGGAGTGGAAGAGGACTCCAGTGGCAACTTGTAACGCTCTAGTGAACTCCATGCCCAAGAGAGTTAAGGCAGTGCTGTAAAAGAATGGTGGCCACACAAAATGTGGACACTTGGGGCCCAATTTGGACATTTCCACTTAGGGGTGTAATCACTTTTGTTGCCAGCGGTTTAGACATTAATCTTCAGTGTTGTCACATGAAAAGATATAATCAAATATTTACAAAAATGTGAAGGGTGTACTCACTTTTGCGAGATACTATATTATATGTATATATTGCTTGTATGTTTGCTAAAAAGTCACATGATTTACACAGCCCTGAAGTTAAATGATGCAGTATGGTCACCTGCCTACCCCAAACCTGTGAGTGGACAGTGGAATAACAGCCACAGACTGATGAAATTATTTTTCTTCTCTCTCTTCTTTCTGTTAGAATGTTCCTTGTAGGTACATGCACGCTGCACCACATTTGATTGCCCCCTGTTGCTACCCTTCGCTCTCCCAGTTAACTTCTACTCTGCATGGGATTACAAGAGACTGGTGTCAAGTTAGAGTGCATGTAAACCCTAACAATGAACTTCTCTGATTTGCTTTCTCTTATGCCCCGTACACACGGTCGGAAATTCCGACAGAAAATGTCTGATCGGACCATGTTGTCGGAAAATCCGACCGTGTGTGGGCTCCAACGGACTTTTTCCGTCGGAATTTCCGACGTAAAAATTTGAGATCCTGCTCTCAAATTTTCCGACAACAAAATCCGATCTGACTTTTTCCGATTGTGTGTAGAGAATTCCGACGGACAAAGTGCCACGCATGCTCAGATCAAATTAGGAGACCAAACCTATTGGCTACTAGCCTCTACGTAGTTCCATCGTACGCAACGAACGTCACCACGTTCAGAATGATCGGATTTTCCGACGGATTTTGTGGTCGGAATTATAGACTTTCCAGCACCACCTTCCTGTGCTGTATTAAATGCCTAAAGGCGTGCCTTTTAACCACTTCCCGACCGCCCCATTTACATATACGTCAGCAGAATGGCACGTACAGGCAAAACCACGTACCTGTACGTGCCATTCTTCCGGCGGGTGGGGGGTCCGATCGGACCCCCCCCGGCCGGCGGGGACGGTCGGGATCGCTTCAGGAGCGATCCGAGATGAGGGGACGGCCAGTGGTTTCTGGCCACCCCCTCGCGATCGCTCCTGGCAAATGAAATGCTTCCCCTTCCTGTCTATTGTATAGACAGGCAGGCGGAAGTGATGTCACGCTCGGTGCGCCGGTCTATCTGACCGGAACGCCGAGCTGTGAACACTCACAGGTTAGTGCACAAACAGTACACTGACACCAGTACACATAGGCACACAAAAACCCCCCTGTAACCCCCAGATCACCCCCCAGATCACCCCCTGCCCCCCCAGTCACAGTGTCACTAATTGCAGTGATCATTTATTTACTGATCACTGCATTTAGTGTCAGTGTGACTGCAATAACTGTCAGGGCAGTTAGTTTTAGGTCCAAGGTAGCCCCCTACCCCCCCTAATAATAAAGGTTTAACCCCTTGATTGCCCCTAGTTAACCCTTTCACCCCCTTTTGCCAGTGTCACTAAGCGATCGTTTTTCTGATCGCTGCATTAGTGTCACTGGTGTCGCTAGGTAACCAGTTTTTTTTTTTAGGTTAACCGCCATGTTTATATAGTTCATAAATAGGTTTATAGGTCAGGTACCCCCATATTACAACCTAAATAAAGGTTTTAACCCCCTGATTGCCCCTAGAGTTAACCCTTTCACCAGTGATCACCGTATAAGTGTCACTGGTGACGCTGGTTAGCCAGTTAGTTATTTCGTTATTTAGGTTCCCCGTCAGGTTTTTATATAGCGTCAGGTACCCCCATATATTACCTAATAAAGGTTTTAACCCCCTGATTGCCCCTAGTTAACCCCTTCACCCCCTTTTGCCAGTGTCACTAAGCGATCGTTTTTCTGATCGCTGCATTAGTGTCACTGGTGCCGCTAGGTAGCCAGTTTTTTTTTTTTTAGGTTAACCGCCATGTTTATATAGGTTCATAAATAGGTTTATAGGTCAGGTACCCCCATATTACAACCTAAATAAAGGTTTTAACCCCCTGATTGCCCCTAGAGTTAACCCTTTCACCAGTGATCACCGTATAAGTGTCACTGGTGACGCTGGTTAGCCAGTTAGTTATTTCGTTATTTAGGTTCCCCGTCAGGTTTTTATATAGTGTCAGATACCCCCATATATTAGCTAATAAAGGTTTTAACCCCCTGATTGCCCCTAGTTAACCCTTTCACCAGTGATCACCGTATAACTGTTACGGGTGACGCTGGTTAGATAGTTTGTTTTTTATACTGTCAGGGCACCCGCCATTTATTACCCAATAACGGTTTAACCCCCTGATCGCCCGGCGGGTGATATCAATTAGGTTTTAGGGTCAAATAAGGTCTGCGTCGCCCCAGGTTAGTGCCAGTACCGCAAACACCCACGCGCAAAGCATACACCTCCCTTAGTGGTACAGTATCTGAACAGATCAATATCTGATCTGATCAGATCTATACTAGCGTCCCAGCAGTTTAGGGTTCCAAAAAAAAAACGCATTGTTAGCGGGATCAGCCCAGATACCTGCTAGCACCTGCGTTTTCCCCCTCCGCCCAGCCCAGCCCAGCCCACCCAAGTGCAGTATCGATCGATCACTGTCACTTACAAAACACTAAGCACACATAACTGCAGCGTTCGCAGAGTCAGGCCTGATCCCTGCGATCGATAACATTTTTTTTTGTGGTAGCGTTTTGATTCAGTCGCTAACAGTCAGGAGCTTTTTTACCTGTAAATCTCAAAAAAAATAGAAAAATAGTTGTCGTTTTATTGTTCTCTCTCTCTCTCTCTATTCTCTCTCTATTGTTGCTCTTTTTTTACTCCATTCTATTCTGCAATGTTTTATTATGTTTTATCATGCTTGCTTTTCAGGTATGTAATTTTGTTTACTGTGTTTTAGTGTTAACCATTTTTTTGTTTTCAGGTGCGCCATTCAGTTGCAGCGTGGATTTATTTATCTTGACAGCAACAGCGTTTGCTCCCACGATACATAAAGCCGCGACTCCAACGCTGTAGGAGGTGATTTCACCACCACAGTTAAAAAAAAGAGGATATGTGCCGAAGCATGGGGGCAGCAGGGGGGAGGAGCGATTGGCTCCTAATGCCACGTACATACGGTCGAAATTCCGACGGAGCCTTGCCCCGTGGAAAAGTGCGACCGTGTGTACACGGCATAACTTTTGCGGGAGGATGCCCCCATGCATCGGCATATATAAATGGTGCATGTATGCCCATAATTAGAAGTGGGTGGATGAAGGGAGGTATTCTAATGGTGGGCATACCCACCGATCAATCTCTTTTTTTCGTTCAGCCAAGAGGCTGCATGAAAAAAAAAAATTACAATATATGTCCAGTATGTTGCTGGACTTTGAATGGTTATACCAGAATGATGCCTGCAGGTTTAGGTATCATCTTGGTATCATTCTTTTCAGCCAGTGATCGGCTTTCATGTAAAAGCAATTCTAGCGGGTAATTAGCCTCTAGACTGCTTTTACAAGCAGTGGGAGGGAATGTCCCCCCTCCCGGATATAAACCGCGCCATTGGGAAATTGGGAAAGCGTTTTATCACACCGATCTTGGGGTGGTCAGATGCTTTGAGGGCAGAGGAAAGATCTAGGGTCTAATAGACCCCAATTTTTTCAAAAAAAGAGTACCTGTCACTGCCTATTGCTATCATAGGGGATATTTACATTCCCTGAGATAACAATAAAAATGATAACAAAGAAAAAAAATGTAACGAAAAGTTTAAAAAAAAAAAAAAAAACCAAAACAAAAAAAAAAAAAAAAAAAAAAAAAAAAAAAAAGCACCCCTGCCCCCCCTTCTCTTGCGCAAAGGCGAACACAAGCGTTGGTCTGGCGTCATATGTAAACAGCAATTGCACCATGCATGTGAGGTATCACCGCGAAGGTCAGATCGAGGGCAGTAATTTTAGCAGTAGACCTCCTCCGTGAATCTAATGTGGTATCATGTAAAGGCTTTTAAAAATGTATGTAGTTTGTCGCCACTGCGTGTTTGTGCGCAATTTCAAAGCATGTTGTGTTTGGTATCCATGTACTCGGCCTAAGATCATATTTTTTATTTCATCAAAAATTTGAGCAATGTAGTGTGTTTTAGTGCATTAAAATAAAAAAAAGTGTATTTTTTTCCACAAAAAATGCGTTTGAAAAATCGCTGCGCAAATACTGTGTGGGAAAAAAAAATGCAACACCCACCATTTTAATCTGTAGGGCCTTTGCTTTAACAATATATATAGTGTTTGGGGGTTCAACGTAATTTTCTTGCAAAAAAAAAAATATGTTTTCATGTAAACAAAAAGTGTCAGAAAAGGCTTTGTCTACAAGTGGTTAGAAGAGTGGGTGACGTGTGACATAGGCTTCTAAATGTTGTGCATAAAATGCCAGGACAGTTCAAACCCCCCCCCCCCCAAATGACCCCATTTTGGAAAGTAGACACCCCAAGCTATTTGCTGAGAGCAATGTTGAGCCCATTAAATTTTTTTTTATTTTTTTTGTCCCAAGAGATTGAATAATGAAAAAAAAAAAAATATATATTTTTTTTTTTACAAAAAGTTGTCACTAAATGATATATTGCTCAAACATGTCATGGGCAAATGTGGAAATACACCCCAAAATACATTCTGTTGCTTCTCCTGAGTACGGGGATACCACATGTGTGGGACTTTTTGGGAGCCTAGCTGCGTACGGGACCCCAAAAACCAATCACCGCCTTCAAGATTTCTAAGGGTGTAATTTTTTTATTTCACTTCTCACTGCCAATCACAGTTTCGGAGGCCATGGAATGCCCAGATGGCATAAAACCCCCCAAAATGACCCCATTTTGGAAAGTAGACACCCCAAGCTATTTGCTGAGAGGTATGGTGAGTATTTTGCAGATCTCGCTTTTTGTCACAAAGTTTTGAAAATTGAAAAAAGAAAAAAAATATTTTTTTTTTTTTACTTTCTTCATTTTCAAAAACAAATGAGAGCTGTAAAATACTCACCATGCCTCTCAACAAATAGCTTGGGGTGTCTACTTTCCAAAATGGGGTCATTTGGGGGGGTTTTGTGCTATTTTGGCATTTTATGGCCTTCGAAACTGTGATAGGTAGTGAGGAGTGAAATCAAAAATTTGCACCCTTAGAAATCCTGAAGGCGGTGCTTGGTTTTCGGGGCCCCGTACGCGGCTAGGCTCCCAAAAAGTCCCACACATGTGGTATCCCCATACTCAGGAGAAGCAGCAAAATGTATTTTGGGGTGCAATTCCACATATAACTATGGTATGTGTGAGCAATATATCATTTAGTGACAACTTTTTGAAATTTTTTTTTTTTTTTTTTGTCTTTATTCAATCACTTGGGACTAAAAAAAAAAAATTCATATTCAATGGGCTCAACATGCCTCTCAGCAAATAGCTTGGGGTGTCTACTTTCCAAAATGGGGTCATTTGGGGGGGGGGTTTTTGTACTTCTCTGCCATTTTAGCACCTCAAGAAATGAGATAGGCAGTCATAAATTAAAAGCGGTGTAAATTCCAGAAAATGTACTCTAGTTTGTAGACGCTATAACTTTTGCGCAAACCAATAAATATACGCTTATTGGCATTTTTTTTTTTACTAAAGACATGTGGCTGAATACATTTTGGCCCAAATGTTTGACTAAAATTGAGTTTATTAGATTTTTCTTATAACAAAAAGTAGAAAATATCTTTTTTTTTTTCAAAATTTTCGGCTTTTTTTTTTTTTTTCGTTTATGGCGCAAAAAATAAAAATCACAGAGGCAATCAAATACCATCAAAAGAAAGCTCTATTTGTGGGAAGAAAAGGACGCAAATTTTGTTTGGTTACAACATTGCATGACCGCGCAATTACCAGTTAAAGCAGTGCAGTGTGAAATTGAAAAAAGACCTCTGGTCCTTTGGCTGCCAATTGGTCGGGGCTGAAGTGGTTAATACACCAATGAAGTGTAATATGTCTGTATGTCAATGCTGATATTTTGACATAGACTTATGTCCTATTGCCCATGGACATATTTGATTTATGCTTGCAATGTCCTGCACTGTTCTTCAAGGCATATTTAAATATGTGATTTTTTTTTTTTAAATCACATAAACAGCATGAAAATCCCTTATGTTACAACATCATAAATTCTTCATAATACATTGTCTGACCAAAGCAATTGCATTCACATTAAAAAAAATATATATATCTGTTATGTTCCATGTGATCCTCCACAATTTGTAATTGCAAATAAAATCCTGAGATGTTAAAGCCAGTTGTACATAAGTGATTTACTTTTTGAACCAATATAAAAACTCATTGAAGTTTACTACATCTGTATCCACTGTTAAAAGGTTAACGGAGAAACCATTATGTTAGGATGAAGCTTCTTTTCTTGTATGCAGTTGATTTAAGGGCTTAAAAGGAACATAATCAGTGATGTCTGATTAAAATATGACAGGTGAAACAATCCAAAAATGATTGGATATGTAAAGAATTGCATTGCTGTAATCTTTGATTTGGGTAACATAAAAGCAGATTTTACCAGAAATCTTGGTCAGTGTAATTCCCATCTGGAACTATGATTACTACTGCAAGAACAGGTTCAAAGGAATGTCTTTTTTAGAACATCTGTAAAGTAAAAGGAAACAATTGGAGGATACTTAATCCCTCTTAGAACAGGAGGTGGTTTGGACGCAATCATAATTCTCCTGATGAAAACCGCATAGTAAGGATGTAAAAGTTGAATAATCTTGTGTTGTATTTAGCTTTTTCAATCCTTTATTAAGCTTGGATACATACTGTATGTATCATTGAAAGTAGCTAGGAAAAAAATGATGAAACA
This sequence comes from Lithobates sylvaticus, assembly GCA_028564925.1. NCBI lineage: Eukaryota > Metazoa > Chordata > Amphibia > Anura > Ranidae > Lithobates > Lithobates sylvaticus. The sequence goes on along the minus strand of CM053026.1, from coordinate 474,346,782 downwards.
CTAACACTATAAGATACAGACCCCAGCACAAAAAAAATGAATAATAATAATAATTATAGTGTATATATATATATATATATATATATATATATATATATATATATATATTTATATATATATATATATATATACACAGACGGTTACAGTAAAAAAAAATGGCACTGAACACATAACATTAAACATTAAAATTTCTATTACCTTACTGTCATTGATGGTAAAAAATTTCGAATGTAATGAACTAGAAGAGCTAAGGGCACATACAGCCCAAGAACAAAAGAGCCCAGAAGTGGATCATAATTTCAAATAATTTAACTAAAATGTAAACACTAAGATAAGGAAAATGGTAAATGTCAAACAGATAGTAGATCAAAGTAGAATAAAAAGAGATTGCAACAAATCCTAAATATTCCAATAAAGTGTAATTCTGGGGTGTGTTAAGATATTTCTGTACACAAGGCCAGCATTGGTTCATGGTAACTAATGCCTGGTACACAGGATGAGATTATTGGACGAATGATCATCCATTTTTTTTTTTGCATGCTAATCTCAGATCGAACCTAAAGAGTTTACTAAAGTCACGAAAATTCTCATACGACAATAAAAATTAAGAACTGATGTCATGTGTTGTAGTGTATTTGTATTGCATTTTCAAACAACAACTGTACCGATTAAACTAAAATTGTACTATCTGGCATCGTACGAAAAAAAATTCTGTGCTTGTCCGATCAAATAATATCGGATGAACTGTCCTGATCGGCTCTCGAAAGCTGTGTACTAATAATTAGTTTATCATACGATTGCTCGTACGATTTTCTGATCGTGTGTACGGGGCTTAAGCCCAAGAATGCTATGCAGTAATGTAATGTAAGAGATGACTCAGGACAACTTTACTAGGAGGGATCCCTGTGCCTTACATATAGCACAAAGTGGGTGAAATACAAAGTCGAACTCCAAATAACCAACACGTCCTAATGGACAACAGGTTCCAGCACCATAAACAGCAATACACAGCAGTTTTAACTACAGGGGCCAGCAAACAGTTTACAGTGGATGGAACAGCAACATTCTTAATGAAGAGCAAATAGCAGGTCAAAGCCATCAGCAAAAAGTGTATGGCTCTACATAGCCCATAGGTATAGATTGCAAGCTTCAGCAGCTAGCCACTTCAGCCCCGGACCAATTGGCAGCCAAAGGACCAGGCCCCTTTTTGCGATTCGGCACTGCGTCGCTTTAACTGACAATTGCGCGGTCGTGCGACGTGGCTCCCAAACAAAATTGGCATCATTTTTTTCCCACAAATAGAGCTTTCTTTTGGTGGTATTTGATCGCCCCTGCGGTTTTTATTTTTTGCGCTATAAACAAAAATAGAGCGACAATTTTGAAAAAAATGCAATATTTTTTACTTTTTGCTATAATAAATATCCCCAAAAAATATATAAAAAAACATTTTTTTTTCCTCAGTTTAGGCTGATACGTATTCTTCTACATATTTTTGGTAAAAAAAATCGCAATTAGCGATTATTGATTAGTTTGCGCAAAAGTTATAGCGTTTACAAAATAGGGGATAGTTTTATAGCATTTTTATTAATATTTTTTTTTTATTAGTAATGGCGGCGATCTGCGATTTTTATTGTGACTGCGACATTATGGCGGACACATCGGACATTTTTGACACATTTTTGGGACATTTGTCATTTATACAGAAATCAGTGCTATTTAAATAGCACTGATTCCTATGTAAATGACAGTTGTAGTGAAGGGGTTAACCACTAGGGGGCGGGGAGGAGTCAGTGTGACGTGTTGTGTTTTTTTTACAGTAGGGGGGCGTGGCTGTACGTCTGACGTCATTGATCGGCGTTCCCGATGACAGGGAACCGCCGATCACTGACAGTCAGTGTAGGAAGCGGGGGGGGGAGAGGTTTGTTTACATATACCTCTCCCCGTTCTTCAGCTCTGTAACCCGATCGCGGGATACCAGCGGCGATCGGGTCCGCTGGTCCCGCGGCCGTGGTCACGGAGCTCCCGACCGGGTCGCGAGCGCGCCGCTGGCGGCGCGCGCGCGCCCCCCGGGCAGGCAAATTAAAGGGGACGTACCCGTACGTGCTTTTGCCTGCCCGTGCCATTCTGTAGACGTATATCTACATGAGGCGGTCGGGAAGCGGCTAGCCAACAATGAAACCCTACAAGTCCCAGTATACCAGAACAGCTATTAGAATTAAAATAACAAACACAAAAGTTCTCTCTGTAACACCTAAAACAATACACATAAATCAAACAATTATGTGTGAGTCAATGCTAAATGGTGAAAAACCAGCTGCTTGCAAATAAGTATAGCTATATAATATTCTTGAAGAAAAATAAAAAACATGAAAAAACTATAACACCACAGTGCAAAATAATTGTATCCTTAAATAAGCATACACCTATAATGTAAACAAGAGAACAAAAGTCCAAATAGATGCATAAAGTATATATGTGTTCCACGTAGACATATATCAAGTCTTTCAGCGTGTAATATCCCCAAGGTGCTGTGCCTCCACCAATAGAATAAGTGCACACTCACAGACTGAATTTCTGTCTAAATTATAGGACAGCACTATGCGTATGTATCATTTGCCACTTGTCCAGGGAATGATTACTCCATTCATAAATACTCCACTCAGGATCACAGAAATATTCTGCTCATTCAGATCTCATATAAAAATTCTGTCTCAATATACATTAGTGCGTGGGCTGTAACTAACTGGCATAGAAGGAAGAGTTTAGGGATTTTAAATGAGGCACATCATAGTGAGCCTGCATCTCTGGTTATATGAGCAAAAAGGAGGTTTGGGACTTTGATTGAGGTGTGTGGCCAAACATAAGTGTATTGCATGTAGACATGCTATACATACATATGTAATACATGTAAAAAGCAAATATTTATTGAATGATCTAGTCTACAAAAGTTGTTTCATGATTGGAACAATTTATCAGATAAATACATACAACAATGGTACAGTAGAGCCATAATGCTCATAGGGATATAAAATATGCTATACAAGTTTACAGTGGTATAAAGACATGATACATCTAAGTTGATTTAAACATGAATAATTAAATACATGATAAACAAATTGCATCCTAAAATTCTCTACGCGTTTCGTAAAAAATCACTTCATCAGGAGAGGGTGCAATACATCTATCTACTTTGAAAACCAAAGTGAAACAGTGCCCTTATAGAGTTTGACTTACAGGTGAACTCTGACTGTTCACACGTGGTGTTGAGAACCAGGTACATCCTGGACACGCCTAGCCTAGGAACTGTGGAAGTAGTGTCCGTGCAGGTCAGCTTGCAATAGGGGGACTGCAGAAGAGATGCAAATCTCCAATGGGGAATCACTAATGGCTCAGCTGGCCATTCACATAGGACTCTATAAAGATGTAAACAATGTATGTTTATTTATAAAATAAATATAGTGGCTGAAAAATTAGCCTAAGGTATAATGGCTGCTGAATAGAACCCAGGACCAGGAAAGAGAAGAAGCTATGCTGTGAGTGTAGTGGTGCACTAATATGGACAATAACTGTGTGGTAGGAAGGGGATACCCCTGGAACATGTGAAGTGACTACTGGTTATAGGTGAAGAGTGTATAATGCATAATTGCCAAGGGTGAAAGAAAAAAAGTACAAGTAAAAGTGACAAGTTGTGTAGACCCCAATGGAAAAATCACCACAGGGCTCTGTTAAAGGACAAACTAGTATGTACATTATAAAGAGATTAAAGCCAAAGACTACCACTACTGCCTAATTTACCTTATATTGTGTAGTATATCCATGGTCAAAGTATAATATAATGCAAGCCAGAGGAGCGTGCAAAATGCAGTCCTGATTGAGAGAGGTGAATTTGGACTGTAACTTAGTTCATTGCCAAAGTTTTGCACCTAACAAGTGCTTAGGTTCAAGATTTTGACTAATGAGGACTTTGGCAATGCAATATGGGATTTTCACTGGATGGGGACATCTGATGTAAAGGGAGACTCTGATGGGGACATCTAATGTAAGGGGGAATCTGATGGTGACATCTGATATAAAGGGGGACTCTGATGGGGATATCTGATGTAAAGGGGGACTCTGATGGTGACACCTAATGTGAAGGAGGACTCTGATGGGGACATCTGATGTAAAGGGGGACTCTGATGGGGACATCTGATGTAAAGGGGGACTCTGATGAGGAAATTTGATATAAAGGGGGACTCTGATGGGGACATCTGATGTAAAGGGAGACTCTGATGGGGACACCTGATGTAAAGGGGGATTTTGATGAGGACACCTGATTTATAGGGGGATGCTTATGGGGAGACCTGTTGTAAAAGGGGACACTGATTAGGACACCTGATGTAAAGGGGGCACCTGCTGTAAAAGGGGACTCTGATTGGGACACCTGATGTAAAGGGGGGCGCCTGCTGTAAAGGAGGACTCTGATTGGGACATCTGATGTATAGGGGGACTCTGATGAGAACACCTGATGTGTAGGGGGATGCTGATGGTAGACACCTGTTGTAAAGGGGGACTCTGATTGGAACACCTGATGTAAAGGGGGGCACCTGCTGTAAAGGGGGACTCTGATTGGGACACCTTATGTTAAGTAGTTTTATTTTATTTTACTTGAAATGTAGATGTGATTGGCCTACTGTGACAGGCAAAGTGAGGCTGCATATGATGGGCACAGTGAGGCTGCATATGATGGGCACAGTTTTATCTAGCAGGAATGATACATAATCACTTCCGGACCGCCGCACGCCGATATAACTTTATGGTAGCAGCTATCCCGGTATCCTCTTCTTTGGCGGGCGGCCCGGTTTCCGATAAAAGTGGTCTCTGAGGTGGATTCGCCGCAAGATCACTTTTATTGGGAGAGGGCCCCCCTCCCGTTGCTCTCTGGTGCCCTCCGCTGCTTACCGGAGCTGTCGGTAGCGGCAGAGGTGATCGGATCCTTTTCGGTGTTAGGTATGGAGACGATTGAAGGGACGATGGCCCCCACCCATCTGCATACCATTGCAGGGTGGAAACAACGTCAAAACTTCACTTAGCTCTTTTTTTTATTGCATTTTTGTGTAAATATGAGATCTGAGGTCTTTTTGACCCCAGATCTCATATTTAAGAGCTCCTGTCATGCTTTTTTTCATTCCTTGCTTGCATGTTTACTTGTTTGGATGTTTACATTCCTTGTTTGGATGTTTACATTCCTTGTAATAGGGATAAAAGTGACACTTTTTTTTTTTTTAAAAAGAACAGTGAATAAAAATAAAAAAATAAAAAGTGAAATAAGAAAAAAAAATGTAATTTTAATGAGCCCTGTCCTGCCGAGCTCGCGTACAGAAGAGTAGAGCCTGCATATGAAAACGGTGTTCAAACCACACATATGTATGATCGGTAGAGTGAGAGCAATAATTCTAGCCATATACCTCCTCTGTAGCTCAAAACATGCAACCTGTAGAATTTTTTAAACGTTGCCTATGAGGATTTTTAAGGGTAAAAGTTTGTTGCCATTCCACGAGCGGGTGGTGCAATTTTGAAGCTTGATATGTTGGGTATCAATTTACTCGGTGTAACATTATCTTTCACAATATAAAAAAATTTTGGCTAACTTTACTGTTGTCTTATTTTTTAATTTAAAAAAGTGTATTTTTTCCAAAAAAAGTGAGCTTGTAAGACCGCTGTGCAAATACGGTGTGACAGAAAGTATTGCAAAGACTGCCATTTTATTCTCTAGGGTGTTCGAAAAAAATTTTATAATGTCTGGGGGTTCTAAGTAATTTCCTAGCAAAAAAAAAAGAATTTTGCCGCAATTTTTTGCCACGATTTTACCACAATTTTTTGCCACAACTTGAAGCAATGCCTGTGTATTCTTGAGGTCTATGGACCTCAAGTCGCATCAAAGTGGGACCAAAGTAGTGCAGGGACTACTTTGAAGTAGCTGCGACTTAAAGTCGCACAGATATGAACGGTACTCATTGGAAATCATGGGGTATGATGTGTCATGCGACTTTTCAGTCCCAAGTCACATGAAAAGTCGCACTAGTGGAAACCGAGCCTGAAGCTGGCCAAACACCTATAGATTATCTGCAGATTTTCTATGGTTAGATGGAAAAAGTGGGAGATTCCTCCATCCACACAGTTTAGCGAACATGGAGAAATCTGTTGCACTTTTTCCATCTAACCATAGAAAATCTGCAGATAATCTATAGGCGTATGGCCAGCTTTAAGGTAAACACAATGGGGGAGATTAACAAACACTGGAGCACTCAGATGTGGTGCAGCTGTACATGGTAGCCAATCAGCTTCTAACTTCAGCTTGTTCAATTAGGCTTTGGCAATAAAGCCTGGAAGCTGATCTCGTTTAAATCCGCTTTTAGAATATAAAACAGTGCTTAGACCCAAACCCAAATAAATTCACACACAACATAAATGCATAAACTCCAAAAAATGGTCCAATAAAATTGTGAATTTTCAAACATTCCATGTGATCTTAAATGCATGAAATACAAAAAATAATAAGTCCAATTAAATTATGACTGTTTTAACTTTTCTTGTGCAACTTTTCTTGTGCACTCAGTTCAGAAAACAAAGAGTCACCAAGTTGACTGACCTTTTAATTACAGAAAGTCACAAAAGTACAGAATCCTTATATTTCAGATCCAGATGCAGTCTGACAATGATTCTTCCTTCAAACTTCATCTCCAGGATATAGTTGCTTATAATACCAAATAGACAGGAAATAAAACGTAGCATAATTACATTTAGTTAAAGCTGAACTCCAGGAAAACTAAAGCTAAGCACCCCCAACTAATACCCATAAGCCCCCCTCCCCCCATGACAGTGGGGGTTCTTCTCCCCTGTAGCCACTGTAAGGGTGGCTTTACCCACACAGCCACGTCATTTATTCACAGAGGTTTGTGAATGAATAAACTACAAGTCCCATCCCCTATCACAGCAGATGGACATGGATATTTCTCAATAGACTACGAGAGTGCTGATCAGTGAACTCCTATTCCATTGACACTTCCTGCAGCTCAGTAACTGAAAGCCCGCACAGAGGTATGGGCAGAGAGGTATAGGAAATGTCTGCAGGAGCCCGGCATTGCACCCATGATCCACTGATCACAGCACATTTTTTTATATGCAAAAGAATCTGCATGTATTCATTTTTTGAAGACTTTAAATGAACAATAAAAACAAACAGATCCACTTACTTATGGCAAGTGTACCCAGCACTATGTATATAGCATACCCTGCTATATTTCCAGTAACATCCAGGGAGACCATCTGATTCGAGCAGGGTTCGGCAAACTTCAAAGGAGTTCTGTTTACTTAAATATGCAAATTTTCTGGGCTGATAGGGAAGGGGGTATCAAAATAGCACAGGGATGTGGGCACTAACCTGGGAAACATGAACTAATTATGGATGGTCCCGATGATCAGATCGAACGCAAGTTCGACTCAAACATCGGGTGTTCGTTTGTTCGCTAACAAACCGAACATAGGCGGAGCGCCCCATAATGCCCTGCGGGAATAGCAGTGCGTTGATGGCTGCTGATTGGCCAAAGCATGCACCTGACCTGCATGCTTTGGCCAATCACATCGTGATCTGTTGTGAGAGCCATGACTGGCCAAAGGCAGGGTGCACGCCCCAAACTATATAAGGCTACTTACACGGCGGCCGTATGTAGTGTGATACATGGAGGCGATTGAGAGAACTAGATTAGGCAGGTTAGTTAGTGGTGTGCAGGCAGTTTAGTATATATATATATATATATATATATATATATATATATATATATCGTGGACAGGGCACTTTAGGCAGAACAGCGGGAGGAAGAGGAGGACTTCCTTACCTCTTGAGGCTCCCTTTATCCAGATAGCATTCCTGTGGGCCCGCGAAACACACAGGAAGAAGAGGAGGAGGATTGTGTCAGCATGAATGTAGAGGATAACACTCAGCAGCAGTCTTCAAGGGATGGTTTGTTGTACGAGGAGTTGTACGTGGCTGGGAGGAGGTAGTTACAGATCATCCTTAGTGACCCAGAGGACTCAGAATTGAATGCCCCTGCAAACCTACGCTGCATGGCCTCCCTGATTCTGAAAAGCCTGCGAAAGGAACCTAGGATTCGTGGTATCAAGGAGAGTGATCATTACTGTCTGGTAACCCTTCTTGATCCACGTTATAAGGGTAAGGTTGCAGAACTCATCCAGCCTTCGCAGAGGGAGCAGAGGATGAAACATCTTCAGGAGGCCTTGAAGAAAGGTTTGTGCAATGCATTTCCAGACCCTGGGAGGTTACCATTTCCTGGTGCTGGACAACGTGTTGCTGAGGCTTCGTTCAGTCAGAGGAAGAGCGTTGGAGAAGGTGGCCGGCTGACTGATGCCTTTAAACTATTTTTCAGTCCTCAGTGCCAAGGTCTGATTGGTTCAAGCTACTATCACCAGCATCTGCATTACATGGTGCAGGAATATCTAGGGGCAAGAGCAGACTTGGAGACCTTTCCAACAGACCATCCACTGGGTTACTGGGTCTTGAGGATGGACCACTGGCCAGAACTTGCTCAATATGGAGTTGAGCTACTGGCCTGTCCTGCATCCAGCATGCTTTCTGAATGCACATTCAGTGCTGCTAGAGGGTTTGTAACGGATCAAAGAGTGCGTCTGTCCACAGACTCATTTGATAGGCTCACATTCATAAAAATGAATCAGTCTTGGATCAGCAGCTATTAAGCACCTGATGATGATGCAACTGATAGAATTCCCTATGGATGTGGGATCTCTTGAAGACTATCCTATTCCTCCTCAATCTTGATGATGCTAGCTTCTAACAATATTTTTGGATTAGGGCACCACCACCCAAGGCCCAATTTTTCTGCCAATGTTTAACAGGGGCATGTAATTACAATTTTTGATCCCAATATTTTACAGCAGGGACCGTTCCTGCACCCAACAAGAGTATCTTTTAGGGGTTACAGTGTTGTGGCACCACCACCATCAAAGGCCAACTTTTTCTGCCCCTGTTTAACTGCTTGCCGCCCAGTGCACAACGATATATGTCAGCACAATGGCACGGCTGCGCAAATGGGCATACCTGTACATCTCCTTTAAATCATGGGCTAGTGGGCGCAAGCCTGCCATGCAAGCGTGCCAGCGTGTCCCAAGGACTCAATGTCTGCCGGTGGCCCACGATCATGACACGGAGAGGTAGAACGGGGAGATGCATATGTAAACAAGGCATTTCCTTCGCCATCTTAACCCTTCTCTTTTTTCTGCTACAGATTGTCTCTACGACAAAATCTCATCCTTGTCCTGCCCCAACTTGGCCACTTCTGTCTACAACAGTTCATTGTCATCCACCCTGGATACCTTGGCCCCCCTCACTACACACAGAATCAGGTCCCGACGGACAGACAACACCAGAAGCCTCAAAAAACAGAGCCGTGCTCTTGAGCGTCTGTGGCGTAAGACTAATGCGGCGTACACACGATCGGAATTTCCGATAGAAACAGTCCGATGGGAGCTTTTCATCGGATTTTCCGACCATGTGTATGGCCAACGGTCTTTTTCTGTTGGAATTTCCGACGGACTTTGAATTGAGACGGAAAACCTTTCTATCGGATTTTCCGATCGTGTGTAGGCAATTCCGACACGCCAAAAATCACGCATTCTCTGAATCCACTACGAGACGGAACCGCTCGGTCTGGTAAAACTAGCGTTCGTAGTGGAGCTAGCAGATTCTTCACACTGGATTTTTTTAAATTCTTCAATGCCCCGCTCATTCTCTTCTTTATAATGCTAGAAGAATGAAGTGGTTTTGCTGCTCATATTCACACAGAGTTTTTACAAACGTATTTCTTTATTATTTCTAGGTCTCTCCAGAATAATATTTATATTAGAATTTAAGCCAGATCTGCATGAAATAGATATAATTTTTAAAAAATTTTTTTTTCTTTAATACGAATATTTGTATTATTGTATTATTTTCTCGTGCTCTCCTTTTTTTTATGTTATGTTTCCACAACACCATTTGTAAACCTGTTTGTTGTTGGTGTCCCTTGTTAATTTTGACATTCTATTTTTGAAATGTACCTGCCTACTCCCCCAAAATAAATTGATTTGCTATTTGTAGAAAAACACATAGGCAAGTATTTTCTGAAAACCAAATAAAAATTTATTTCACATCATAATTACAAAATAAAGATAAAGGCAACGCAGGACAAATTGCTTCAATTTGTGCAGCCTTTGGCCCCCAAGGCAGACATCAAATAAATTGGTAGCTTCAAAAGTCACTAGAAAAAGGAGTACAATGAGGTCCAGGAGTCCCAGAGAACCAGAGCAGCAGCAGATGGTATATGTACCCAGTCTGTGGTCCTACAACAGGCTGTGGGTTCTTTGAGACGTGAAGGCAGGGGATCACTTCCTGGTCTTCCGTGCAGCCTTCCCTGCAGCCTTCCCTGGAGGCTGTGGCTCTGGAGGTGGCATTGTGGCAGGAGGAGGAGGAGGAGGAGGATGGGGGAGAGAACATAGGTGTTGGTTGTCCGACATTTCCCCACTCAACCCTTTGTGTATAGTATCAAAAATTATTCTTTCACACTTTCGCCGTTGGCCCTCCTCCATCTGTTGCAAATTAGAGGCAATATAGATGCCATAGGCCTCTGTAGCATCGAGGGGGGATCTGAGGGACTCATTAGCCTCCCTGATCAGGGCCAGTGCTGCCTCCTCTGCTTTTGTGCCCTTCCTCTGTCGTTTGTAGGGAAGGATGAGGGGAGGAATCTGCGATTGGGTATTACTGGGCCCTGCCACCTCCTGCGTGACACTTCCCCCTGCCTCCTCCTGTGTGCCACTAGCCAGAGCCTCGTCCTGGCTGAGGTCATCCTGTGTATGAAAAAGGGACATAGTTTTAGTTGTTTGTTCATCAAACACACACAATTTTCAGCTCATGACTGTTGCAAATTTAATGGTAATAAATAGAAAAGACTATCATTGTGAGCCCAGCATTTTTCCTTCTTGTCCTAATCTTTTTTGGCCACTTCTGTCTATTGATATGTGAAACTATTTTTGTTACTTCCTTCATTTATTAGCAATAATAACATCTACTTACCAACAATCTTTTTTTTGCACAGATAAATTATGTATAAAAAACCTATACCTGGCTCCATCTGGGCTCCTCAATCTCCTCCTGTATGGCAGGCCCAGGTTGGTCCACAGATGCCTCAGCTTGGGTAGAGGGAAGGCTGGATGGAAGGCTGGTTGGAAGGCTGGAGGGAAGGGGTTCCCGGAAGAGTAGAAAGGGATTCCCTGCCCTCCATCTGGTCATCTATGAACCTCATCCTGCTGTAGTACCACAGACTGGGTACATACACCTTATCTGCTGCTACTCCAGACCTCAGGGACTTCTGGACCTTCTGGTACTCCTTCTTATAGGTGCTTCTCAAGCTACCAATTTTTGCCTCAACAAATTTGATGTCTGCATCGGGGACCCGGGTCTTCACAAATTGAAGCAATTTCTCCAGCGTTGCTCTCCTAGCTGGTTTATTATGGTACAAGGGGTTTTTCACCTCCCAGAGATTTCTCATTTCATGGTATTTATCTATGAATTCCCCAAGGAATTCGGGGTCCTTAAATGGCAGCATTTTCTCTGCAAGACCAAACAAAATACAAAAATAAAAATCTCAGAATAATCTTCCAACACAATATAGGCATCAATCTAGATTCAGTATAGGCCGCACATGACTCCAAAAAGTTTCAAATCTTACCTTCGTTGTAACGTTCGTTGTTGTTCGACGTTCTTCGTGGCGTCCGTTCCTCCTTCCCGTGCACACAGAACGTAGTTACGACACACACGTGTTTGAAGCTTTATATACACTGCGCATGCGTGAATCTCCGCCTGCGTCGCCCGCCCCTGACATTCTTTCTAGAATATTCGCCGCCCAGTCTCTTTCGTTGAGGTGGGAGCGGAACATGGCGGACACACAGCAGGTGCATAATAAGAGCAGTAACGAGGAGGAGGATAGCCCGGAGCCTGAAACGTCACGATCAAGGAGGAGATTTAAGGCCTCAAATATGGCCTTTGTGGAGATGTTGGAGATGGTGGACATCGTGAGGAGCAACGACTATGACGGGAATTACGGTCCATACCCCAACCCAAATATGAGAAAGGCCAAGATCATGAATAAAGTTGTGAAGAGTCTGTACAGTAATTTTGGGGTACGACGAACGAAGGATCAACTGAGGAAACAATGGTCGGACCTCAAATTAAGAGAGCATGATTAGTACAGGAAGATCAAGAAAGTTCTTCGAAAAAGTAAGTATATTATGTCGTGTGTACCTATTATTATTAATATTGCATGCTGTGCCATGTGTTTTCCCCTAATACGGTCTTGTACAGTCCAAAATGGCTACTTTCATGGTCATACGCAGTAATCGTTCGTTGTAAACCTCGTTCGTTATCCAAAATACGATGTTTTCACAGAAAAAGGATTAAATACTGTAGGGCCTTCAATTTTTAACATTTATCCAAAAGAGTTTTTAGGACATTGTTGTCTAGATGTGTTTGAACCTAGAAGGAATATCAATCTTCATTCAGTGTAATGTATGTAGAGGACACTCTGCAGCTGTTTACACATCTGGACTCAGGTGCACATTTTAGGGTGTCAAACACAGGTACTCCAGTGGATACTTTGGGGTGTCTCCAGGTGGGAAATGTATCCAAAAAAGGTAAGTATTCCAGCCTGAGGAATTAAGGGAGTAAATCATGTGTTCAGCTTGGAATTCTGCCCAAACAGACAATTGTCCCCCACTTCCAAGCAATGTTTATCATTCATATTTGTTGGCTCAAATATCTGTGTGCTAAGTATACCTTTTGTTTTATTCTCATAGGGGAGCAAAGAATCTGGAAATATCATGTCCCCAGGGACCGCCCATCTCCAGAACAAAGGTCACCACCAGAGTATGAGGATGTGGAGGAAGGAGAGAAGTGATTGAGATTGAGACCACAACAGGTGAGTGTCTGACACCCCAGATTCAGGTAATCAGACATGCATGCCTGTCTATTTATAATACATGGTGTGTTTTTTTTAACTTCAAATCATTTTTATTGAAAAATTTTCAGACAAAACCTTACTGAATATGCATAACAATCTATGGTACAGTAATAATAAATGAAAATCAAACTATCCATTACTACTTCAACATTCGCATGGAACAAGATAGGTACAGGTACCGGGCCATTACCTAAATTAGCTGTCTGCTCAGTGTGGACGTAAGGTGCAGAATTAGCAGGAAGTAATGGTTTGGAGCTCCAAGATCGTAAGTCAGGGCCATAGCAAGTGGATGGCTGTCCCTCAAAGACCCATGCACCCCACCCCTTTGGGATCAGTACTGTGGAAGTGCGTGGAGTCTCCGGGGTGTCCCCGCCCCAATACTTCTGTGGAGTAGCTGACCTTACCCTGATGCCGTCCATGATGCTCATGACTCCCAGTGTACGGTCGGGTAATGTCGACCACAGCCCTTGTATCGAAAGCACATTACCTGGGCTCTGAGAAGCATGCCTGCGACTATCGCAACGGTTCTCCAGATTCCAAAGAGAAACTGGAATAATTTGACAGGTAGTCGGGAGCAGAGTGTCCCCAGCAGGAGAGGAAGAAAAAAGGTGAGAAAAGGGGAAAGAGAAAACAAGGGGTAGGTTTAAAGCAGGTTAGGAGTTCTCACAGATTCCTATGACATTCCAGGAAGGAGAGGAATATTACAGTGTGTGTCCCAGAGTTCCCAGATGTAATAAAATTTTTCAATTTTGTCATGTAGTTTTGCCACAATCTGTTCTTGTGCCATGATCCAGGAGACCTTTCTCCTGAATCCCTGGAGGGAGGCTCTGGGTTTCTTCCAGGCTTTAGCGATTGTAACTTTGGCCCCTAATAGAATGAAAAAAACCAACACCTGAGAATGTTTAGGAAGCGCCACAATATTGCCATTCAACAGTGCTATATTGGGGTTAGGAGATATTGTTACCTTTGTGATGGTACTAATTGTGCGGAATACTTTCTGCCAGAAGGATCTGATGCGTGGACAAGTCCACCACGTGTGGATCATCGTACCTTTTAAGTCACAACCTCTAAAGCATAGTGGGGAGGTTCCTGGAAAGATAGCCGCCAGTCTAACAGGGACATAGTACCATCTAGTCATTACCTTAATGCTGGCTTCAATAAGGGAAATGTTAAGGATGCCTTTGTATGCACGTTTAGACGCACGGTACCAGTCTTGTAAAGTCCAGGTATTGTCTGTGTCCTCCTCCCAGGCCCGAGCGTAGGTTGGTTTGTCTGAATGTGACATAAGGGCATTATAGATCAAAGATATCCCTCCCCTCTGAACCTCTGTGTTGGAGCACCAGTTTTCATAGGGAGTTATTATGGGGGATCTTGTGTATTCGGCCGAATGGAATGTAGGTAGTGGGAGATTTGTGAGAACCTGAATACTTCGGAATCTGGCATGTCAAGTTTCTTCTTACAGTGTGAAAGCGTAATCGGGCCCTTCGAGGAGAGAAAATTACCAATCCTATAAAGGCCTTTGTCTGTCCCCCATTGAAAAGATTTGATGGACATTCCTGGTGTAAAGTCCATGTTATGGAATAGATGGGCTAATGGTTTCATGGGTGAGATCAGAATTTGTCGAGAGTAGAGCTTGGAGCACAAGGTCATGGAGTGAGATAGGGTGGGTGACAAAATGGCTGGCCTGAGTTTTGGGTTGCACAAAAGAAGGTAGTCAATGGTATTCAGAGGGATAGCATAACGCTCCATCGAGAGCCATTCAGGCTTCGGTCCCCTCGAGAAGACCACCGAAATTTGAGTCAGTTGCGCAGCTTGGTAGTATCCCCACAAATTAGGTAGGCCTAGACCCCCTTGAGTTTTTATGCGATAAAGAATGCTAGAGGGACATCTATACCCTTTGCGACCCCATATAAATCGGACAATCTCTGAGTGAAATTTGCTTAGTACCTGTTTCTTTATTGGGATCAGGAGGGAGCGAAATAAGTACAAAAGACGGGGGAGAAGGGTCATCTTTACTGCGTGAATTCTGCCCAGCCAGGATAGACCACATTTTGCCCACTTATCCAAATCACCACTGCATTTTAGCATCATAGGAGGGTAGTTTTCTCTGAAAAGACCTGTTATATCTGGTGTAATTTTGATCCCTAAGTATGGGATATCTGTAGTGGCCCAGGAAAAGTCAAAGTTGTTAGAGAGTTGATTGAGCAGTCCCGGGGGTACAGTTATGTTTAAAGCTATTGATTTTGACATGTTGACCCGCAGGCCCGAAACTGCACTAAAATTTTGCAAACTTTTATAAATCCTAGGGGTAGTTATAAGAGGGGAGGTGACATAGAGGAGGAGGTCGTCAGCGTATAGTGCACATTTGTGTTCCTGTTCACCACACATCACCCCCTTAACGTCAGGGTTCACCCGTAATGCCACTACCAAAGTCTCTATAGCCACTGCGAAGAGGAGAGGGGAAAGGGGACAGCCCTGACTGGTCCCCCTCCCTATTGAAAAAGATTCTGAAAACCTACCCAAGAGACGTACTTGCGCAGTCGGAGTCAAATAAAGGGATTGTATTAGATTCAGAAAGTAAGGACCAAAGCCCCATCTCCGTAAGACGTCAGTTAAGTAAGCCCAGTCTACAGAATCAAAGGCCTTATGTAAATCTATGGAGAGGAGAAAACCATGTTGAGGGGGGCCCCCATCCCATCTTGATTTGAGAAGTGAAATGATATCTATTGTCCTGCGAATCTGATCCGGACCCTGTCTCCCAGGAATAAAGCCCATCTGATCCTTGTGTATATATGCTGAAATGAAGCTCCCCATTCTGTTTGCTAGGGTCTTGGTCATTATTTTAATATCGTTGTTTATAAGAGATATAGGGCGGTAGTTGCCCAATTCGCTAGAGTCTTTATCCGGCTTCGGGATAACGGAAATATAGGCAGAGTTGAGATCAGGCCCCAAAGGGTCTCCATCCCTGAGATAGTTAAAAAGTCTGGCCATATGAGGGGCCAGGTGGGGTCCAAACTTCTTGTAATAGCCTGTTGAGAAGCCATCAGGGCCAGGGGCGGAGCCAGTTTTAAGGGAGTGGATGGTGTCTAATATTTCTTCTGCAGAGAATGGGCTGTCCATGAGGTCACTATGGTCCTTAGATAGGGTGGGCAAAGGAATGTTATCAAAAAATTTGCTCCGTATTTGTTGAGGTGGGGGCTTGAGAGGTTTGTATAAGTCTGAATAGAAGTGAGAAAACGCTTCCATTATTTTGGTTGGGTTCTGAGTCAGATCCCCTGAAGAGGTCTTTATTTTAGGAAAGGCTAAGTATCGTTGTTTAGGACTGAGTTTCGCTGCTAGTCTTGAACCCATCCGGTCAGTTTGGGAATAGAATTTAGCACCAGTCCATCTCAGATGTCTTTCAGCTGCTGTCGTTAGGGATAGGTTAAGGAGAGTACGGGCCTTGTCAAGGTTCGTCAGCGACTCAGGAGAAGGGTTAGTTTTGTGTGCCTTCGCTAGTGATTGGTATCCTGCAGTAAGTTTAAGCAGGTCAGCTTTGTGTTCAGCTTTAAGTCTTGAGGTTATTTGAATGATGTGTCCCCTGATCACCGATTTATGTGCTGCCCAGACTGTGGCAGGGGTGACCTCGCTTGTATGATTCAATTGGAAATACTCTTTAATGGCCTTTTCCAGAACCTTACACTGGATCGGATCACTGAGGAGGGATTCCTGCAGACGCCAGCGAGGGGGTCCTCTCGGGCCTCCCGCCCTCCTGGCCTCCACAGTAACCACAGCGTGATCAGACAATGAGGAGTCTATAATGTTAGACCTAATTATGAGTGGAATTGTGTGGGAACGCGTGAAGATGTGGTCTATCCTGGCAAAAGAGTTGTGTGGGGCCGAGAAGTGAGTATAGTCTTTTGTGTGTGGATTGACTTCCCTCCAGACATCAATCAACCCTTCGTCATGAAGGAGGGTGGCTATTTTAGTACTTTGTTTCGACGGACACTTAGAGATCGATCTCCCAGCAGCTGATTTGTCTAAAGTGAAGTCAAAGGCTGTGTTAGAGTCACCTCCTATAAAGATAGTCCCTTTCAGGTGTGCTCGTAATATACGTAGCATAGATTCAAAGAAGGACTTCTGACCCTTATTAGGGGAATAGTATGAGATAAAGGTGTAAAGCGCACCATCTATGTAACCAGATACTAACACGAAACGACCATGGGGATCTACAATAGTCTCCGGCTGGGACATATTAATATGTTTAGCCAAACAAATAGCTACTCCCTTTGTTTTGTTTTCTGCCAAAGCCAGAAAGAATTGGGGATAATGTTGATGGAGGAATGTGGGTTTGTAGGTAGACGGGAAGTGTGTCTCCTGCAATAGCAGGATATCAGCGTGCATGGAGTGATAGGATTGTAGGAGTTTCCTACGCTTGACAGGGGAGTTGAGTCCCTGCGTGTTGTGTGAAATAATTTTGAGGTTGAGGAGAGGGTTACTTGTATTTGTCATGGTTCAGAGGGGAGAGAGCTACCCAGTAGATCTGTGTCTTACCTTTGTTAACCACTTGCCGCCCGCCAATTGTCAAATGACGTTGGCAAAGTGGTTTTGAAATCCTGACAGGACGTCATATGACGTCCTTCAGGATTCCCTCCTATTGCGCGTCCCCGGGGGCGCGCACCGCGGCGATCGGGGATGACGCTTGTCCCTCGGACATAGCGCATCCCCGATCAGGGTAAACAGCCAATGAAATTGGCTGTTTACCATGTGATCGGCTGTGTCCAATAGCAGCCGGTCACATGTCAAAACAAACCGTGCACGCGCGCAGTGCGCGCCGCGGTGGGGCGCGCAGCGCGCCGATCGGAGATGGCGTGTGTCCCTTGGACACAGCGCGTCCCCGATCAGGGTAAACAGCCAATGAAATTGGCTGTTTACCCACGTGACCGGCTGTGTCCAATCACAGCCGGTCACAAGTATAAACATTGTGGCGGTTTCTAGGGATCTCTCCTTCTCTCTCCTCACACCGATCGCGAGGAGAGAGAAGGAGAGATCTATCTGATCAGTGAGTGAGATATTTGTATTACAGTTACTGTCTGCACAACACGAACACCCCCCCCCTCTTATCAATAAAGAGAACCTGTCACAGCCCATCAGGATCTGTCACAGCCCATCAGGACCTGTCACAGCCCATCAGGACCTGTCACAGCCCATCAGAATCTGTCACAGCCCATCAGGACCTGTCACAGCCAATCAGGACCTGTCACAGCCAATCAGGACCTGTCGCAGCCAATCAGGACCTGTAGCAGCCAATCAGGACCTGTCGCAGCCCAGCAGTACCCGTCACAGCCCAGCAGTACCCGTCGCAGCCCAGCAGGACCCATCACAGCCCAGCAAGACCCATCACAGCCCAGTAGGACCCATCACAGCCCAGCAGGACCCGTCTGGATCTGTCACAGCCCGCCATCAGCAACGCCATCAGCACAGCCACCACCATCAGCACAGCCACCACCATTAGCACCGCCATCGCTACCATCAGTACCACTATCAGTACCGCCATCGGTACCATCTGGATCTGACAGCCCATCTGTCACACAGGCCCGACATCACTACCGCCGCACAGTCACCGCCATAAGTACCATCACACGGGCCATCAGTAACCTGTCAGTCCCATCACACCACCAGTTCCGTCACACAGGCCTGCCAAAAGTGCCACCATCATGTCCCAAAAAGTTTACTCAGCTGAGGAGGCATATAACATCCTTACCATGTCGGATGATGAGAGCAGCGGGGAGCTCTCATTATCCGATTCTGGTTCGGAATATGAGCCAGTGGAGGGTAGTGGATCGGAGTCAGAGTCAGCGGAGGAAACCCCTCCTCCTAAAAGAGTAAGGCGATCAGGACCTAGATTAGGACCAAGATCAGAACACCTGCCTACCGCCAGCAGCACCAGACCCCAAGAAGAGCCCAGTACAAGTACTGGAATTGCGCATCCAGCCCAAAGAATCAGGGCCCAGTCCCACCTTCCCGATGCCCTGGCAAACCCCTTATGGTTGCCTGCCAACTCAGGATCCGCTACAATCCCCGCTTTCACTGCACAGCCAGGTGTGCAGCCCAACACTTCAAATTTTGCAGATTTGGACTATTTTTATTTGTTTTTCCCCGAAGATTTTTTGCAGTACATGGTGGACCAAACAAAACTCTATGCAGAGCAATTTATTGCTGCCAACCCCAGTTCGTCCTACGCCCGTATGTTCCATTGGCGACGTCTCACACTAGACGAATTCAAAATGTTTTTGGGCCTTACTTTTAATATGGGGCTTACAAAGAAAAACGAACAGCATGGCTACTACTGGTCCACCAACCCCATCCACCACATGCCCTTATATTCTTCTATTATGTCCAGGACACGCTACGATATGATTTCGCGTTTCCTACATTTTAATGACAACTCGCAGTGCCCTCCCCAAGATCATCCCAACTACGAAAAATTATATAAGCTTCGCCCCCTAATAAATTCTTTTAACAAACGATTTTCTGAAGTCTTTATCCCCGACCAAAATATTTGCGTAGACGAATCCCTTATCCACTTTACTGGCCGGCTGCATATGAAGCAGTATATCCCAAGTAAGAGAGCCAGGTACAGTGTAAAACTGAATAAATTATGTGACCGAGCCACGGGATACGTGTACTCATTTCGTATTTATGAGGGCAAAGACTCCCAGCTCCAGCCCCCTGAGTGCCCCACATATATAGGAACCAGTGGTAAAATTGTGTGGGACCTTGCATACCCCCTGTTCAAAAAAGGTTACCACTTATATGTAGATAATTACTACAGCAGCTTGCCCCTTTTCCGTCACCTGTATCTTGAAAAAACCCTGGCATGCGGTACCTTCCGAAAAAATAGGAAGGGCTTCCCACAGAATTTACTGGCAAAACAGCTACAAAAGGGGGAAGCTGCATTCATGAGGAATGAGACGGTGTTGGCCATGAAGTGGCGGGACAAGAAGGATGTTCACATGATGAGTACCATTCACAATGACACCTTGGTGGAGATTCAGAGAAGACGTGGCCCTGTAGTAAAGCCTGAATGTGTCAATGACTACAATCTTTATATGGGGGGGGGGGGGGATTTAAATGATCAGATGCTGCAACCATATTTGTCAACCCGCAGGTCCTATTATTGGTATAAAAAAGTTGCGGTTCATCTGTTTCAAATGGCCCTGTACAATTCATTTGTCTGCTATCAAAATCACGCGAAAACCAAACCATCACCTACCTCAAATATTTTGAAAACAACCTCAGCCTGTTTACAGACGATGCCTTTGCCTGCCGTTTTAACCACCATTCTGACTTCCACGTGCACCGACCTCGGCTTGTTAAATCGACCATGTTTTTGCCTGCCACTTGGACTGATCTTTTGCCCTTCTACTTCAGTACACAGGGGTCTCACATATGTGAGGGGCTTCAGAATAGCGTTCTGAGTAGAGAAAATCAGTTTTTGGTTTTCTGTGTTCTCAGAACAGGGTCTGGTTGCCCGGAGGCTTCAAAGAGATTTGGGTGGGAGAAGCCTCTACCCCTGTCCCCCTGGCCCTAAGCTTGATGGCCCTTCCTGCTGCCTGGACCAATACTTTGGCTGTGCTGACCATATCGCTGCCTGTAATGACCCAGGACTTTATGGACTGTGTTTCTTTCTGCTGCCTGGACCAATAATTTGGCTGTGTTGACCATATCTCGGCTTGCTGCCTCTACTGACTATAGACAGTATTTCTGCCTGGACATCTCTGCCTGCTACCTGGACCAATGCTTTGGCTGTGCTGACAGTATCTCTGCCTGAACTAACTATGGACAGTATTCCTGCCTGCTGCCTGGACGATTGCTTTTGCTGTCGCTGACCACATCCCTGCCTGCTGCCTGGACCGATGCTCTCTTCTGTGGACCACTACACTACTAAAACCACAGGTAATCTTTTGTTATTTGGTATGTACATGTTATGTGTTAGACATATGAAGGGCCTTCAAAAATGTGATTGGTAGTCAGGAAATGATATGTGTAATTTATGGTCCTAGAATGCCTGGAAGTGCTATTTGGATGTTAGGCCTCTGTATGTGGCCAGGCTGTGTAAAAGTCTCACACGTGGTATTGCCATACTCAGGAGGAGTAGCAGAATGTATTTTGGGGTGTCATTTTTGCTATGTACATGCTATGTGTTGGAGATATCGTATAAATGGACAACTTTGTTTAAAAAAAAAATGCGTTTTCATTTTTTCCCCAGGTTTTCGGAAAACTTCTGGGAAAAAATGAACCTTTCAAAAGACTCATTATGCCTCATAGATTATACGTTGGGGTGTTAGCTTTCCAAAATGGGGTCATTTTTTGGGCGTTTACATTTTCCTGGTGCTCCAGGGCCTTCAAAAGTGAGCTAGGTCATCAAGAAATTATATGTGTAATTTTGCTCCTAGAATGCCTGGAGGTGCTACTTGGATGTTAGGCCTCTGTATGTGGCCAGGCTATGTAAAAGTCTCACACATGTGGTATCGCCATACTCAGGAGGAGTAGTAGAATGTATTTTGGGGTGTCATTTTTGCTATGTACATGCCATGTGTTGGAGATATCTTATAAATGGACAACTTTGTGTAAAAAAAAATGCGTTTTTATTTTTTTCCCACGTTTTCTAAAAACTTCTGGAAAAAAATGAACCGTTAAAAAGACTCATTATGCCTCATAGATTATACATTTGGGTGTTAGCTTTCCAAAATGGGGTCATTTTGTGGGAGTTTCCATTGTCCTGGTGCTCCAGGGCCTTCAAAAGTGAGCTAGGTCATCAAGAAATTATATTATATGTGTAATTTTGCTCCTAGAATGCCTGGAGGTGCTACTTGGATGTTAGGCCTCTGTATGTGGCCAGGCTATGTAAAAGTCTCACACATGTGGTATTGCCATACTCAGGAGGAGTAGCAGAATGTATTTTTGGGTGTTGTTGCAAATATGCACATGCTGTGTTCAAGAAATAACCTGTCAATACAATAAGTTTGTGTAAAAAAAAAAAAAAAAAAAAGTCTTAATTTTCCCAAGAATTGTGGGAAAAAATTACAACTTCAAAAACCTCACCATGCCTCTTACTAAATACCTTGGAATGTCTACTTTCCAAAAAGGGGTCATTTGGGGGGTATTTGTACTTTCCTTGATTGTTAGTGCCTCAAAAAATGAGATAGGCCTTCAGTAAATCAGGTGTGATCAGATTTGATAAATTTTCAATGATTTGCGCCCTAACTTGTAGACTCTATAACTTTCACACAGACTAAATAATATCCACTAATTTGGGTTATTTTTACCAAAGATGTGTAGAAGTATAAATTTTGGCCCAAATTTATGAAGAAAAATTACTTATTTGCAAAATTTTACAATAGAAATTAAAAAAAAGTTGTTTTTTTTTCCAAATTTTTGCTCTTTTTCCGCTTATATCGCAAAAAATAAAAAACCCAGCGGTGATTAAATACTACCAAAAGAAAGCTCTAATTGTGAGAAAAAAAAAAAAAGATAAAAATTTTGTTTGGATACAGTGTAGCATGACAGAGTAATTGTCATTCAAAGTGTGAGAGTACTGAAAGCTGAAAATTGGTCTGGGCGGGAAGGTGTATAAGTGCCCTGTATTGAAGTGGTTAAGTGAAGAAAACTCTTGAAGAAGCTCAGAGGACGGAGAGTACCCATCACTCGGGCCTGGGATAGGAATCCAGAGACAACCTTGAGAATCATGAGAACCTACAATAGAGTGCAAGAGGAAGTTGGGAAGGGGAGAAGAGAGAGAAATTAAAGGAAATAAGAGAGATAAGCATTGATAAATTTGTACCAAAAAAAAGAGAAACACAAAGTGATAATGGTATAAATGAACTTCCCCACCCCAAAGGTAGGAAGGATAAATCTTCCTACCTTTACAACCAAACGGACTGGATTGTCCGAATTACAGGGACTCCGGAGAGAGTCCAAGGTTACTCAAGGTACTCCTTGGCTCAATGGGAGGCGCACTGGATCCACCACAGCCCCAGTGCCTCATAACATGCTAACTAAAGACCTCGTGTGGGTCTATTATGATCATAAGACAGAGCTTCCCGATGACAGAAAAGAAAACATTAATTGCTTAAATAAACAGTGTAACTAGTTTGCCCCAGAACACGTAGTTACCCCAGAAACCCATCCTCAAAGGTCGGGAGACCGGGGAAACCCGCGCCCCAGGTCTGGGAGAGAACCAGTGACAACCCTCCATCCTGGGGGTATATTTTCTGTGAAGTGGGAGTGTGAACCTCATCCCCCCCCCCGGGGCCCCAAAAACAAGAGAACAATTCCTATAGATAAGGCAAGCAAACACCCATAAAATGGGAAAAAAATATAAAAATTAAAAAAATAACCATAGTGTGCTTCCCATGTACAGGCTGGAATGCAGAATCTTATCACATAGGAGGGGAGGGGAGTGAACATGTATAGAGAGCTCTAACCGTAAACTATCCATGTATGATGTTCCCCCATGTGCATCGAGGGATAGAATCTCTCCCCTCCTCCCAAGCCCAAGAGAAGAATTGTCCCAGTCTCTCAAACAGCACCAACCTACTGCTCAGAAGAAATAAAATAAAGAAAAGGAGGGCCATGAACCCGGGGGGGGGGGGGTATATCCCCACAATAAAACAAAGGAAAGTGGTGGTAACTCAGATCAGAGTCCTGATCTGTTGGCGGAGGGCCGAGAGTCAAGGAGGGAGAGCTTCTTTCGATCGCTTGGAGTTCTGTTTCAGCCAAGAGGGTTGCAGCGGGCTAGCTGGAGGAGGTCTTTTCGTGGAGGCAGGGTTCCCTCTGTTTGTGTGCGAAGACGGTGGATCCTGTGGGAGCAGGCCAAGCTGTAGCAGGAGCCGTTCTCCTTCTGCGAATGTAGAGAAGCTGCAGCTTTTGTTCTTGTAGGAAAAGTTTAGACGCAGGGGGAAAGACAACCTGTAATGGATTTCATTGTCCATCAGCAGTTGAATCAGTGGCTTCAGGGCTCTCCGTTTCTGAACAGTGTAAGGGGACAGATCCGTAAAGATCTGGATTTTGTGTCCCTGCAGCGTCAGGTTATTAGAATTTCTGGCCTTCCTCATCACCTCCTCCTTCACTGAGTAAAAATGAGGCTTCACTATAATTTCCCGTGGGAGGCCATCCGTGCGGGGGGCTGCAGAGCTCTGTGGGCCCTGTCGAGCTCGAGGCGATGTTCTGGAATCCCAGGGATGAGATCAGAGATGAGGGTTTTAATGGCAGTATGCACCTCTTTTACAGATTCAGGGAGCCCCCTGACCCGAAAATTATAGCGTCTCAACCTATTTTCGAGGTCATCGATCTTCACATAGGCAGTTTCAAGCTGATCCTGCACATCCTGGAGCCTTGCAGAATTTTGATTGATCCTAGCAACTGCTTGGTCAGCTTTCAGTTCAATGGAGTCTACTCTCATCCCAATTTGTTGTAAGTCAGCGTGGATAGATGAGGTTATTTGTGCTGCATTCAGAGCCAGACTTTTGGATAGCATTTGAGCAAAAGCTTCCATCATAGAGGGAAAGTCAGTTGGGGTGGGGGATGCCTCATGAGCCTCACTGACAGAAAGTAACAGGCCTGTGTGGGGATCCATCATGGGGTGGATGGGTGGCCAGAGTGCAGGCTGAGTAAAAGGGATTCTGTGGATGCTGGTGAGGATGCCTGGGGCAGAGGTGAGGGCACAGTACCTGGAGAGGGCGGGGGGCCCAGGTCTTGATCAGCTATGGAGTCCTCAGGGCCCTCTGTTATATGTGGGCCTCGTGGGGCGGCCACCATTTTAGCATAGCTTGGCCTGTGTACAGCGGCCGTCATGTGGATCGTGTGGTGCCGCCGATCGTTACCCGCGGACATCGGGTGAATCCCGGGGGTCTCCCCTGTGCGATCGTCCCGGTGGATGCCTGGTGGGACCACTCTGTCAGCTCCAGAGGTCCATGATGGGCTGTGGTGGAGCGGAGCTTCAGATGACGGCGGCCATCTTGGAAGCCATGGTGTGTTTTTTTTTTTTTTTAGGTGAAGTACAGGTTGTGGAAGAACAGTCACAGTCAGATCATTTCACCAGTGACAGTGCCCAAAGGCTAATCCAGGACATCATGTATTGTAGTCAGGATTTAGAAATGATTCGCAAAAAAACTAGGGATATTGAAGTAAAACTTAAAAATATGATTGATGTCCTTGGAAGAATCAAATTTTTCCCAAAATATCCAACCTTTTATTTTTGCTGTTTAAAAGTTTACAACATTTTCAAAAGCCTAATTTTGAAGATGCACACAGTATGTCAACATGTGCTATCTGCCATCGGGGGATATCAATGTACACGCTTTGTGCCTGCAACCCCTTCCTCAAAACTCAAGTCAGTGAGAGGAAGGGGTTGCACCCCCAAAACACATACATTGATCCCCCATGATGGGAGATAGCACATGTTGACATTAGGCATGGGATCAGGATGTAAATCCCCAGTTTGCCAGAAAATTTGTGTGCATCTTCAAAATTAGGCTTTTACAGGGGTGACTGCACCTCATCTGATGAAGGCAAGATCCACACATTTTGGACAATGTAATGTGTGATCTTGGCTTCAAAAGTTTTTCTATGTAGAACTTTGTTATGCACCATAGTTGTGTATTTTATTTTTGGAAACATGGCTGTTTATGTAACATAACCCCAATTTTTGGGGGGGAAAATGCAAAACTTGTTATTTTTGTAAAAAAAAAAAAAAAAAAACACGTGAATGTGTACGGAGTAAAAAATATATTTTTTGCTCAACAATGTGTGCCTTCTTCTTTCAATGATCAATACCATTTTTTTTGTGTTTAAATTGGTGTTTACAGTGACAATGGGTGTTTAGATAATAATGTGCAAACCACTTGGCACTACAAGTGCACTAGGGGACACAAAAAAAAACACAAGCAGGAAATTCAAAGCAAGATTTTGAAAGGTAAAATTTATTGAATCACTGCTGGCGAAGCAATGGCCCCCCTCCCCGAAAAATAGTCTGAATAATTTTGCCGCACTTCACGGGCGCTTTGGGGGGGCAAGCCAGGACAGGCCGCTTCCAGGGACGTCAGAGATTGTAGCCCAGTGTCAGGCCCATGTGTTACCACATAATTTGGGTTTGTCCGTTTGAAAAAATTGTGCAAAATGCAACATGCTTCCACTATGGTGTTCAGTTTATATTCCGCCATATTTATGGCCGTTTGGAACAGGCGGAACTGGCTGGCCAGAATACCAAACGCGTTCTCCACAACTATTCTGGCTCTGGCCAGCCGGTAATTAAATACCCTCTTCTCCAGGGTGAGGGTCCTCTGGGGGAACGGTCGCATCAAATGGTTTGCCAAACCAAATGCCTCGTCTGCCACGAACACAAACGAGAGTCCCTCGACATTCTCCTCCGGGGGTGGCAATCCCAAGCCACCACTCTCGAGACGTCGGTAGAACTCCGTCCGGCAAAAGACTCCTCCATCCGACCATTCCGCCCCACGTCCACATATAGGAACTCATAGTTCGCCGACACCACCGCCATCAACACGATACTATTGAACCCCTTATAGTTGAAATAGTATGACCCCGAATGGGGTGGTGGGATGATGTGGACGTGCTTCCCATCGATTGCCCCTCCGCAGTTAGGGAAATCCCACCGCTGGGCAAACTGGGAGGCCACAGTCTGCCATTCCTGTGGCGTGGAAGGAAACTGTGGATTCAAACAAGAAAAATATGATTAGTACATTTGATAATAAACATCACAAGCAGATTCTACACAAACATTTTGGCAAACATCAGTATAACATTTCTTGTAGTATTTAAAGGCTAAAATATAAGGTCCACTTATCAGATTCCTCCCCCCTCTGATGGCCCCTTGTAAATATTTTAGGGGGGAGGGTATGTTTTGGACAGGTAACCACCCTCTCCACTACGTAATGGAGTAACAAAGTAATGTGTGATAGTTTGGCCAGACCCTCCTTTATTACACTATTGGCAGCCCACTGGACAGGTAAAAAAAAGGAAAATGGAAGCACATTTTTGGATTGTGCTATTACCTATCACAATAATAATAGGAGGAGAAGAATTAAAACAGTAGCATTTGAAAGTATTGAGGCAGGCCCTGGCACTACATGTTTGGAAAAATTCATCAATAAATATGACCACTATAGAGGTAGGTATAATGTGTATTGGGTTTGGCAAAGTCAGCACATAGAGGATTGGTATCAGCTGACTGAGCAGTTGGGGGAGGGGGGTTCAAAAAAGATTTGGGGCACCACAAAACAAAGCCTCAGGCACTCTGAAGGAATTTAAGGACAACTATAACATTTGTACACATTTTAGGGGGTGTTAAGGGTAAAGCATTACAATGGAGCTGACAAAATACATTGTTAAATGACTAGACTAGGTATATATGGGCCCCGGATAGCATGCTGGGGGGGGTTAGTGAAGGCAAATATGCATGAAGGACAAAAAAGGAGCATACAAAAATTCAACATGCAATTCAACAGACCTACCTCTTCTAAGAAGGAATCAACGCAGGTCGGATCAAGCGCCTCGAGGCAATTCAGTTCGCAGTTGCAGCGCTATACAAATCATTCATTCATTCATTCATTCATTCATGAGGACAAAGGGGCACAGCATATTACAGCATATTACAGAATATTGAAATCCTGGTAATTAGGGAACGAGGAAAGAAATACAATACATTAGCAAACAGTAAATACATAGAATGTGATGTTAAAGAATACAACTTACCCTCATATAGTCCTTCTGCAGGACCTGGATGATGGCAGAACAGGTCTCTGGAATAATGATCCCCAGAGTCTGGGGGGAGATGCCTGTCGAGAACTTGAGGTCCTGAAGGCTTCTCCCTGTCACCAAGTACCTCAACGTGTCAACTAACCTCTGCTCCGCAGTGATGGCTTGCCGCATTCAGGTATCCTGCCTGGTAATATAAGGGGACAGCAAAGCCAACAGACGGTGAAAAATGGGGTCCGTCATCCTGAGATAATTCCTGAAATCATCAGGATTATTCTCACGGATCTTACAAAGCAGAGGCATGTGCGAGAATTGGTCACGCTGGACAACCAATTTTTGGTCCACGAACTCCTCCTCGCCCTGTTCATGGACCGGGCTTGTGTCAAAGTAAGAACCCCAACACCAAGCCCCCGCACAGCACGAACTCTACGGCGAGTACGTACACGTAACATCGCTTCTAAACGGTCGGCTGATCAAAACGGACTAAATAAAGCACTGATAAACATCAAGGCCTGAAAGAACGAAATGCAAATCAAGCAACGAGCGGACAATAAGCACTGAAAATCAAAGAGTACTATATATAAATATATAGGCCGCAAAGACAAACAAATGCGAACTGACTACACGCACTGATAAGCAAATACGCACCGACAAGCACAAACTGTAGAGCAGGAACGATCTGAAGCACAAGTCTGAAAAAACACGAATCGTCTATAGTGAAACTCCTACTAACACGCGATAAACACGAGATCAGCAGAAGGAGCCCAACAGGTGCCGGACATGCTAATGAACTTTCCTTTTATGGTCTCGTCGTACGTGGTGGACGTCACTGCGTTCTTGGCGGTCGGAATTTGGTGTGATCTTGTGTAGGCAACACAGCTTGAGCGGAATTCCGTTGGAATTCCGTCAGAAAAACCGACACAGTTTTTCCGACGAGAATTCCGATCGTGTGTACGCGGCATTAGTCACAGCAAGATTTCAGCCAATATAAATCTGCCCTCCAAAAATACCATTCCTGCCTCCACACTGCCAAACAGACCTACTTTATCACTCTCATTAACACCCTCTCACGCAGTCCCCATCAACTCTTTTCTACATTTACTACTTCGTCCTCCTTTACCTCCACCCACAAGCTTACTCGCTGCCCAGGAGATTGCTAATCACTTCAAAAATAAGATTCAGACAATTCGTCTTGAGATCTCTACTCTACAGATATCTCCCTCACTTTACACTCCTTGTCCTCCTGCACAATCATTACTTCCCTCTTTTAATCCAGCTGCTATAGAGGAAGTCACAAATTTTTTTTCTAACGCCCACCTAACCTCCTGCCCCCTGGACCTTGTTCCTTCTCAAATACTACGGTCACCCTCTGACTCTATCCTACACTCTTTAACTCATATCTTCAACCTCTCCCTCTCTACTGGCATCTTCCCCAACCCTCTAAAACATGCACTAGTCATTCCCATAACAAAAAAGGCCTCACTAGACCCCACCAATCTTAACAACCTAAGACCCATCTCTTTACTCCTTTTTGCCTCCAAACTCGTTGAACGTTTAGTCTACAATCGGCTGAGCGACCACCTCATTGAGAATAACCTTCTTGATCCCCTTCAGTCTGGATTTCGCCCACAGCACTCCACAGAAACTGCCCTCCTAAAACTCACAAATGACTAACAGCCAAAACCAACAGTCATTATTCCGTACTCTTACTCTTAGAACTTTCTGCTGCCTTTGATACAGTTGACCACCCCCTCCTCCTCAAAAAAGTCAATTTGCTTTATCTTTATGGCTGTGCTCTCCATTGGTTCGAATCTTACCTATCTCATTGCACCTTCAGTGTTACTTACAACTCCACTTCCTCCTCTCCAACTACTCTAACTGTTGGGCTCCCCCAAGGTTCTGTCCTTGGACCTCTACTATTCTCAATCTACACATCCTCCCTGGGTCAGCTGATAGCCTCACATGGCTTCCACTAACATTTATATGCTGATGACACCCAAATCTATCTCTCTGCCTCTCAGCTCACCCCATCAATCTCCTCACGCATCACTGATTTACTAACAGACATATCAGTTGATGTCAAACCATTTCCTCAAACTAAATCTGTCTAAAACTGAGCTCTCCCCCACGTGCCCCTTCCCCTGACTTCTCAGTCAAGATCAATGGCACATCTATCAGTCCGTCCCCACATGCCAGTGTTCTAGGGGTAATCCTAGACTCTTAACTGTCCTTTCAGACCCACATACAATCCCTGTCCAAATCATGCCACCTTAGCCTCTGCAACATTTCCAGAATACGCCCCTTTTTAACTAATGACACCACCAAGCTTATCTCTCGCCTCGACTACTGCAACTCCCTCCTCATTGGATTACCTCTACATAGACTATCCCCCCTTCAGTCCATAATGAATGCCACTGCAAGACTCATCCACCTTACCAACCATTCAGTGTCCTCCACCCCTCTCTGCCAATCCCTCCACTGGCTTCCACTCACCCAACGAATAAAATAGAAAGTACTAACAATAATTTACAAAGCCATCCATAACTCTGCTCCCAGCTACATCACTAACCTTGTCCCAAAATACCAACCAAGCTGCTCTCTTCGGTCCTCCCAAGACCTCCTGCTCTCTAGCTCCCTTTGTCACCTCCTCCCATGCTCGCCTCCAGGATTTCTCCAGAGCTTCTCCCATCCTTTGGAACTCTCTACCCCAATCTGTCTGACTGTCCCCTAATCTATCCATCTTTAGACGATCCCTGAAAACCATTCTCTTTAAAGAAGCCTATCCTACTTCTAAATAACACTGTTTTATTTCCTCCATCAGCTCATCCCCCACAGCTATTACCTATTGTATCAATTGACCCTTCATTTTTAGATTGTAAGCTCTAATGAGCAGGGCCCTTTGATTCCTCTTGTACCAAATTGTAATGTAATTGTAATGTCTGCCTTTACTTTGTTAAGCGCTGTGCAAGCTGTTGGCGCTATATAAATCCTGTATAATTATAATAATAATAATAATAATTTCCCTGTTCTGCCTAGCAACATGACAGGGATCTACTGTTCCCTGTCATCGAGGGCATTGATCTCTGTCATGTTCTAGTGAGCCCATCCCCCCTACAGTTAGAACACACTGAGGGAACTTTAACCCCCTTATCGCACCCCAGTGTTTAACCCCTCCCATGCCAGTGTCATTTACACAGTAATCAGTGCATTTTTATAGAACTGATCGTCACTGGTCCCAAAATAGTGTGAAAAGTGTCTGATGTGTTTGCTGCAATGTTGCAGTCACAATAAAAATTGCAGATCGCCGCTATTACTAATAAAAAGAAAATAATAATAAAAATGCCATAAATCTATCCCCTTTTTTATAAATGCAATAAGTTTTGCGCAAACCAATCAATATATGCTTATTGCAATTTTTTTTACCAAAAATATGTAGAAGAATACATATCGGCCTAAATTGAGAAAGAAATTTGTTTTATTTTATATATTTTTTTGGGATATTTATTATAGCGAAAAGTTAAAAATATAGATTTTTTTTCAAAATTGTCGCTCTTTTTTTGTTCATAGTGCAGAAAATAAAAACCGCAGAGGGGATCAAATACCACCAAAAGAAAGCTCTATTTGTGGGAAAAAAAGGACATCAATATTGTTTGGTTGCAGCATCGCACGACCGCGCAATTGTCAGGTAAAGCGCATAATGCAAAAAATGCTCTGGTCAGGAAGAAGAAAAATCCTTCCAGGGCTGAAGTAGTTAACAGGGGCATGTAATTATAATTTTTGATCTAATATTTCAACGCAGGGCCTGATCCTGCACCCAGCAAGAGTATCTGTGAGAGGTTACAGTGTTGTGGCACCACCACCACCAACCAAGGCCCAATTTTTGTCTGCCCCTGTTTAACAGGGGCATGTAATTACAATTTTTGATATAATATTTCACAGCAGGGCCCATTCCTGCGCCCAACAAGATTATCTGTGAGGGGTTAAAGTGTTGTGGCACCACCACCCAAGGCCCAATTTCTCCTGACAATACATTACAGCGGCGAGTAGTTTTAAATTAAATTTTTTCCATTAGAAATGTCATTTGGTGTGGTATTGTTCTAAACCCGGGAAATGTGCACTACTTTACAGGCATACTAAGGACACCCCCCAGGCACGATATTTAAAGGAATATTTCATTTTTATTGTTTCACTTTAAGCATTATTGAAATCACTGTTCCCAAACTTTTTTTTAAACTGATACATGTCCCCTGGGACAGGACTCGGGTCCCCAAACACTTTTTATGGCAATAACTTGCATATAAGTCTTTAAAATGATCACTTTTTCACATTCGTGTCCCATAGACTTTAACGGTATTCACGCGTTCGAACAAATTTTTTGCCTGTGCGCATGTTCTGCTGTGATCCGAACCGGGGGGTGTTAAGCTCATCCCTATTTACAAACACTTAATGGTGTTTGTATAAATATACATGTAAAAAAAAAAAGCACTATTCCAGTATATACAATCTTATGTGATCAATATAAAGTGATTGCAATAAGTAATACAATTGCGTGTAATAAATAAAGTGCTCTCAAACAAGTTGATATACAAAAAATATCATATTATGATGTGCTGATCTTCTGCGCTCAAAAAACTGTGACTTAATTATTAAAGTAGGCCATAGACCAATCGAAATTTAGAGAGTTCAGGAGGAACCAGACAAATTTTGCAGGAGGGTTGGACTGAAGTTGTTTCATCGATCTTCATCAGTGCCTATCAATTGAAACAAATTGGAGAATTGTGGCAAAGAAAGTCTGTTGTAATGCTATATGTATATTGACCTTTATATGTCTGGAATTCAGGAGGTATACAGTGTATGAATTTCTTTAAAACCAGAGTATTTATGCAAAAACTTTTTTTAATATGTGTTTTTTATTTTCATATTTTTGTACAATAAAGTGTAACTTTGTCAAAAAATTGGTTGTGGTTATGGCTGCAACAAAGTCCCATGGGATAATTCCTTTTTTTTCTGGATACACAGCGTTTTCCTTCCTACAGGACATTCAGTATTGGATTACATCTACTTTAATAAACCTGCCACTGCCTATAACCCATACACTGTTATCTCACAGTGTACTTTATTGGCAACACTATCTATGCTTTCCCTATCATTGCTAAAGCACATTGCCAATATGGCCTCTAGGAACCCATTATTTTATAGTGAGTGGACTTGCTCATCTAAAAGCTTCCTTATTGGCCCTTCTAACTTAATTGACCTACGTTAAAAGGCCAGGCAGTGGGGGGCATGGCCGGCGAGCACGGGAGATGGCCGTCTGAAGGAACTGCTCCACGCATAGCCAGCTCGCCGAAGCAAATAACGGTTGTTACAGGCATTACCAACCAGCGATTTTAGCTGACTTTAGGTCGGGCATAACCTCCCTACATGTCGCGGAAAAGAAAGGAGAGAAACCAAACAAAGAGAATGACGGATTTCTATTCTCAACCCGACCACCTCTCCAGCCAAGATGACACTGGCTGCTCTCCACACACCGTGCACGGCTTCCCCAGCAAAAAGGACAGACGCCTGAAGCACTTCTCACCAGATTTCCACAGGGCAAAACACAACAGCGGCAGGGCTTCACAGTCATCCTCCTGCACCTCCAGCACAGCTAAAGCTAAATATAAGTCTTGAGATGATGCAGATCCAGCACTGGAGGTGAGTGATATAGGCGATTCCATTGAAGATACCATAGAACTGCAAGACTCTATATCAGAATAACCCACAAATAACCAGCCTGTGCTGGACACCACGTTAAAGGACATGCTAGTGATTTTGAGAAGCACACTCCATGCAGACATTGTATCATTAGCCCAGCAGTTTAAATCTGATGTCACTGAAATAGGCAATAGAGTGACACACATTAAAGATAAAATAGGCGAGTTCGCCTCCACGTTTAACGATTTGAATGACGCATACAATTCACAAGACGATGACATCGCTTGGATGAAATCCAAAATTGAAGACCTGGAGGATAGCTCCAGGCACAATAATGTGAAAATAAGAGGGGTACCCGAGTCAGTCAAACAGCCAGACCTGATGGCCTTTCTTACTGACATGATGAAAGCTGTACTGCCAGATCTCCCTTTGAAAGAGCTACTAATTGATCGCATTTACAGACTTCCAAAACCAAAGCATAACCCTGCCCATTTGCCAAGAGATACAATAGAGCACATTCACTTTTTTTGCACTAAAGAAAAATTAATGGCAGCCTTCAGACAAGCAGACCAGCTCCCAGATCATTTACAGTCACTTTCATTGTTTATGGATCTGTCCGCGCACACCACTCAGCAGCGCAGACAGTTGGCTACCATTACGAAGCCTCTAAGGAATCACCATATCTCCTATCAGTGGAGATATCCAGCGAAGCTACTCGTTACCAAAGACGATCGAATATACACGATCAACTCTCTGGCTGATGGAATAAAATTGTTGAGAGACTGGCAAATCTTAGATCCTGATTCGATACCCCGAACCAACCCAGATCACCAAGCAGGGATCTATCAAACCGAAGAGCCTCACCTCCTAATCACAGTCCTGTATAATTATTGCTACAACCACATTAACGCAGCTCCGGTGAGCTTGTAAAGTGCAAATGCCAGTTGTTTAATTTGCAGTTGCACCCCAAAAAATTGCGGTTTTCTATTCTCTCAGATTCCAGCTGGAATCATACCCTTTTTTGCATTCCCCAGTTTGGATATTCTCTCCTAAAGGGGATTCTCTGTTCATCCAGTTCTTCTTCATTAACTGTTCACCCAACACCCAGTTGCTCAGCTGAACTATCCTTCTAATACCAACTTTCCAACCACAATATAGGATTGGGACTTAACACCTGAACTTTGGGCATGTCTGCTCAGTGATTACATCACTGGGATTACCTACTGAAACCCTACGAATACTCTCTTGGAAAATGACCACCGAAGTGAACTTCAAAATCTCCTCTTTAAATGTAAAGGGTTTGAATAGCCCAACCAAATTACATATGGCATGGCAAGAGGCTCAACGACTGAATTGCCTACAGGAGACGCACTTCAACTCTCAAAAGCCACCCAAATTCCATCACAGAAGATTTCAACATGTGTACCAAGCTAATGCCCCCTCAAAGAAAAGGGGTGTGCTTACATCGGTCAAAGATTCGGTCGCATTTACCCTGATATCCCAGGTACCAGATACTCAGGGACGGTATTTAGCCATAATATGTAAGATTAACAATGTCCTCTATTCTATAGTTAATGTCTACCTACCAAACGTCAGACCAATCATGGCATTGAGGAAAGTTTGGAAAAGGGTAAGGCCTCTCTGCCAAGGACATATCATAATGTGTGGCGACTTCAACACCATAGTGGATCGAAAGCTAGACACATGTTTTACCTCACCGAACCGCTCTCATAGAGCAACGTTGTCGAACTTCCTGGACACTACCTATATGTTTGCTGCCACAGAAAAGGATTTTACTTTCTTCTCACATGCTCATAGAACTTAAACCCGCATTGACCTCTTCCTAACTGACAAATTTTGCTTACAGAATGTGTATAAATCTGAAATTGGTAATATTACGCGGTCAGACCACGCGCCAGTGTCGATCATAGTGGGGGGGGAATGGGGACGAGGGCAAACAGATGCCGCAAAGACACGGTGTTGATGTCACGCCCTGAGCATAGGCGACATATACAAGTCTTACAAGAATTCTTTGATCTGAATGCCCCATCCACAGATGACCCCTTTAAACTCTGTAACTCGCATAAGGTCTTCATGAGAGGGGTAATGATGAAACTAAGTGCAATGGAGAGGAGGCAAAGGACACAGCAGCTAAATGACACCCTAACCTCTATTAAACACCTAGAACATTCCCACAAACAAAATCCTCAGCCATATACCTTGAATCAATTAACTCAGGCAAGAAATGACCTTTGGAAAATCCTAATAAGTCAACATCACAAATTCATAAGGTCAGGGAAAGCAAATTTTTACTTTCATAGCAATAAGGCAGGCAAAGTGCTATCCAGCCAACTTAAAGACAAGACTTGCAAACAAAAATAAACACACCTCTATCACCCACATTCGGGCGAGAAACTGCTAAATCCACAAGATATGGCAGATGCCTTTAGTACATACTATAGCTCCCTATATAATTTACATAGTCAAAAAAACACCCCACAACCCACTCCAGAATTAATAGATGAGTTTTTGAACTCTATATCTCTACCCTCTTTGTCTTCAGATGATAGGTCGATCCTCAACCAACCGTTTACACAGAAAGAAATTTCCAAGGCTATCCAATCACTCCCCTATGATAAAGCGCCCGGTCCCGACGGATTATCATCCGAATATTATCAATTGTTCCAAGACACTCTGTCCAAATATATGGAGGCAGTGTTCAATGCTGCTGTGTCTAGAGCTTCCTTTCCATCAGAAATGTTAACTGCAAATATCATCACCTTACCAAAACCAGGGAAAGATTCGGCATATGTGTAGAACTTTAGGCCTATATCACTTTTAAATGAAGACCTGGAGGTCT
Source organism: Lithobates sylvaticus (assembly GCA_028564925.1). Taxonomy (NCBI): domain Eukaryota; kingdom Metazoa; phylum Chordata; class Amphibia; order Anura; family Ranidae; genus Lithobates; species Lithobates sylvaticus. The sequence goes on along the minus strand of CM053026.1, from coordinate 474,310,401 downwards.
ACGCAAAAGTTATTTCTACTAGACTTCAAACTTTCTTGCCTGCTCTGGTGAAACCTGATCAGGTGGGCTATGTACCAGGCCGCCAGGCCCCAGATGCCATGAGGCATACATCAGGCCAAGACCACCTAAAGGCCTTCTCTGCTGTTGACGTTAGACGCAGAGAAGGCCTTCGATAGGGTACACTGTGGGGTACCTATCCAGGGTCTTACAGAAATTCAGTATCCAGGGCGAAATTTTCTCAGCCATCTCTGCCCTCTACACAGTACCATCTGCGTATGTATATTCTGAGGGTATGTTTTCCAAAAATTTGGCAGTCTCCAATGGGACGAGGCAGGGGTGTCCCCTGTCTCCGCTCATTTTTGCATTGGTAATGCCCTTAGTAGAGAAGATTAGATCTCATAAGGTTGTTAAAGGAATAGCAGCAGGAGGTGAGCCTAATGCTATAACACTTTTTGCAGATGATATAATTCTGACACTAGACGACCCATTACATTCTTTACCAGCTGAACATCAGATATTGAACAATTTCAACCTAGTCTCCTTCTACAAAGTGAACAAAACCAAATCTAATATTTTTGGCACAAACATAGACAATGCTATGAAACAAAAGTTACAATCTCAGTTTTCCTATCCATGGTCCTCTAATACATTATCTTACTTGGGAATTACACTAACATCCCCTATGTCCAATTTATATAAAGAAAATGATTCCCCACTAATTTCAGAGACCCAAAAGGAAACTAATAGAATTGGTAAGCTTTATGTATCTTGAGCGGGAAGATTGGTAGCTTTTAAAATGTCTATCCTTCCTAAGATCTTATATACCTTCAGGACATTGCCAATCCAAATCCCACGTACCTTCTTTAAAGTCATGCAAAAAATAATTACCACACTACTATGGTCCAGAGGCAAATCTAGATGCACTCATGACACCTTACAAAAATACAGGAAGACGGGTGGTATGGGAGTACCTGATATATACGACTACTACATAGCCACATTAATAGACCAGCTCAGATTTTGGTTTATTCAACCAAATCTCAAACCATGGAGCTCTCTAGAACAAAATGTGGTACTGTTAGGTGACCTACAATCACTTTTAATGGCTAACACCTTATCTCCTAAGATTAAAATTGGTCTAGACCATCCTGCAATCTCAGCCTCTATACTGTCTTGGAAACGCTTCTTGCTATATGGGAACAGGTCAGCCAAACAAACAATGGTCCCAATAACAATAGGAACGTTTAGGTTCCTGAATCCCAATATAGCAACTTTTAGATGGGAGAAGAGAGCAATAACAGATCTCTCAACTATCATGAAGGAGGGCAAGCTCGTTCCTTATGAGGATTGAGGAAAGATCCTCCAAATTTGGCTTGCCTAAAGGGGAAATTCTGACATACGCCCAACTACAATCTATAATACCCCCTGATCAAGCCCCAGGAATGGGGATATCCCAAGAGGCATGGCTGAACTGGACGTCTCCAAATCCAAAACGGAAGGGTATTTCCTTTTTTTTTACAATGCCCTTCATGATAAACTTATTTTCAAAATTTCTAATCCCTTGCTTAAATGGAAAAATGAACTTAACACCACCATCACAGAACTCCAATGGAAAAAGACAATAGTAAATAACGTCTCCACATTGACATGCACCACATATTGGGAGATGGCACAGAAGATTCAACTTAGGTGGTATTACACGCCATATATGTTAGCCAAATTCAAATCAGCACAATCCAACCAATGCTGGCGAAGATGTGGCCACATGCTGTGGTCATGCCTGAGTTTACGCAGCTACTGGAACTCAATATTTAGACTAATATCGAAACTGACAGGGTTTATAATTAGATCTAATATCAGGAATCAGGATGGCTATTCTGAGTATTGACTCTGAGTAATTTCCTCACAATCTTAAACATGTGGTAATGCATATATTACACACAGCGCGTTTAATATTAATGAGAAAATGGAAAACAAATCTCACCCCTAATGTTGTTGAGGTAGTCAATCTTATCTCAGAGACATATGCCCTAGAACAAATAATGGCATATAAACATGGATATCTTTCAAAATTTTTTGAGAAGTGGCGCATTTGGAGAGAATTACACAAAGGAGCGAACTAAATCCCCACACGATAAAAGTCATACAGCGTACTTCCCATGGTCTAGAGGAAGGAACAACTGGGTGTATAATTATTGTTACTGTTTTCTAGAATTAGCATATTAAGATAGGTGTTTTATAAAGCCTATACATGTGATAGTGGTATTCTTTATGTGAGGAATTAGTAGATTGGTACGAAGTCTGTTAGACTTAAGCAATAACAAATGAATAGTTGCTGATGTTTTCTGTTATGCATGCAATGTTAGTTCCTAAATCACAAAATACTTTATGTGTGACAATGTTTTGTAAATTGTCCATGTTCTTTTTTCTTTTCCAATGGTTTTTATTGGTTTTAACATATAGAACGTACAATAAACATTTTTAAAGATGCAAAATAAGGGTACATGTCTTAGCCAACATGGCTCGCAAAACAAAAAGAGAACATTATGCCAACCACCATGTTCTTTTTTTATTTACCGTATAACCAAATAAAAAAATATTTGCAATAAAAGGCCAGGCAGTGCACTCTGGTTATTATGGTAATTTTTTACTTTAATTTAAAGTAAACAGGGGAGCAGACTTCCTTCACGTAATGTGGCACTGTGGTAAAATAGGAAAATATTGGCAACAGGTAGCTAGGAAAATAGGAAAAGTCTTGAATAAACCTTTTGTGGCTACGATGGAAATATGTTTGCTGGGGATATTGAGGGAAGAGAGAGACAATAGAGATAATAATACCTTCTTAAGGGAGGTATTATTTCTGGCAAGAAAACAAATAATAGAAAAATGGATTCAGCCATATCCCCCGACAGTAACCCAATGGGTGAGAGCAGCAAATCAGGTCCTACCCTACGAAAAAATAATGTATGAACAAAGGGGAAACGGGCGAAGATATGAAAATATATGGGCAAAGTGGAATAGAACATTTGGAATAAAGAGTTTTGAATTTTTTTTTTAAAGTAAACAAGGAAAGAACACGCAGAATAAACCATGAACCTTTGGTAGTGGTGAAGCCAAACTTTTTCCCTAGACAGAACATCTGCCCCTCACCTCTTCTCTATTAGGCAGGAAAGCTATCTGTAGACTGTAGAATCAACTGACTGTGAAATCAACTGTAGAATCAAAAGGATTTTTTTGCATTAAACAGAGATAACCAAATACTTTCAATTGCATATTTAACAGTCTAAAAGGAAGCAAATAAGGGAAGTTAATTGTTGAGGCTTACATACACTTTAAATGCATGATTTTTCATGACATTTTTTATTTTTTTTGTAAAAAAGAATGAGTGTTAGGAACTATTTAAATCTGTTACATTTGAGGGGCAAACAAACTTTCTTTTAACTTTGTTCTGTGTTATAGTGGGTTTTAAAGAATAAATATTACGAGGCGGCAGGGTATTGAGATATTTCCCCCTGGAATTTTTTGCCCAGATTTAGGAAGGTACGCAAAAAGCCTATACCTATAACAAGGGTATCATTTCTCTTTGGTCAAATCTGTACAGTGTGTTCTTATCTACAGACACCCCTTACCTACATAGGCATTTTTTGTGGGGTGTAAAGATACCCTTTAAATATATCTTTATTATCTTTGAACTACACATAAGCATTTTTATAGATTAGTCTTACCAGATAAAAGAATAAAAGAACATGAAATGTAGAATGTGGGCAGCATAATTACATTTACTGTACACATGGTGGGATGTAATGAACAAAACACATAAACATTTTCGTCTTGGCATTTATCATTGTCAATTAGTCACACTTTTAGTGCTGATACTATTATTCAGTAGGTTGCTCTTCTGGCTGTATAAACCCAAGTTTTTATGTCAGTATTTCCCAGAGAAGCTTTTATTTCTGTGTGTTCGATTACAACCAAATTTATCCAAAGGGCAAGAAAAGCCACTCCATGCCTTGTAGCATCAGAGGTGCAGTTCACAATTATGGGGGAATTGTATCAAAAGCTGAGGGAAGGAAATACAACTTCATGTACCGGTAGTTATGTTGTGTAGATTACTGTATTATTATAATAACATTGCACACAGACATTATGTTTCTTTCTTGCATTATTCACCAGTGGAAAAACCTCCTTCTAGTTAAACCTCAATTGTATCATGTTTTAGATCCTTTCTTATCATTTAAAAGACAATGGGGGTTATTTACGAAAGGCTATTTAAAAAAAAAAAGGATATTTACTACAAGTGCAAACTACAAGTGCAAAGTCGCTGTAAATCTAAGGGGTAGATCTGAAATGAGGGGAAGCTCTGCAGATTTTATCATCCAATCATGTGCAAGCTAAAATGCTGTTTTTTTATTTTCCTTGCATGTCCCCCTCGGATCTACAGCGACTTTACTTCCAAGTGTACTTTCAGTGCAATTTCAAGTGCAATTTGCACTTGTAGTTTGCACTTGTAGTGCAAAGTGGATTTGCCTTTCGTAAATAACCCCTATAGCATCTAAGTGTCAGTAATAAACTCCATTGAAAGAAGTACAGAAAAATACCTCTATTACCAGGGACTACTAAGAATATGTCACTAACTCGTAGTGAAATGAAAATGTGTGGACAGTGTAGAATGAGTATTCTTGTTGCCTCATCCAGACACTTTCAGCATTTAACACCTACTAAGACTGTAACAACAGAAAGCCACTGCCCTCCTGAGTGCAGTTGACTTATCTACTATTACACTCATTACACCAAAAGGCAGTTAAAGTGTATATCCATGCAATGCCTAAATTTACCCCAAACCTGTATCTATCTTTCTCTCGCTAGCATATTCCAGCATTTTATTTTCTTCTGCAGTGTTCATGTAGCATACAATTCTTTTTAATAATCCCTCTGATATTATCACAATTATTGTAAAATGTTTGCAAGGGCAGCCGCTAGGATTTAGTTGCTTTTGACATATGCACGCCCTCAAAATTACAATATATTTTCCAAGAATCATTTTCCTTTCACAGTGTGTGTGGGCAGTGGTCTAGTCAGAAGCTTTGTTTTGTCAGTAAAAAAAAAATCAATGTATGCATATTACAGAGAGCGAAGGGGGATAGCTGAAGTTTTGTAATCTAGTAGATAAGGTTGACAACTCTGTTTGGAATTCAAGTGAAGCAAAGTCATTGTGTTATCTGCCCCAAAGAGAAGGTTAGAAGCACAGTGGATTTTTGGCAGGACACTTCTGTACTTGCAGCATTTCTAAAGGGTTAAAACATAATGCAAATTAAGAAATGATATGTAAAAAATGTTGTATGGACAGTCATCAAAATGGGTTGCTTGGGGGTTGTTTTGCTTTGTACACTGGCATGTTGAAAGGAATAATCTCTTCTCACAATGCAATGCAAACACCCCAATTACCAATATTATGTGCATTGTCCTATGGAATGCTGAGGGTCATATAAGTGGTCAAGCTTGAAGCTACTGTATAGGCAAAGATTGCTTACTACCAGTTTTGGGAGCTCATAGGTTACGCATATGCTTTTTTTTCAGGAGATGAAAATTTACATGAGGTACACATAGGCTTTTTTTTTTTTAGATGAAAATTTACATTACAGGTTACTTTAACTGTTGTCCAGGTAAATGATTTGCAAAACCGCTTGTTGTTCTTATCTTTGTTTTATTAAATTACTCCACAGTGTGCAAATCTAATGAAGCATGTTAAAACATACTGTAACTCCATTTTTGTGTTCGAAAAAAACATTCCCCTGTGGGTGATCTATGTACATTGCAAGGATTTTAACAAATGTTGTTGCAGATTCCTACTTCTTGTTACTCTGAAGAAATCACTGTTTGTTCCTCTGTGCCCATATTCTGAGTGAGTCTAATGGGAGTGGTTTCATAATTATCAATCAGCTGCTGAAGAATCAGGGCTCTAATGAGAAAAGTCGCAAGGTCTGTATCCCTTTAGACGTTATTTCCTATTGGGAGTATCTTACCAAAAGTGACATTTTTGTTGCAGGGGATGTCAAAAATCAGACTTGTATCTTATTGCATTGCACTTTACAGAAAATTATAGAGCTGCAGATTGAAAAGGAAAGTTACCTTTTAAAACATTCACGTATAATATGACTTGTGTCGCAATTGTATATGCTATATATATATATTTTTTTTTTTAATATGCTATTTTTTTGCGATGAAAGTGGAGTTCCTTTTTAAGCTGATACAAGTTTGAAATAACATGTAACTTTGCCTTCCTCTAATAAATAAAATAAATACAGTAAACCCCCCTCCATCGCTGGGGTTATGTTCGGACCCACCCGCGAAAAGTGAAAAACCGCGAAATAGAAAGACCCTATTTAAATACACCCTAGGCATGTTTTGTTTATTTTTTAATAGCATTTAAAGGTCTTTAAACACACTTTTATGCAATAGAAACACATTAAAGATAGAGAGAGAGATCAAGAGGATTTTTAAAACACAAAAATATTGTCTTAACAGTACAGTATACTGTACAGTACAGTAAAAAATAGAGTACATAACTGCGAAAATGGCGAAATATTAGTGCAATATCAGAATAACAGGTCCTAATTAAAATACCGCAATATACCGGGACCGCAAAAACTGAACCGCAATATAGCGGGGGTTTACTGTATGTCAGTTTTCACCAGGACATCTGTATTTTGCATATGTTGCATTTTCAACATTTTTGTTGTCTTTCTGTGGTTAGTAACACATATCTTATAGTTATCAGTGAACATACTGTATGCACTTGAACAAACTATGAGAAAGGGAGCATCACCTCTATACCTCCAAAAGTTGTTTAGAAATATACATACAATATATTCATATGCAATATTTCAAATTTTCTGATTAAAAAAGTTTATTATATACCCTATAGCCTTTACCATCATGGATAAAGAAATACACTATAGTTTATAGTACATGTACCTTTTATCAAAAAACCCTTGGTAATGCTAGAGCTTGTAATAGAATAGTGAAATAATAGCATGTGGTATATGCACCTAAAAATATGAAAAAATGCAAACCAATTGCTTTAGTCCCTATTTGCAGGAATCAGCTTTTTGCACTAAGATCATACTGTTACAGTGATCCATACTGAATGCAGTGTTTTATTCAATCCTTTTGATTAATACACACACATTTGCTAATATTGAATTAAGAAATGGTTAACAATTTTTATTATTGATTTTGGATGGTGATTGCTGCAGCTTTGTATTCATCAAAGCAATCTTCCTACACTATATGGTTGTCCATCCAAACCATCAGATGGAAATTCTGCCCACAGAGATCGCATCCTCCGCATGTGTCCCTTGTGTACCAAAATCTGTTCCTGCTTTTACTGAAATCAAGAAATAAAGCCCAGCTAAATTTTACATTTTTTTCCTTAACCCTTTTGAGTCTATAATAAAAGGAGAGTCAGAAGCAACATACAAAGTTTCTCTATTTATTGTGGGATTTCACCCTGATATCACTATGTTTTAAAATAACTTAGCAATAAGTAAATACAGTGATATTGTAACAGAGTTATGCAGCTAACAACTAAAAAATAAATCTTTGTAAAGCCATAAAAAGATGTAGGTTAACCTATTCATGATGGACGGTAAACAAAATCTTAGCGCCTGAACTCAGTTTCGCTACTTTGGCAAGTGTTAAAAAAAAACAGTACATATCTTTGCAACTACTTTATTTAGGTCAAATGAATCATACTTTTTTTTTAGGACAAATCAGGCTTTCATTTTGATGATAATGTATATCTGTTTTTTTTGTTTTTTTAGGAAAACCTGCCCAAAATAGTAAAAAAAAATGTGCCCAAAAGAGTAAATAAATAAATATATATATATATATATATATATATATATATATATATATATATATATAAAATGTAACTTTATGTTTCCTTCCATTACCATAATCCAATGATTGGAAATCAAAAAAGGAAGAACTCCGGACAGCCGCACACCGAGAAAAAAAATCCAAAAAGTTTATTTAAAAGCAAAAAACACTGCAATCCATACACGGCAAAAAAGGGGGGTACAGAGCTGACGCGTTTCGCACCACAACTTTTACTCATAGCTGATGAACTCACAAATGAATATCAAATATATATGCTTACAGGATGTGCATCACATGATTGTTTGATGGAAAAAGGCTGTTACCAGCAGCTGAAAACTAGGCTTAATTGGATATCAACATGTGCTGCTAGGCTAATTCTGCAGAGTGAGAGTGACCACTTTAAAAGAAGCCTGATGTTGTTTAAAGACAAACTTAGGTGAAAAGGTTATAAGACCTGATAAGGAAATCGCATAAAAAATGCATAAAACTATCAAGTGTGCACACAGTGTTATGTGTACACACTTAAAGGGCCCATTCAATAGATTAGCCCAACCCAATTGCGATTTCAATGAATGTTATAGTGAAAAAAAAAATTTTTTACGTGTGTGAAGGAACTAGTGAGATACATTTAAATAAAAGAAATATATACATAATGTTCAAAAAATGTGGAATGTATATAAACTCTCCAAAAATAAAGTCTATATATTTGTGATAGCGAATGGGTGAGGGGGTGAATAGATAGTGAGGTATGTATATAACCATTTATTGGTATTATATATATCCGCTAACCAAATCGCTGTGATGAAATCGCTAACCAAATCGCTATGATAAGGTTTGTTGAACAACACTTGCCGAAAACCACCTAGTGAGTTGAAGTTATATTTAAATACTATACTGATGATACTAATACTTAACGGTTATATTGTGTGTCTTAAGTTATTTTAAGTTATTTTAAACGTGATTCCTGATGTGAATTTTAGTATCCAAGACTTCACTTGCATATTGTGTGGATAGGCATATTCAAAAATGAAATGAAATAAAAGATAAAAAAATAAAAAAATAAAAAAATAAATGACAAAATATATGAAATGTGAAGAAGAAAAGTGAATAGACAATCGTGCACTCTAAATGGTGTGTCTATATGTTTAATTAATCGTTTTTGTATTTATTTTTGTTTTTATTTTTATTTTGTATATCTAATGTTGTTCAATCGGGTTGATAGCCTGCATAGTGTGCTAACGGCTATATCTTCTTTCAAAGGGTTTTTAGCAAAACCTTACTCATTGGCTACTGGCAGTGTCGGTGATGAATATATGCATTTTATACAATAGTTATACATGACCAGTGACTGTAATTAATCCTTTTGAGACTTCGTAATTGTATATCTATGGAACAATCCGTGGACCCGGGCGACCAAATTAGATAGAAGTCCCGACCAGTGTCGGTGCTTCTATGGGGCGGCGGGCTGCAGAGGCATCGCAGAAACCTCCCAATTTAATGTTATTGGGTTCTACGGGTCGTTGACAGCTGTCTATTTTAATGAACTGTCCCAAGACAATTGGTGGAAACATTGAGAGGTAAGGCGGATCAATGAATTAAATGTGGCCCGTATTACACAGCCAGTGTACTTACTTATTACCATAATCCACCCCCCCAAAAAAAACAAATTAATTCTATTCTAAATTTTAACTGAACATCATATGATACAAAAGTGTTTCATTGTATTATTTTCTGGTGCGTATGAATGACTTGGAAATGTAACAGCCACCCTGATTGTTGAGTCCGAGGGCCTGCCTTAGGCCAGCCATAGATGGTTGTAATTTCAGCTGGTTTAGCAGGAACTAGCTGAGATTTGAACTGTGTGTTGGGCAGCTGAATGTACCATCGATCGATCAACTTGGGTACAAACAGCCTGCCGGGTTTCTGCTTGAAGATATCACTAGCGGCTGCTATAGCTGCTAGCAATAACCACTGTCTTCTCCCAACGGGAATGGCTTCCCCTTAACCCCCGCTGCTCCCCACCGCCCTCTGCTGGGAGAATACAATGTCTTGGCAGGAGGGATTCCCCTGTCAGCACTGTCTGTGTTGATGGGGGAATCATGCTAATTTTATCACACAGTATATGGCCTGCCTTAATAAATGTTTTACAGGTAGGAAATATTGGGAAGGTATTCCTCATGTCTATTGCTGATAAGGTGCTCACTTGCACAAAAGTGCAGTATGGGCATTAATGCACAGTCCCACAGGAAATAATGTCTGGACATTTTAGATCAGCTCTTAGGTGTTCCCTTTTTGAGTGATCAACTATGGAAAAACAAATAATCTAATTTGGCAGATTTCCAGCACAAGGCTATTTAGAAAATAAAAATAAAGCAGGAAATAATAAAAAGGATTTGGTGGAAACAATACAAAAGAACTAAAATATATATAGACATATAATTTATATATATATATATATATATATATATATATATATATATATATATATATATATATAGATAGATAGATAGATAGATAGATAGATAGATAGATAGATATCATCTAAATAGATAGATAGATAGACCAGATATTCGAGTAAACAGCAGAATCAATGAAGTTGGTGGTAGTCCTACAGCCTACAGAGATGACAACCTATTGATTAAAATGCATCAGGTGATGCCTTGAGGACACAAGCACGCTACAAGCCGTGGCCACATTATCTTTTTAATGCTTGTTTTTTAACTTTGTCAGCCACTTGCTCCTTGATGATGCACAGCCATTACTTGATGCAGATGTTGGTCCTGAGGTTGAGGAAGGTAGAAACATGAGGCTACAGAGAGGGGAGAACACTGGTACACAAATTGGCAGTCATGTCCCCCCAGCCGCAGCAGTCACTGACACGACTTGGGTGCCAGATAGAGCAGAGGAGGAAAGTGAGGATGAGGCACAACCCCAACGAGGCAGTCCTCATGTAAGAGTAGATAGCAGCTACCCTATTCCATAACATTGTGGAGCTGTTATCTCCCTGCCCACTTCCCACAGGTCAGCCTTCTGGGTCTTTTTTAGTACATGTGCAGCCGACTTCACTGTTGCAATTTGCAAACTTTGCCTCAATCACATCAAATGTGGCAAAAACACCAGCCATTTGGGTACCACATGCTTGACAAGGCATTTAACCTCCCACCACTCAGCCTGTTGGCAAGAGCACCTTAAAGCCACACAAAAGGGATGCAATTCTGTTCCTCCTCCTTACTTACCTCAGTCTGCCCTCACTATACCTCATGATGACCTCTCAGCAGCCTCCACTGACATGGATGATGGTATAGCGCAGGGTGCCCCAGGTCCTTGCAGCACATCTACCACTAGCACACCACCAGCTGTAGACTATAGCCAGCAAATTTCTCTGCCACATCTGCTGCAGCGAAAACAAAATAGTCACTGCCACCCACATGCCCAGTGTCTAAATGCAAGCTTATCAAAGCTGCTGGTTCTACAACTTCTGCCTTTCCATCTGGTGGATTCTGCCCCCTTCTGTGAATTTGCAGAATGTGCTGTACCCCAATGGCAGGTTCCCAGTTGCTATTTCTTTTCACGTAAGGCCATTCCAGCTCTGTACCATCACAAGGAAGGCAATGTTGTGGCATTGTTGGGCAAGGCAGTCAGCTTCAAAGTCCATGTTACTGCTGACACCTGGTCCAGCAAGCATAATCAGGGACGATATATTTCATTCACAGCACACTGGGTAACTCTGCTTGAAACTCGGAAGGATGCAGGACAGGGCTCAGTGCTGCAGCTTGTTGTGCCGCCATGTCTCCATACAGCTATTGGTAATGATGTGAGGATTGTCAGCTCTCCTCCTCCGCCATTCCCTCCTCTGCTGAATTGTCCTATGAACCACAAGTACCCCCTAAGCAGGCTATTTAAGGGGCTATTCAATGAGTCAGGCTAAAAGGTGCCATGCAGTGCCTCATCTGGTGTGTCTAGGAGACATGAACCACACCGGAGCAAAGATTCTTACAACTTTGCAGGGGCAAGCCACGCCAGCTGGACCCAGGAATGTTGGTGTGTGCGACAATGGCACAAACCTCCTGTCCACCCTTAGACAGGGAAAGTTGACACATGTGCCATGTCTGGCATATGTCCTCAATTTGGTGGTGCAGCGTTTCTTAAGTAGGTCCCCAAGGTTGGAAGATCTGCTAAAGCATGCCAGAAGAGTGTGTAGCCATTTTAGGTGGCCATACACAGCCAGTGCATGGTTGGCTGAAATTCCACCTGTCCATAAACAGCCTGATTTGTGACATGCCCACCAGGTAGAACTCGACTTTGGCAATGATGCAGCAGCTGCACATGCAGCAGAGGGCCATCAACAAGTAGCTGTGTGAGTATGGCACAACGACAGGCTCCATCTGGCTTGGCTCTTTTCCCCACGCCAATGGCTGCTCATAAAGGATGCATGCACTGTACTGTCACCATTTGAGGAGGCCACAAGGATGGTGAGCCATGACAATGCATGTTGTCTTCCTGCTAGAGCAGACTCTGCGTGACATTATGGACAGGGCACTCAAGGCAGAGCAGCAGGAGAAAGAGAAGGACTTCCTTCCCTTTCAAGGCTCGCTTTATGCAGATACCATTCTTCCTATGCCACAGAACACTCAAGAGAAGGAGTAGGAGGATTCTGGCAGTTTTGGGCGCATTGAAGCATAGGAAGACATACGTTAAACATTAAGAGATGTTTTTCCATCCCCAGAACCCTTGGGAGTAGCACGTGGCTGGGAGGAGGCAGTTCCAGATACTGTATTCTTCACCCCAAGGAGTCTGCTTCTCAAGCCTCCACAAACATGCTTCAAAGCCTGCGAAAGGACCCAAGAATACGTGGCATAAAGGAGCAGGATCACTATTGGTTGGAAAGCCTCCATGACCATTGTTACAAGGGGAAAGTCTCAGAACTCATCCTGTCCCCACAAAGGGTGCAGAAGATGAAATCTCTTGAGGACACCTTAAAGAGGAGTTTATTAAATGCTTTTTCCGACTCTGGTAGGTTACAGTGTCATGGAAAACTTAGTTTTGAGGCTTCTGTTGGTCAAGAGAGGAGCGGTAGAGAAGGCGGCCGCCTAAGTGAAGCATTTCACAATTTTTTTAGTCCTTGCTGCCCAGAGCTGTCAGCTTCCACATTCCACCGGCAGTGTCTGCATCATATGGTGGACGGTTATCTAAGGGGGAAAACAGTTATAGAGCTTTCCAGTTGACAATCCACTGGGTTATTGGGTCATGAGAATAAACCACTGGCCAGAACTTGCCCAGAATGCAACTGAGCTGCTGGGCTGCCCTGCATCCAGCGTGCTTTCCGAATGGTCATTCAGTGCTGCTGCAGTTTTGTTACTGGTAATAGAACACGTCTGTCCACAGACTTCATTGACCTTCTGACATTTATCAAAATGAATCAGTCCTGGATTACCAGCAGCTATGTAGCCCCTGATGCCAATGTTGCCGATTAAGTGTTTATGGGATGTAAAATCTCTGCAGGACTTCCAGGCTGCCTAGCATTGTGGGTGTTGATTTCATCTGGAATAATTTTTTTGGTGTAGGTTTCATGGGCACAATTAACACCCAAAGACCAATTGCAATTTCCATCGCAATTTTTTAAAAGCACCTCTATAGGGTTACGGTGTGAAGGCTCCTCTGACACCCAAAAATCTATTTTATGCACCTGTTTGACAGGTATATATCATTAAAATTTTTGACAGCAGGGCCAATTCTTGCTTTCATCAAGAGTACCTCTGTAGGGTTGCCATGTGAAGGCACCTCTGACACCCAAAGACCAATTTTTTTCCTGCACCTGTTTGACAGGTGGATATCATTAAAATTTTTGACAGCAAGGCCAATTTTTGCTTTCATCAAGAGTACATCTATAGGGTTATGGTGTGAAGGTGCCACAAACACCCAATGGCCAATTTTTTTGCACCTGTTATTTCTATCCAAAGTCTGCAGAAGAGACACCAGAATTTATCCCAAAAAATCTAAACGCTAAACTTATTCTAAATGTGACTAGCTGCTGTACGTTACATCTCCATTTTGTAATTGCTCTGTGTGCTGTTTACTTGAATTAAGCAATTGGACACAATCACCACTTTTTTAATTTTTGGTAACTGTAAAGAGCACTTCCAAATGGTCTTGTCAGAACAACAATGGGGTCTCTGATGTGGGAACATGTGAGGAATGATTACAATATAATATTTTAGGTTTAGTGCTGCAGTAATTCATTTTCATAGTTTTTTAAATTAATGAGTTAACTCTGATGTGTATTATAGAATTTGCACGGCATATGACTGCATAATGTCTTTTGTGTTTTCTTTAGATTAAGATTGCATTTTAGGTCTAGATCTGTTGCCACATGTCTGATTGCAGTTACAAGAAGAATAATAAATTTTCTGAAGTATGCACTTATGGACACATTATGCACTATAGCTATATGAATTTCCCTAAATTCACCTGTCCGGTAGCAGATGGATAGAGTCAATCTGACATAAAATAGGACATCAACCAAAGCATTCTAATCTAGGCCTGTTAATCATCTCCCAAGGTGGATGTTACTGCTATTTAATAGGTGAAAGCTGTAAACCAACATTGGAGACTCATTTTAGGCAGCCTGGAAAATGACAGACTTGTCAATCAATCCTCCTGCCCCATCCCAGCATGTAATGAGTTGGCAGCTAGAGTAACTTTTTATCTGGCGTAAGTCTTTCAGACAATTTCCTTCTGGATATGTAGAGCTATCCAGAAAATTAAGAAAAACAGCTTGAATTAATTAAGGTTGGCAAAGCAAAAACAATTGCAAACAAGGCGGAAGATAGCAAAGAAGCTGAATAAAATGTAGAAAATTAGAGAATGTAGTCATCTTGAATTAACAGCAATAATTGTGTACATTGATGTGATGTAAAAATGCTTATTCAATTAAAAAAAAATCTGTACATTACATCACATTATGACATTGAACTGTAATAAGTAAAATGATTACCACCAGGAAGGAAACACAGACCAGTATAAATATTGCAATAGCATTAAAACAATGTGTAGCCTGTTTCCTCCTCTTTACTGTCAGCAAAGTGAATTTTCTTTTTGCAAAAGGAAATTTTTACATAGCTAACTGAATGAGGCAAAGTTGTGCTGACTTCTATCATCTAATCATGTGCAAGTAAAACTTATGTTTTTTTTTTTCAATTTTCCTTGCACAGGATTGGGTATTTTGTGCAAAGTAACTTTTTCACCTCATTAACTAAGTGAAAATAATTTTGAAAGTGAACATGTTATACTTCTATAGTTAATCAGGGCCACTTTGTACAAAATCAGGATACAGGATATACCACTTCAGCCCCGGAAGATTTTGCTTAATGACCAGGCACTTTTTTGCAATACAGCACTGCGTCGATTTAACTGTCAATTATGCGGTGGTGCGACGTTGTACCCAAACAATATTGACGTCCTTTTTTTCCCACAAATAGAGCTTTCTCTTGGTGGTATGTGAGAATATCTGCGGTTTTTATTTTTTGCGCTATAAACAAAAAAAGAGCGACAATTTTGAAAAAAAAACACAATATTTTGTACTTTTTGCTATAATAAATATCACCAATTTTTTTTAAAACTGATAATTTTTTCCTCAGTTTAGGCCGATATGTATTATTCATATTTCTGGTAATAAAAATGACAATAAGCGTATATTGATTGGTTTAAGCAAAAGTTATGGCATCTACAAAATAGGGGAAAGATTTATGGCATTTTTATTATAATAATTTTTTTTATTAGTAATGGCAGTGATCAGTGATTTTCATCGGGACTGCGACATTATGGCAGACAGATCAGATACTTTTGACACATTTTTGGGACCATTGGCATTTATACAGAGATCAGTGCTATAAAAGTGCACTGATTACTGTGTAAATGTCACTGGCAGGGAAGGGGTTAACACTAGGGGGCGATCAAGGGGTTAACTGTGTTCCCTAGGGATTGATTCTAACTGCGGGGGGAGGGGACTGTTCATGCTTAGTATGAACAACAGATCGCTCTCCTCACCCCTGACAGCATGGAGATCTGTCTGTTTACATTGACAGATCTCCGTTCTGTCTCTGTGTGGAGCGATCCCTGGTGCCCAGAGGTCATCGTGACCGCCGGGCACGCGCATCAGCTCACGTGTGGTGCCCCCTAGTGGTCAAAAGGCGAACCGATATAGAGTTATGTCAGTTCGCCCATGGGAGCCAAAGTGCTGCAGTACAACTGCAACATCAACATTTTATAACAAGATCTCAAAATCATTTGAATTAATACAAAATAAGTATACAAAAAATAAGGCTATACTTTGCCCACAGGTCCAAGTGGAGCTGTGTTACCTACCAAAGAATAATTATTTCTGTTTATTCATTCCTGACATTTACTAAGGTGAAATAGACAGCAGAGCCAGGTTACTTTTGTGTACATCCGTGCAAAGGGCCATCTTAGCAATGCAACTAGTTCTCCTCCCTGCCTCCAGATTGATAAGCTCTCTTTTCCTTTCTGAATGTTCATTATTAGCACATAAACACTGCAGCATGACTGATTGGATCTGTGTTCTGCTTTTTATTTTCCTGATCTGAGCCCTGCTGTACAGAGCATTGAAAGCAACTGATATCAAGTCTAATTTGGGTGCTTACACTAGTTACTTTTAAAAAGTCACTTTTTTTTTTTAAATGAACACATTAAACACATTTTAACAAACACATTTCACTGAACACATACTTCCAAAGACTGGCTTTTTATTTGCCTGGAGTTCAAGTTTAAATTGAAGGTTCCCACAATGCACTGCTGATTCGTAGTGATGCTGCAACAACGCATTATAGGGTTGATTTACAAAAACTTTAGAATGCAAAATCTGGTGCAGCTCTGCATATAATCCAATCAGCTTCCTGGGTTTTTGACAAAGCTTAATTGAACAAGCTGAAGTTAGAAACTGATTGGCTACCATGCACAGCTGCACCAGATTTTGCACTCCCCAGTTTTATTAAATCAACCCTACTGTGTACTGAAAAATACACTGGAACGCATTGATGAAATAATAGAACACAAAGACCCTTTCCATTTACATGAGGCTTGTCTCTATATTTTAGTAATGTTTAGATTAGAAAGTGACATTTGGTATACATGTATGATCAATTATCTTACCAAGAAATAACAAATGTAAATGATGATGAAATAATTACACCTAAAATTACTTAGATTTCTATAAAACTGATTGCTGGGCATATGGGTTAATTGGGAACATTTTTCCACATTTAAATTCTCACTGCAGTAGTTTCTAGGCAGAAAGCCACAACTAAACTTTTTTTCTTGAAGGAATCAGATAGTGAATATTTATAAACTGCAAAAATCAATAGAAATACTCAGATTAGAAAAGTTAATTTTTTATAGAGGACTCAAGTGTCAGTGTACTGTATGTAGTTTTAATAGTATACTAAACTTATTCCTATTGCTAGCCAAAAATGTGTCAGCCAATAAACCCCAAGAATAACTGAGTTTCAAGACAATATGAGCATTTCAAGGATCAATTGTAGGATCTCTTGTGATGCTTCAATACATAAGTTATACACTTTTAAAATATTCTTGTAGGGCCAGTTACTGCCCAAGAATTGTTGTTTGAAACCTTTTGTTGGCAATCACTGTCCCTTTTAGTCCTGGTGACAGTTGTATTTTAGTCCTGTTGGCAATGGTCACTTTTACAGAAAAAGAATGAAAATTAAAATGTTACAGCAGAAAGACAATGAATGGTAGCAGTTATCACATACAGCAGCCACAGTGCACTTGTCCATACCAGTCCCTTTTGTCTGTAATTTTATGATCCAATAACCTTTTTTTAGAAATGTAGGAAAGGAATTCCCAGACACACACGCCACTGGTTTATTGCTGTCTCTCATCTACAGAAAGCTCAGTATTAGTAATAAAAAATTTATCAAACTCATCTACCAGAATCTCTGATTCCTGAAATACTTGCCACCAATTTAAACTTGGAAGTTTGACTGCGACAGGTGATACAGACATGCAGTTACAAGTCTTTGGCTTTAACCACTTGCCTACTGGGCACTTAAACCCCCCTCCTGCCCAGACCAATTTTCAGCTTTCAGTGCTCTCACATTTTGAATGACAATTACTCAGTCATGTAATACTCTACCCAAATATTTTTTTCGTCCTTTTTTTCACCTCTGGGTTTTTTATTTTTTGTGCTATAATTGAAAAAAGACCGTAAAATTTGAAAAAAAAAAAAACAAATTTTCTGTTTCTGTGATAACATTTGCAAATTATAAGTTTTTCTTCATACATTTTGGCTGCAATTTATACTGCTACATATCTTTGGTAAAAATAACCCAAATTAGTGGATATTATTTGGTCTGTGTGAAAGTTAGAGAGGCTATAAGCTGTGGTGAAAATCATAAAAAATTGATCACACTTAATGTACTGGTGACCTATCTCATTTCTTGCGACCCGAACAAGCTAGGAAAGTACAAATGCCCACCAAATTACCCCTTTTTGAAAGTAGACATTCTAAGGTATTTAGTAAGATGCATGGTGAGGTTTTTGATGTTGTTCTTTTTGTCCACAATTCTTTGCAAAATTAAGATTTTTTTTCTTTTTCCCCACAAAATTGTCATTGTAATAGGTTATTTCTCTCACATGGCATGTGCATACCACAAATGACACCCCAAAATACATTCTGCTACTCCTGAGTAGGCGATACCACATGTGTGGGACTTTTTCATAGCCTAGCCATATAGAGAGGCCCAAAATGCAGGGAGCACCATCGGGTGTTCTAAGAGCATAAATTACGGGCGGCGAGAGGATGACGTGAGAACGCCGTCCGTCATGGTGGGAGGAGTCCGCATGTGATGCTCGCGGCGGGAGTCTGAGAGCGGGACGCCGGGTGAAGGAGAGTGAGAGCTCCAGATCGGCGTGGAACATCCCCAGACTCCGCCGTGGCCCCTGTTCCCCCGGACACCCCGCAGTGGATGGGGCGGCGGGAGACATTACTAAGGAACGCACCGCTGTGTGCGGTGCCTATTCGTTCTGAGGATCGGCTAACCAGCTGACCGGGCGCCTGCCGTCCCCACGCCCCCCCCCTCTCCCCCCCCACCCCAACCTAGTGCAGTGCTTCCATCGCTCACAGCATACTGAACACAGGGGAGCTACAGAACCCCGGGGACGCTACCTTCACTCCCTGTGCTGCACAGAGGGAGTTACCTACAAAATATGTGGACCGAGAACCGGAATATAAGGTAAACCCTATAGAAGCATTAAAACGCACAGTAAGAAGGCAGCAGATGGGAATGGAAGGAAATGGGAAAATAAAAGGAAGAGAAGGAAGAAAAGGACAGGTACCTCTGTAATGTGTTATATTGAACTGTATATTGAAGAAAAGGAAAGGTACCTCTGTAATGTGTTATATTGAACTGTATATTCTCTGGATGACTGACATATAAGGAGCCTAGAATATTTGACCATAGGCGGATTAACCGGTTGAGATCTGAGAAGTAATTAATGAATACACTTTAAAGGAGAAGGCAAGAACTGTCCGAGGTTTCTGTCCCTATTGGTGAGTCTTCTCTAGCCCTGTTTTGGATCATTGTCGTGACACTTGGGGGTCCGGAGGAACTGGGCAGCGCTTATCCTCCAACGATAAATTAACTTTACCCGCAGATACTGCGAGACAGCAATCAAGTATACCCCAAATAGGGTGGGAAGGAAAAGACCTTATAACTGACTTAAAGCTAAATACGGCCGGGTGAAAATTCTGACACAAACAGGCTAGAGGAGGCTAAGCGGCCTCAGAACACAGTTAGAGGGTCAAATAGCAAATCATAAAACGTATACACAAATAGGCATCCCGAAGAGATGAGCCCTCACAATGTATGGTCACTGTATCGGCAATGTTAGAACAGGGGACAGGAGGAGGAAGAAGCCCTGTAAAGCTTACTGAGATGATTAAGATGGTGACATACATGTATGAAGATAACCTATCATCTGCACAAAGGTTAAAAACGAAGGCCTCTGCTCTTTCCTTTTTTTTTTTGGCATAACTCTAGAAAAGGATCTCGGCCGGCGTAAGTTAGAGCGGTAGATATTAAGTGGCCGATGCCCTGCAGACGCCAGAGAGGAAGAGCGAGGTAATTTTCTCCTTTTTTTTTTTTTTTTTGTGTTTCCTCCGGCCTCTGTGTCTCGCTGGACCTGGCGCATAACCTTAATTTCGCCCTCTTACTCTGAGGGACCACCCAAGACAAGGGACTATAGTGTATGGGTTAAGGGGAGAAACCTGGGATTAAGGAGGAACTTGGGGAGGTGTTCCCCCCCCCCCCACCCCTTAGTGGAGACTCAACGTGTCTGCTACCCGATTAAGGGGTCCCCTGTACGCTGGGTGCTGTAGCTCAGTGAGATAGGGACACCCAAAGCCGAAAACGTTTAGGAAACCTCACGTTGATTAAGCAGAGACCACAAGTGGATCAGTAATATCCCAAAAGACCCCCAACCTACAGGGTGGGCCCTGAGAACGTGGAAGTTGAGTAATCCGTTCGCCTTAGACTGCACAGGATTCTGTGGCAAGACAGTTACCATACAACTGACCCCCCCCCCGGTGCTCGGGGTCCAGCCGGGGGGGAGGAGATCACATGGGACTGCCTCGAAGACGCGACTCGAGATGGTCAAGGATTTCGGGACCACCGACGAGTCGAGGGCCGAGATAGGGCCAAAGGGGAAGAGGAGAGGGATGGGGGGGAAGGGTGATGAGATAAGGGGGGAGGGATGGGTTGAGGGAGGGAGGAAAGGGAGGTATCACAGGGCTTGACCAAACAATAGTTTTTTTATCCTGGTGTAGACGACTGACAAGTAAATCATCTAGTAGAACAAACTTCCTATGACAACAAATGTAAATTTTTTGACATACAACGTTAAGGGACTGAATACACCCTACAAACGACATAAAATCTTGAAAGAACTTAAACAATATAAAGCAGAAGTGGTTTTCTTACAGGAGACTCATATCTCACTTGACTCGAATATAAAATTATATTCAAAGGACTTTCCAGATTGGTACTATGGTGACACCATCACAAAAAGAGCCAGGGGAGTAGCAATCGGTTTTGGAAAAAAAATGAGATTCAAATTAATAGATAGAGTAACCGACCCAGAAGGGAGGTACCTCTTCCTGAAGGGAAAACTCGGAGACATGGAATGCACTCTCGCTAATATTTGTTCCCCGAATACCAACCCCGGGAACTATTTAGCAAAGATATTGGGGAAATTGATGGATTTTAAAAGCGGAACCCTGATTGTGATGGGAGACACAAACTTTTGCATTGACCCTTCGAAAGATAGTACGTCCCGTGTACAGGGGATCAGTAATGTACAATTAAGGAAAGTAAAACAAAAATTACATACTTGTCAATTGACAGATGTCTGGAGAAGTCAGCACCCTAAAGATAAAGACTATTCTTTCTTCTCCCCTGTACATGGGACGTACTCTAGGATAGACTATATTTTTTTAGAACATAATGCCCTGGATAGAGTAGTAGATACTAGCATAGGTATAATTTCACTCTCGGACCACGCCCCGGTGATGATGAAAATACAGTCATCTGACGCTCAAATGAAACCCCAACGATGGCGACTAAATGAAAACATTATCCAGGAGGCAGAAGGGGAAAGTAAAATAAGGGAAGAACTGGATCAATATTTCCTAAGAAATGACACGGAGGGAATCTCGGGACAGACCCTGTGGGAGGCCCATAAGGCTTACATAAGGGGGGTACTTATTTCCGTAGGCGCGGGGAAAAAAAAGAAGAGAGCACAAAAAATTAAAGACACAATAGAGGAAATATTCCGACTAGAACAACAACACAAAAGTGAGTTAACCCAGGACAAAAGGCTGTTCCAGGATTTAGTAACAAAAAGAGAGGAGCTGAAACTACTTATGGAACAGGACACTAATAGAACTTTTCTCCTTTTAGCTAGAGAGAAATATTATGGTAGTAATAAATCTCCTAAATACCTGGCCAAAATGCTGCAAAAAAAGAAAGCTCAAAATTACATAGAGAAAATTCAGACAAGCAAGGGAGATATAGAATACATCACAAAGGGGATCGCACAAACATTTAAAGATTTTTATGCCGATTTGTACTCAGTTGAACAAAAGAAGGGGAGTGAGGAAAGGAGTAAAAACAGGAAAATAGACAATTTTTTAAGTAGGGCTGGCCTAACAAAAATTACAGACAGTGAACGTGAATCCCTAGAAGATAAAATAACAGAAGAAGAGATAAGCAGAGCGTTAAATGGGACTAAATCCGGGAAAAGTCCGGGGCCAGACGGATTTACAGCCTATTATTATAAAAAGTTTAAAAAGATCCTGATCCCTAGACTATGTAACTACCTAAACGGTCTCGGTGAAAATTTTGAAATGAGTAGGGAGGCCTTAATGGCCTCTATAACCGTTATCAAAAAAGACGGCAAAGATGGGATGAGATGCGACAACTATAGACCAATCTCGCTGCTGAATGCAGATACTAAGCTCTACGCTAAGATACTAGCAGACAGGTTGAAGCTCCTAATGAATAAATTGGTGCACCCCGACCAGACGGGGTTTGTACCCGGTAGAGAAAGTAGAGACAATGGGGTAAGATCCCTGATGTTAATACTTCAGGAGAAAAAGAAGAAAGGGCCCAGTCTACTCTTGTCGACAGATGCCCAGAAGGCATTCGACCGAGTAGACTGGAGATTTATGTTCAGGACACTAGAAGAAATGGGCATAGGCCCAAACATGCTCCAACGGATTAGAACTCTATATCACCATCCAGTAGCTACTGTAAAAATCAATGGCACGGAATCCCCATACTTTGAAATGAAAAACGGGACAAGACAGGGCTGCCCCCTGTCCCCCATTTTATTTATCCTATCGTTGGAACCATTACTCTCTACGATCCGAGGAGATCCCGGGATTGATGGATTTAAGGTAGGAGATGAAATTCATAAATTAGCCGCCTATGCGGACGACGTCCTGTTTTACATAAATAAACCTAACTCCTCCCTGCCCCGACTCATGAATATATTAAAAGATTACGGTGAACTATCTAATTTCAAAATAAATCAAGAAAAGTCGGAAGTCCTAAATATCAATACTAATATTAGTCTAAAACACGAGCTCCAAAAAACCTACAAATTCCCCTGGCGAAAAGACTTAAAATATTTAGGTATTAAATTGGCACCCTCTCAAAAAAAAATATTTAACTTGAATTATATCCCGTTATTAAACGAAATTAAAATGGAGAGTAGTAGACTGATGCACAGATCATTATCATGGTTTGGAAGAATTCATGCACTTAAAATGTTTATTCTCCCCAAAATCCTATACAAATTTCAAATGACGCCTATAGACTTGCCAAAGTTTTACCTTGCCAAACTTCAAACCCTGGTTACGACTTTCATTTGGAATAACAAAAAACCTATGATAGCATATAACACGCTTAAACAGGGGAAAAACCGCGGAGGACTGGCAGCCCCAGACATCCACCTCTATTATAGAGCGATAGTTCTGTCTAGAATTGTGGAATGGATGAAAGAGAATAAAAAAGAAAAAAGATGGGTGAATTTAGAATATATCCTTAGTAAAGCACAATTAAGTAAAATGATATGGAACCCTCAGAAATATAGGAATATAGATAAAGACAGCAGTGAACTCACTCTAATTGCACTTAGGATTTGGGATGAAATATATTAAAAAATAAACGGTCACTATAACTCGCCACTTATTGCCTTAAAAGAGAATATTTTTTTTGCACCGGGATTAAAAATTAATGGGGGGAACTGGCTGAAATTAGAAAGAGCACAGGTGAGAGATATAATAAAAAATGGTAAGATTAGGCCACTACAGGAATTAAAGACAAATGAGGGATTTTAAGGAATAGATGAATGGAGATACCACCAGCTCTCGCACTTCATCGAGAGCCTGCCCCACCCGCTTAGGGAACCAACAGATCTAACGCCTCTAGAGCGAATATGTATAGTTAAGGACAGTAAAGGTTCTATCACAAGGTGGTACAGGCTCCTACTGGAGGGGGAGGGATCGGTGGTCCCCACATACATACACAAATGGGAAAGGGAATTAGGGACACAATGCGAGAATGACACAGTAAAAAAAATCTTTAAACTGACCCACAGTTCTTTTAATGACAGTAAATCAGCTGAAACAAATTATAAAATCCTATCTAGATGGTACGCTACCCCTGACAAAATCAGTAAATTCCATCAGAATGATTCAGGGGAATGTTGGAGAGGATGCAGTGAACTAGGCACTATGACACATCTCTGGTGGAGCTGCCCAAAAATTTGAATCTTCTGGGGGAAAATTAGGTCTTACATAAAAGAAATAACAAACATAGAAGTCACAGACGACCCATGGAACATCCTTTTCCATGGTACAAAAGAGGGCACCAAAGAATACCAAAGGTCATTACTTCCGCTCCTACTAAATGCTGCAAAAAAAGTTATCCCCAAAAAATGGCGGGAGACAGAAGCGCCTTCAATATGGGAATGGATAGACGAGATCGAGAGTATACACAAGTTGGAAAGGTTAGGGGGGAATAATGGTAATATGGAGGAGGACAAAACAGATAAGTGGGGAGCGTGGAGAAACTTTAAAAAAACATGGAGCTACACAGAACAACTAAGGATCTAGGAATTAGTGAACAGACGCGGGAGAGTTTGGTCAAGCCCTGGGAGCGGGGGGGAGGGTGGGGGGGGGGGAGAAAAAAAAAAAAAAGAGAGGAGGAGACAACCCAAAATAGATGAATAAAAACAAATGTATGGAGTTCTCTCTTTCCTTCCCTGGCTTTAGTAAAACAGAGGATAGAAGATAACGCCACAATGATGTGAGATGAGGAAAGACAGATATAACTATAAAGTTGATTATATGTCTCTCTCGCTAGAATCTGCTGAAGTGGCAAAAAAACAAAAAAACAAAAGAGCATAAATTACAAATCTAACTTGTTGACTACCTATTACAATTTTGAAGGCCCTGGAGCACCAGGACAATGGAAACGCCCACAAAATAACCCCATTTTGGAAAGCTTACACCCCAACGTATAATAATACGTTTTTGGAAAATGTGGAAAAAAATAAAAACACTTTTTTTTTACACAAAGTTGTCCATTTATAAGATATTCCCAACACATAGCATGTACATAGCAAAAATGACACGCCAAAATACATTCTGCTACTCCTCCTGAGTATGGTGATACCACATGTGTGAGACTTTTACACAGCCTGGCCACATACAGAGGCCCAACATTGAAATAGCACCTTCAGGCATTCTAGGAGCATAAATTACACATCTCATTTCTTAACCAACTATTACATTTTTGAAGGCCCTAGAACACCAGGACAATGAAAACGCCCACAAAAATTACCCCATTTTGGAAAGCTAACACCCCAATGTATAATCTATGAGGCATAATGAGTCTTTTAAAAGGTTTATTTTTTCCAGAAGTTTTTGGATTATGTGGGGAAAAAATTAAAACGCATTTCTTTTACACAAAGTTATCCACTTATAAGATATTTCCAACACATAGCATGTACATAGCAAAAATGACACCCCAAAATACATTTTGCTACTCCTTCTGAGTATGGTGATACCACATGTGTGAGACTTTTACACAGCCTGGCCACATACAGAGGCCCAACATGCAAGGAACACCGTCAGGTGTTCTAGGGACAAATAGCATGCACATACCAAGAATTAGGGTGAGCGGCATGCTGACGTCACCTCCTTTCTCCCGTCTATTCCAGGAAGCGACGGGCAGCGAGTAAGAGAGCCGGCCGGCTCGACAATTTTTTTTTGTTTCAAACGTTTTTATTGAAAAGAATGCAGATGTTAACTCAACAAGGTAAGAATACAGAGCCATTTTGCGGACGCAGCCGCTGTAAAGAATGCAACAAAAAGAAAAAACAACACCTGTAGAAATAATTCATGCATATATTCCTGTACAGGAATTCAACTGTGTATGATACAGGTAAGTTGGTAGAACAGTAGGCATAACATTTCTGAGGAGACTATGTGTTGATAATCATTCATTTTTCAAAACGAGAAAAGAAAATTAAAAAAGAAAAAGGGGGGGGTGTGGTGTGAGGGGAGGGGAGGGACAGATAGGAAAAGATAAGGATGCGACACAGTCTATGTTAGTAATTGGATAAATGGACGTGTGTAGTGAGGGGATTTTGAAGTTACGGAGGGGAGCAAGTTAAAGCGACCTAGGAATAGAATAAACGGGGGATGGGTGATTCAGGAATTTCGTTCATGTCACCACCTTCTGTGTGCAGTGATATTCGTTTGTCGTAGTAAAATGGAACCAGGTAGACCATACAGCAGTGAACTTGCATTGCGTGTCATGTGCTTGATGGATCAATTCTTCCATGTCTGCTATTTTTTGTATGCGTTTAAACCAGTTGGTTTTAGAAGGCAGGTCAGGGGAGCGCCATTTAACAGGTATGCACAATTTGGCCGCGTTGACCATGTGGAAGGCTAGGGAACGCATATAAGTTTTCGTAGGGAGGTCTGAATGGTGAAGGAGAAATTGTGCCGGTGTGTATTCTAGGTCGTATGTGGATATTTGCTTGGTGAGTCGATGGACTTCCTGCCAGAAGGGCTGCAATTTAGGGCATGTCCACCATATATGTAAGAGGGAACCAGGTGCAGTCCCACAGCGCCAGCAAGAAGGTGAAAGGGATGGATAGATGAGATGCAGTTGTAGGGGAGTTCTGTACCATCTTGAAAAGATTTTAAAAGCATTTTCTTGTGTGTGTACATTGACTGTACCCTTGTGAATGCATGTGTAAATGTTTTCCCATTCCCGGTCAGTTAAATCGAGAGAAAGTTCTTGTTCC
Organism: Lithobates sylvaticus; assembly: GCA_028564925.1. Classification (NCBI taxonomy): domain Eukaryota; kingdom Metazoa; phylum Chordata; class Amphibia; order Anura; family Ranidae; genus Lithobates; species Lithobates sylvaticus. Next base: position 474,283,602 of record CM053026.1, on the reverse strand, counting down.
CATTTAATGCTAGCCCAATTTAGCTTAAGGAAGTGTTCTGAAAATAGCATCATATATGTGCAAGAAATCAGGTGATGAAGAGGTTTAGTACTTAGACAGAGGGATTCAAAGGGTGTGGCTGGCCTCGACCAATCCGGTTTCGGACAGAGTTTGTCAAAAAAATGTCTGATTTGGACATAAGTCCAGAAGGGGAAAGTGCCAGTTGTCGTTTTAGTGGCTAGGTCAGAGTGGGATAATAAGCGGTTGCCTTGAAAGAAATGTGTTGCCCGGACCGTCGTGTGAGGCCATATAGAAAGCAAAAAGGAGGAGGACATTCCTGGAGAGAATTCTGGATTAAACCTGAGAGGAGTCATGGGGCCCCGAAGTGATGAGATTTTGTATTTAGAACACGTATTATGAAAGGAAGTCAACGTCGGGTGAATGAGCGGGTGCGACTTGTACGCAGGAGGGACTTGGATCGGTAAAAACCATGGAGTTTGGCCAAGTGGGACGGGTGAAAAGGATTGCTCCAGAGCGATCCAAGCTTTGGTCTTGGAGTGAAAATTCCAATCAACAATCCTGCTTAAGTGGCAGGCTTGTTGGTACTTTCTAAGGTCTGGGAGACCTATGCCTCCTTTAAGTTTAGGGACAGTAAGTCTGGTATAATTTATTCTAGGGCGTAGTGTACCCCATATAAAATCTGTGCATGCTTTCCTATACGTGAAAAAGAACGCCGGTGGAAGTCTGATTGGAACCGTCTGTAGTAAATAGAGAAGCCTGGGTAGGACGTTCATTTTAATTATGGCAGCTCTTCCGAACCATGAGAATGTCCCCGAGGACCATTTCTTAAGGTCTTTGATAATATTTTGGAGCAGTGGGAGATGGTTAATAGAGTATAGGTCAGTAAGGGATGAAGGCAATTTGATTCCCAAATATGTGAGTGAGTGAGTACGCCATTGAAACGGGAAATTAGCTCGACATTGCGTACATATATCAGGGGGCAGTGTGACATTGAGAGCCTCGGATTTTGCGAAGTTAATTTGTAGATTAGTAAGATAATTAAAAGTTTTGAAGTCATGAAGAAGATTAGGGAGTGTCGTGAGAGGTTTTGTAAGGAAAAGGAGAATATCGTCAGCAAATGCTGCTATTTTGTATTCATGATGGGCAATGGATATTCCTTCAATATCAGTGTTTGATCTGAGGCGTCTCAATAGTGGTTCAAGGGTGAGGACAAAGATAAGTGGGGAGAGGGGACACCCTTGTCTGGTCCCATTGGATATGGTGAAGGCATTCGATAGGTGGCCATTGACTCGGACCCTTGCGGTCGGGTTAGAATATAGTGTTTGTATGAAGTGCAACAGGCGTTGGGGGAAACCCATAGATCGTAGGGCTTCTATCATGTAGTCCCAGGCCACTCTATCGAATGCCTTCTCCGCATCCAAGGAGAGTAGGAAACCCTGTTTGTGATTTGAAGTAAGCCAATGGTGGATGTTGATCGCTTTGAGCGTATTATCTCTTGCCTCTCTACCAGGAATAAAGCCTACCTGATCCAAGTTTATAAGTTGGGGAAGTAGAGGAAGAATTCGATTTGCATGTATTTTGGAGTACCATTTAAGGTCAACATTGAGAAGTGATATTGGTCTGTAATTTGTGACTAAGGAAGGGTCCTTCCCTGGCTTTGGGATTACTGTGATATGGGCTTCGAGTAGATCTCGAGGGGGTTCAGTAGGTATAGCAAAAGAATTGAATGCAGAGACAAAAAACGGGGTGAGAAGGTCGGGATATGCTTTATAATATGCTGCTGTTAGCCCGTCGGGGCCTGGACTCTTACCCGGTTTTATTTGTTTCAGCGTAGCGTCTGCTTCCTCACAGGTTAAGGGACCATCTAGGTCCAGAGCTAAGGAGTCCGAAATCGGAGTGGGGCTGTAATGCTGTAGAAAGTCTTTGATTGCTTGTTTCCTAGCTGTGTCAGTAGCTGAGTGACCTGTGGGATTTAGATTGTAAAGTTGTGAATAGTAGGTCACAAAATGTTTGGCTATGTCCAGAGTTGCAGTCAATTTGTGACCCTTAGGATCCGTTAGAAAGTGTACGGTCTTATTAGCTTTTTTGGCTTGTAGGGCTCGTGCCAAGAGTTTTCCTGATTTATTACTATATTCGTAAAAGAGTCATTGTGAGAGGATGTATTTACGTTTGATTTGTTTGTTGAGTAAGTCTAGTAGTTTGCTTCTAGTGTGTATGAGGGTTTGTAGAGTGTCTAAGGCTTGTGATCGTTTATGTACAGCTTCAAGTCTTTGGACTTGTGTCGTGAGTTCAAGGATGTGTAGTTCTTTATTGCGTTTGGCCGCAGCTGCTATTAGGATGCCCCTTATAACGCATTTATGGGCTTCCCAAGTGATAATAGGGGATGTGTCGGTGGGATTGTTCTCGGCAAAATACTGTTTAATGCAGAGTTTGACTTCACCCGCAATAACTGGATCCGTAAGCAGGGAGGGATCAAGTTTCCAGGAGCGTGAATGTGAGTGAGGTTCGGAAAGTGATAAAGACATGGAAATAGGGTGATGGTCTGATAGAAACATGGGGTCTATGGATGTGCAATTGAGAATGGGTAGGTCGGTTTGTGAGAGGAAAAGGTAATCTATTCTGGAATATTTGTTATGAGGCGCAGAAAAAAAAGTGAAGTCCCTACCATTAGGGTTCAGTGTGCGCCACGAGTCATGAAGTAACAGAGTTTGAAGAAGAGATTTAATGGTGCGCAAAGCAGAGTAGGGAAGGGAAGATGTGCCTGCGGAAGTATCTTGGAGTGGGTTAAGAGGTACGTTAAAATCTCCACCTAGGACAAGGATGCCTTCTTGAAATGTGGTGAGGATATCAGTGATGTTGCGGAAAAATGTCACCTGGTGAGAGTTCGGGGCATATATGTTTGCTAGAGTGATTTTCCGGCCAAAAAGAGATCCTTTGATGAAGAGGAATCGTCCTTCCTCATCAGACATCTGGTCCGAGATCTGAAAGGGACAGTGTTTTGCTATCAATATGGATACACCTTTCGACTTGGACAAAGGGGTGGTAGCATGATATGCAGTAGGGTAGAGAGAGTTCTGGAAGCGTGGCATAGAATCGGTGCGGAAGTGCGTTTCTTGAACGAATATAATGTCCGCTCTGTTGCGTTTCATTGTAAGGAGGAGTTGGGATTGTCGTTCTGGTACATTAAGTCCCCGTGCATTGAGGGAGATGATTTTGAGGGGGGTTTGGTTAACCGTATGTGATGAAGGGTCCATTTGCGTGCAATGGGGAGGGTCTCCGAACGTATGGAGGGGAACCTCAGAGTATGAAGTGTCGCGTTCAGTGGTAAAGTGGGTGGGCAGGATATTAGGCGAGAGTAGCAGAAGAAGTCAGAGGTAGGATAGGGTGTGAAAGGGGAGGGAGGTAGGGGATAGGAGGTGAAAGGAGGTGAGAAAAGGCTCGACAATTCTTAATCACATTTGCCTATAGATTGCTATTCAAATGTAAGTGTGTTACCTACCAAGGTTTTTTAAAAAAAATAAAGGGTAAAAACGTTATTGCGCCATGGATGTCCTTTTCTCTTTCATGTAACCCTTTCTTGATCGAGAGTAAAGTGACCCCAGGAGAGATTCATTTATATCCTTAAGTTTGGAGATTGCCATCTGGAGGAGTCCGGACAAAGACCCGGGCAGGGGTGTATGCCACAGGCCTATCTGGTCTCTCTTAACACAGAGATCAGATCAGCTGGTAAGCTGCTACTTTGCTATTTGGTGGAGGACTTCTACTTTGGCTATCCAATCACTTGTTTCATGGGTGTCAGATGTTTCAACACTGTGAACTGTTGATAGCAGAACTTGAATTCTTATGGTGGACCCCTTGCATGATTTAGAACTTTTTCTATAAGTGATATCTGCCAGTGTTTGGGTCTCTGTTGTTCACTATGCCATCAAACTGAACCCGGACTTATCATCATATGTTTACGAAATCATTGTTATTTGGAGTTGTAATTAATTTATTTCACACTTGTCATTAAGTTGTGGGTATACATTTTGAATTCAGACAGCTTAATCGGTTGAATATTGTATTTCACTGTAATCACGTCACTAACATCAGCCTTGGGCTGAATTTTTATTAGATCACCTATTTGGGGGTTAATTGATCCCCATTATTCCAGCGCAGCCATTTTTTCTTTTTCTTGCATTTTTTGTGTGTATCTCACATGAGGTTGCAGCAGGAATCAACACTATTTATTCATTTATTTACATCATTTATATTTCTACACGAGTCACTTTCATACAGCACACGTGTTATTTTTTTATTTTTTATACAGCGCTGATACTCCAACATACATACCAAGAATTACACCCCAAAATACATTCTGCTGAACTAAATATTACCTGTGGTTTTAGTAACGCAGTTGTCCACAGGAGGATAGCACTGGTCCAAGCAGCAGGTAGGCACTTGGTCAACAAAAGCGAACGCAATTGTCCAGGCAACAGGCAGGAATACTGTCCATAGACTGTACAGGCAGCAGGCAGGGATACTATCCATATACAGTCCAGGGTCAGTGCAGGCAGAGATTGTCAGTAGTGCCAAAATATTGGTTCTGGTAGTAGGCAGGAACATGGTCAATGTGGTGTGGTCAGTTAATACGACAGGCAGAGGCATGATAGAAAACGAGAACCACAGCTTCAGGACGGCTCTTCAAGGAGAGTGCTTATCTTCCCAAATCAAGGAGCCCCAGATGCTGGCTAACACAATCACATTAGGCAGGAGTGAAAAAGAACTCTGGACAGCTGCACACCAGGAAAAACTTAAAATCCTGTGCTTTTTATTTGAATCAAAAGATCACATCAAGATAAAACAATCCACGGCAAAGAGGGGTGCGCAAAAATATCTAACGCGTTTCGCACCAAGATTAGTGCTTATTCATAGCTATGCCTAAGGCAGAGGCATGATGGCAGAAATCCTACAGGCAGCAGGCAGAAGTAGGGCCTCGTTCAGGACAGAATGGGGACAGAGGTAGAGGCTTCTCCCACCCAAATCTCTTTGAAGCCTCCGAGTCTCCAGCCCCTAATCTAGGAATAAGAAAACAAAAAAAAATTTTTCTTCATCCAGAAAAACTATTCTGGAGCCCCTCATATATGTGAGACCCCTGTGTTATGAATCCCACTAGTCCAGTAGCAGGGTACAAGATCAGTCCAAGAGGCAGGCAAAAAGCATGGTCAAACAGTCCAAGGTCAGTTCCAGATTAGGCAGAGGCATGTACAGAATCGGTAGGCAGAAGCGTGGTCGAATAACAAGCCAGGGTCAGTTACAGAGAAAGCAGAGGCATAAGGGGTGTGAAGGTAAATGGCAGAAAGGGAGGGTTATGTTTACCATACTTCATTAATAATTTACTGAAGTATGGTAACGCCTGAAACAGTCACCTATGCAGAGGCCTGGTTGGGAAGGACTTTGGGGACAATAATAAGTAGTGTCTCTTCTAACTCCTCCTCTGGAGCACACCCGGATTTTTTTCTGACGTTTTTGGCCTGTTGGTCTGGGAGGGATTTTATCGGGAAAGTGGCATTCGGAGAGTCTGCTAATCGGATTGAATGTTTTCTGATGGGCCGTTCGGGAATATAAAGGCAGTGGTGATTTACTCCTGGTAGCCAAGGAAGGGTTTGAGGCTTTCAGTGGAGTTGCAATAGATTATATAGGTGTTGTATATGGTATTGTATATGGCCAAATGAAACAAATAAATTGATACTCTTTTTATATCACTTTTTATACCACTGGTATCTTTGTCTTGTGGCAAGGTTGGGTTTGAGCATTTGGTTGTTGAAGTCGACAACCCCCATGAACATATTGTATTCGTGGATACATGTTGGCTTTTGGATTGGGCCATTCCTCCTGGTGATCTCCACAAAGGTATTATTGTGAATCGAAGACAGCATGTAGACATCCCTTCTGTCCCTCCACTTCACAGCCAGAATTTCCTCATTCTGCAAACTGGCTGTCTCCCCTCTTTTTAACTTCTTGTTGACAAGCCTTTGAGGAAAGCCCTTCTGGTTCTTCCTTACAGTGCCGCATGCTGGAGTGTTCTTCCTGTGAAGGTTGCTGAACAGGGACAAACTTGTATAGAAGTTGTCTACATACAAATGGTAGCTTTTCTCCAGGAGTGGGTTTATGAGTTCCCAAACAACTTTCCCGCTTGATCCCATGTAGTCTGGGCAATTAGGGGGATGCAGCCGGGTGTCCTTCCCTTCATATACCATGAAGGCATATGTATACCCTGTGGCTCCGTCGCACAATTTATACAGCTTCACCCCATAGCGGGCCCTTTTGGTGGGAATAAATTGCTTGAAGCCCAGCCTGCCAGTAAATTTGATAAGTCATTTATCCACGCATATGTGTTGGTCTGGGGTAAACAACTGGGGGAAGGTTTCAGAAAAATAATTTAGTAGTGGCCGAATTTTATAAAGCTTATCATAATTTGGGTCATTTGCACTGGGCCACAATTGATCTTGTCGAGGTAACACCCCACTGGTACTTGGCGTTTCTTGTCGAGGTACTGCAGTGCTGTTGGATGGCACTGCGGTGCTGGTGGATGGCACTGCCTCCTCACCAGTACGTCTTTGTCTGGCGGGCAAACTATCATCCTCCTCTGAGGTTGTCAGTGTTCCACTGCTTAGGACAGGCTCGTAGTTAACATCAGACTCAATCTGAATTTGAGGAGGAATCCGCGAAGCAGTGAGCTCCACGTTGCTCTCGCTGGGTCGCAAGAATATTGTACGCCCCCTCAGCTGAAAATTATTTTCTATATCTTGTGGGTGGGCTCTTATGGCACTGATGACACATGACACTGATGACCGAAGGCACTGATGACACGTGACACTGATGACTGATGACAGAAGGCACTGATGACACGTGACACTGATGACAAATTGCACTGATTACACGTGACACTGATGACACTGATTACATGTGACACTGGTGACAGATGGCACTGATTACACATGACACTGATGAAAATGGCACTGATGACACATGACATTGACGTGACACTAATGACAGATGGCACTGATGACACGTGGCACTGATGACAGATGGTACTGATGGCATGTGATACTGACAGGTGGCACTGATAGATGGCACTGATGACAGATGGCACTGATAGATGGCATTGATAGATGGCACTGATGACAATGATGGGTACTGTGACACTAATAGTGATGAGCACTGTGATACCAATGGGCACAATTACACAGATGAGCACTGTGACACCAATGGGCACTATTTGGGCACTGTATGTACTGTGTTTTGACTGTAAATTATCAGATGTTAGTTGGCACTCACAGATCTGCAGCACAGAAGCTCTCCCTCCTCACACACAGTCTCTGTGTGAGGAGGGAGAGCCGTTAATGAGAGATGATCTCATATGTTTACATTTGTCATCTCTCATTGGACACGCCGATCGTGGGGTAAATGGCTGCTGTGATTGGCCATATACCACGATCTGTCCCTTGGACATGGCCGACACAGATTTTCACTGATGCAGAGCCCGGGGAACAGGTAAACAGGAGGACATCCATGGTCGCCCTCCCAGCAATTAAGCCCCGCGCTGTAGCCGTCTTTCGGCTATAGCGCAGGTGGGGATTGGTTGAAGTGATTTCTTTACATATGTTAAGTGAAGTGATTAGTCTCAAGTGATACACAGAGATGAACCAATTTTCCTACATAAGTTGTACCCATTTATCTGTAGATTTTTCTTCTACAGAGCAGTTCAAAGTATACAATTTACACAGCATTTCTGAGCTTTCAGAGGTAGGGAGAAGGGATCTGACATCTCACACTGCACAGCTTAGAGCAGGGAGCTGAGTGTAATCTGAGACTTTAGTGAAGGGAATGGACACACCCTCTCAACACAGTCTGCTAGGAAAACATGCACACCTGAGGCTGTCATTCACCCGCTGTGTGCTGGAGGAGGGGTGGGGCCACCCCCAGGGATCCCTAGGTGTCAGTATAGGCTGTCAGAAATGAGAGTTCCTTAATATAATTAGATATCTTGTGTACTACTCTCAGGGGATTGATCTATAACAAATAAGTACATTATGTCAGCCCAGGATCGACTCAAAATAATTGCCAATATAACTATATATATAATTATAACCTTTTAGGGGTGCAGGAACCTCCTGGGCTTTTCACCATCAGGTGGCTCAGATTTGTAAGGATGCTACCTGGTCTTCAGTGCATATGTTCACAAAATTTTATCAAGTGGATGTTCGAGCAGCCGAGGATTTGGCTTTTGGCCGTAGTGTACTGCGGGCTGCCGTATAAGTTCTGATGGCTATTGTTTCTCCCCTCAAGGCTATTGCTCTGGGACATCCCAGTAGGTAATGAGTATTAGCCTGACTCTGTGTCCCATTATGTATGAAAAAGAAAATAGGATTTTTTTTGTCATATTTCCCTGTAAAACTGTTTTCTTTGAGTACATCATGGGACACAGAGATCCCTCCCCTCTTTTTTTGAGGATTCGATGCTTGCTACAAAACTGAAGTGCTTCCTGTGTGGGAGGGGTTAAATAGTGGATCACTTCCTGTCTAAAGACCTTTGGTCTACCAGTGTCCATTCACCTGGAGATGGAGTATAACCCAGTAGGTAATGAATATTAGCCTGACTCTGTGTCCCATGATGTACTCAAAGAAAAGGATTTTACAGGTAAGTATGACGAAAAAATCCTATTTTTCCTCCGCTAAAAATTGCAGATCGCCACTATTACCAGTAGAAAAATAAATAAATAAAAGTCCCTAAATGTATCCCATAGTTTGTAGACTTTATAACTTTTACGCAAACTAATCAATATACGCTCATTGGAATATTTTCTACATAAAATATGTAGCAGAATACATGTTGGCCTAAATTGATGAAATTCATTTTTTACATTTTTTTGGGATATGTATTATAACAGAGAGTAAAAAAATATTGTTTTTTTTTTCAAAATTGTCAGATTTTTTTGTTTATAGCACAAAAAATAAAAACCGCAGAGATGATCAAACACCACCAAAAGAAAGCTCTATTTGTGGGGAAAAAAAAAGAACATCAATTTTATTTGGGTACAGCACTGCACGACCACGCAATTGTCAGTTAAGGTGACGCAGTGCCGTATAGCAAAAAATTACCTGGTCAAGAGGTGGGTAAAACCTTCCAGGGCTAAACATTTACATTTATTGTCAATAAGGGTTTGTGGGCTTCTGTTGGCTGCCACATTAACCGTTGACAATCAAATGGCCTACCTGAGCAGTCATGAAAATTATTTGTTATATAAATTGTAAACATATTTTGAATCACTTCTGTAATCCTAAAAGTAAATGACAGTAGTTTATGAACAAAAATGTTTGCATCGTTAAAAAAATGATCTTATTAGCCACTAGCATGAAATGAGTGAGAATCACTGAAAAAACCCTCCTGTATAAATAGATTTTAGTATTTTTGTTATATTTTTATAAGTAGTTGGTCATTTTTTAATAGTTGGCATTTCATGCACAGCTATAAGAATAGCTCAAAATATAAAAACAACAAATTAAATAGAATCTGCACCTTTCGCTTAGCAAAAAATAAATAACAAACCTGCATATTTAAACATTACATTTTGCCTGGAAACTCGTATTGAAGTTTAAGCGGCTCCTGTTCTTCACAGCTCAGTTCTAATCATCGGTCCATAATGTGGTGTACCATTGCCAGCCCCATCCTGATGATCTAGTTATATCCAATTGGCACTTGGGAGCTGTGAGGATAGGAGGCATTACTCATAGCCAAGAGTACAGATGTTTCTAATTGCTTTCCATTACCAAGAATAACAGCTGTTTACATCTATCAGCAAATAATTCACAAGAGCTCCAGACTGTTAAGATAACACACCCCACCTGGTCACCATCACAAGTTGTCTAGGCCAAGATACTGACTGCCAGAATACCCTTCTGCATTTTTGTTCATCAAATAGCAGCATGTGTCACCTTCAGATATCCTTATGCTACCCTACAAGCTCTGGCTTCTTGGTGGCCTGTCACATCAAGCGGACATATGGAATTTTCATGGCTTCCCAGTAAATTCTTTATGCCTTTGTGCTATCCACAACAAAGGAATGCATATAAAAACAGTACTATCTTTAAAAAAATACAGAAACTGTTTGCAAAATTATTCAAAATCTCATTAACAAATGGATCTCACGGTTCTACTCTTTCAAATGTTGACACTTGCTATAACTGATCTCTACATACACCTGAAAGCATGACTTGACAGCAGCTGCTGCTCATGCACAAAGCTGCAAGTCACAAATCATAGAGCCCTCAAAGGTGAAATAGTGTATGAAGGAATGTTTATTTTTACATTAAATCTGCCCACATCCTAACTAAAGCACAAAGAATTTAAACATCAAAGCCTATGAGTCTAATAACTATGTACTGTTTACCTATGAGTAGCCATTTATAAAAAGGGTACCCTAAGCAGATCTATAGGATATTATTAACCTAAGTTATTTTACATCATCCGCTTTATTGTTTTTAAGTAGGAAAGAGGTTTGAGTTTGGCTTAAGTTTGGATTAGAGATGAACCCGACCCATTCACAGTTTGTGAATAAAGCAACTAATGAGCCATTTCACAGCCATACCAATTAACTACCAAAATTGCACTTCCTGGTCTATGAACTTTGGTTAGGTGACTTAGAAGGCCAATAAAGGGACAAACGAAAGAGCAAACTATATAATGTTGAGTTCCCAGCAGCCATATTGACTCTATGCTTAGTTGTAATATTTAAAGGATGGGTAATGATGCTGATAAACTGTATAGGGACAGAATAATGTATGGACTGTAGGCACTGGTCTCTTAAAAAGAAGAATTTTTTATCCTAATGCTGCTGATGTATGTCCTGTAGATAGTTTACAGTATCTCCACATGCACTACAGTCATAACAGGTTGTGTGTGTTTTTTTCACAAGGCATGCTTCCTGGCTGAAATTAGATTTCCCCACAGAGTGCCCCCGTTAACATGCACTGCAGTCATAGCAGGCTTTGTGTGTTTTTGTCACAGGATATATTTCCTATTTGTTTGCTGGTCAAAACTAGGGATGAGCCCGATGTTCGAGCAGTGTTGTCAACCTACCAGATTTAAATTTACTGACACATCACCCACAATTTACTGGCATAGTCACGTTTTTACTGGCATTTTCAAAAGTTACAAAATTACAGTTTTAAGTGCAAATTTCAGCATTTAGGCTACAAACTAATATAATATGCAATTAACAATATGATTTAGGTAGATATTAAGGAAACAACTATACAGTATTTCTTATAGAACTCAGGAGGGCAAGAAATTAGAATGGGCATGCACACACACACATGAAATTACAGGCACTCAGATGGTCTGTGCCAGATCCAGACCAGAGCTGCACATGCGCAGTTCCGGGCCAAGCGCCCAAGCCATGTTTTTTACTGGCAACCTTTTACTGTCACTGGCATTTACTGTCAGGAGAAAAGTGGCCATTTTTTACTGGCTGCCAGTAAAAATACTGGGGGTTGGCAACACTGTGTTTGAGTCGAACGTAAGTAAGTTCGACTTTGACATCGAGTGTTATGCAGTGTTCGCGGCAAATTCCAAAACTGCAGAACACCGTTAAAGTCTATGGGACACTAACATGAAAAAAAGGGTTATATGCAAGTTATTGCCATAAAAAGTGCATGGGGACCCGGGTCTTCCCCAGGGGACATGTATCAATGCAAAAAAAAGTTTTAAAAACAGGCGTTTTTTCAGGAGCAGTAATTTTAATAATGCTCAAAATGAAACAATAAAAATGAAATATTCCTTTAAATATTGTGCCTGGGGTGTCCTTAGTATGCCTGTAAAGTAGCATATCTTTCCTGTGTTTAGAACAATACCACAGCAAAATTACATTTCTACAGGAAAAGATCTAATTTAAACCTACTCGCGGCTGTAATGAATTGTCAGATCCCGGCAGTATATAGATAAAACATTTTCAAAATAAAACGACATGGAGACCTGGGTCCTGCCCCAGGGGACATGTATCAATGCAAAAAAAAAGTTTTAAAAACTGACGTTTTTTCAGGAGCAGTGATTTTAATAATGTTTAAAGTGAAACAATAAAAATGAATTGTCGGATCCTGGCAATATAGATAAGAATCATTGAAAAAAACGGGCCCCCCCCCCCCCCCCCAGTCCATTTCCAGACCCTTTGGGTCTGGTATGAATATTAAGAGGAATGCACCAAAAAATGTTAAATTAAATACGCGGGGGTCCCCCTAAAATCCATACCAGGCACAATGACTAAGCACTGTTAGGTGTGAAAACGCGTCAGATTGTTTGTCCCATTTTTTGCTGTGGTTTGTATCTGTTGGACTTTTTACAAATAAAGGCTATATTCCGGAGTGCGGCTGTCCAGAACTTCCTTTTTGACAACGGGGGGGGGGGGAAGAAACTGCGCTATCTACACATAAATAGATTCAGCAGCCTGTACAACAATAATATGTTAAATCAAAAAGCGTGAATAAGTATATAGTGCGGCGCTCAAAGTGTTCAATAGTGATTATTAAACATATACTGTGAAATAATATATAATAATAGAAAAAATTCTTTAAAAATTATATATCACCAAAATAAATAAATATAAGTGACCAATAGTGGAACTATATTCCATATAGAATATCCATTAAATTACAAATGGTGAAATATACTGATTACAGACAAAACGTGACTGAATTGAGACCATCACAAATAAACAGTATAGTGTCTCAAAATTTAAAAATAATTGTTATAAAAATCAATATTACACCATAATAGTGACTTAAGTGAATACAGTAAAACATAAAGTGACTTGTGCGGCTTGTCTGATGTACTCCGTCACCGATTAATGGAAGGCTTACCGACTATCGTGGACTCAGGTAGGCTTACGCTATATGAGTCAAAATTGCTGTATGGTGTTTGCAATACACCGATGTGGGCAGTTGTTCCAATTTGTGATGTCTGGTAACCGACGACAAGACTATGCGTTGAGTGGTTGATGGAAAGTAGGAGTGGTAGGCAGGTATAGTATGTGGCTCATCCCCCAATGGTATTACCAATAAAGAGAAAATGAGACCATAGCGTAATACCGTCAAGCAAGTTAAAATTTAATGAACATATAAAATGAGTACTCACATGTACAAAAGCTTATTTAGGCATGTATGAAAAGAAATTGGCAGCAGTGGCATCAGAAAATCTTTCTTCCGACGCGTTTCGCCTTAATGAGGCATCATCTGGGGCAGATGATGCCTCATTAAGGCGAAACGCGTCGGGAGAAAGATTTGCTGATGCCACTGCTGCCAATTTCTTTTCATACATGCCTAAATAAGCTTTTGTACATGTGAGTACTCATTTTATATGTTCATTAAATTTTAACTTGCTTGACGGTATTACGCTATGGTCTCATTTTCTCTTTATTGGTAATACCATTGGGGGATGAGCCACATACTATACCTGCCTACCACTCCTACTTTCCATCAACCACTCAACGCATAGTCTTGTCGTCGGTTACCAGACATCAGAACTTCCTTTTTGCCTCATGAAAATTGGTCTGGGCAGGAAGGGGGTGAAAGTCCCCTGTATTAAATTGGTTAACCGCTTGCCGACCAGCTGCTGCAGTTATACTGAGGCAGGTTGGCTTGGCTGTGCAAATCGCCGTAGATGTATGTCGGGCTCATACACGGGTTTCTGTGGGCGTGTGCACGCGCCGATTGACCGGCGGGGGAGCCAATCAGCGGGTCCAACTGACTCAATGTCCGCCGGCCGTCCGTGATTGTTCCATACAGTGACAGAACGGGGATCTGACAAAGTAAACAAGGCAAATCTCTGTTCTGTCGGGGGTGACACAGAGATCCTGTCTTTCTGCTATGCAGTAAGACAGATCTGTGTGTTGTCCCAGGCAGCCCATCCCCCGTACAGTTAGTAAACACACCCAGGGAACACATTTAACCTCCTGATCGCCCCTGATGTTAACTCCTTCCCTGCCAGTGCCATTAGTAAAATGTCAGTGCATATTTTTAGCACTGATCACTGTAATAATGTCACAGGTTACCAAAAAAAGTATTAAAAATGTCAGCTAGGTGTCCGATCTGTCGCAATGTGTCAGCTAGGTGTCACAATGTCGCAGTCCCGCTAAAAATCACAGATCACTGCCATTACTAGTAAAAAAAAATAAAAATAATAAAAATGCCATAAATCTATACCCTATTTTGTAGGAACATGTCTAAAGGGATGAAGGCCCAGCAGCTTTCCTTATTAGTACCCTGCCAGGTACACAACTGAATCATAATTATGAAACCACTCCCATTAGACTCCCTTTCCCACAGAGGCACAGAGAAACACAGAGATTTCTTCAGAATAACAAAATTTAGGAATCTGCAACAAAGGTGAATGTTTTTTTCAAAATTGGAGTTATGCTTTATTTATTAAAACATTGCTGCTCCCTTGCCCCAGAGCAATGACCAGGCCCCACACCATTTTTTGGGCAATTCACTCTCCTAATAGCCTAGAAAATGGCTATTACTGTTTTTTAACCACTGCAATACCGAACACTTTCCCCCTCTTCCTGCCCAGGGCCAATTTTCAGATTTCAGTGCTGCCACACTTTGACAATTACTCAGTCTTGCAGCACTGTACCCACATGAATTTTAATCATTTGTTTTGTGACAGATGGAGATTTATTTTGGTAGTATTTAATCACTGTTTTTTTTTATTTTTTGCATTTCATTTTTTAAGAAAAACATGTTTCCTGACAAACTCCATGGCAGCCTACATGTGAGTTAACCCCGCCTCCTCTCCAATGCTATAAGACCCCACCACCATAAATGAGAGCTTACCGATAGAGACTGCATTCCTTTTTTGTCCTCCTCATTTGGACCTACAAACAGTGTTCTTACGTTTACAGATGTCCAATCGATTGAGATTGTTGCTGGGCATACCTTTAATGGTGACGCCCATGGGCGGGTGTGTGGCTCCAGGCATCTGTGTCCGGTGGTGGGGACAGCCTCTCTATGCCCAGGTGTGGATTGGCTGGCAGGTCTGAAGACTTTCTTTTCCAGGGCAGCTAGTGTGTGTTTGTTGTCTCCCCTTGTGTGCCTTCCCTCCCTTCCCCTCTCTACTCTATGGCGCCTGGACACGGCTCCCTTTTCTGGGTCGCGGCTCCGGCGCGCTTCTGCGCATGCGCGATCTTTGGACAAACCTAGGCTTGGTTTTGCACATGCACGGCACGGTCGGGGTCTCGGCGGTCGCACAGACATGCTAGACAGGGTGGTGATGTCATTACGGCAGGGATATTAAAATCCCTGTAAGCCTATGCTCCGTAGTAAACTTTGGGGAGGCCTAGGAGTGCCCAACTTTGCGCACTACTTCCATGCAGCCCAACTAGCCCAATTATCCTTATACCACGCGAAGACGGAAATTCCCCTATGGGTGGCAATAGAAGCAATAGATTCCCATCCCGGTCTCCAATTTGCTATGGATCCCCAAATCCAGCCGAACTTCAGTCAGGAACCCGGTTACATTCCATTCGCTGAAAATCTGGGATAGGCTCTCCAAAACCTTCCGCCTAATATCGCCCCATCAACCACTCCTCTCCTTCTTAGGTCACCCACTCTTCCCCCCTGCCTACACCGATCCTCCCGCCTTCCACGCCTGGGGGCAGGCGGGTCTGACTCGTATCCGCGATATGCTCTCTCGAGGTAACATAATACTATTTCCTGACCTGCGGACCCGCTCGCATCTCCCCCCGAGGGAATGCTTCCGTTACCTCCAAATTTCTCATTTTATTCTGACCACTATAGGTCCGAACATCACCGGCACGAGCCTAACAACGTTCGAGAGTATATGCGACTCGGACCCGCATGCCCCAGGCATAATCTCCCAGCTCTACGCCCACCTTACATCCCCACCGGCCTCCCCACCCCCATATGTGACGACATGGTCCAAAGACCTCCAAATAGACCTAGACCCTGAAGCTTTATCTACAATATGGACCAACACGAAAATAGCTTCTCAAAATATCGTTGCCTCAGAAGCCAATTACAAAGTCCTTATGAGATGGTACCTGGTTCCGTCCAGGATTGCTAAATTTACCCCATCATGCTCTCCTAACTGCTTCAGAGGATGTACCGAAATAGGCACCCACCTCCATATATGGTGGACCTGCCCGATCGCAAGAGACTTTTGGGCAACGATATTCCACATGGCCTCAACCCTCCTTGGCCGCGACATTCTTCCGGACCCCTCCCTCGCCCTCCTGAACCTTCCCTCAATGGACCTACCAAAGGCGCAACTACGTCTCCTGCTCCAACTCACCACAGCAGCCAAACAGACACTAGCGAGAAGCTGGAGGACCCCTAACCTAAATATAGCCGTGGTCAGTGGGGAGAAGGGGCCCCCATCTAAAGATCTGGCGACCCTGGGCAGACAAATTCCTTCCGCCCGACTTTGACACCACGTTGTTGGAACCCTGAGCCTTCTCACCGTAAAAACTGAACCTTACTACTTCCGTGCGAGCCTCCTGGCCAATCTTTCTTCTCTCCCCCTGGTCTCCCCTCCCTTCTATCCCCCCCACTCTTCTCCCCTTAACCACTACTTCTAACTCCCCCACCTGTCTCCCCCTTTCACTCTCTGACTCACTCTCCTGCTTAGACTCTCCTTATCCCTCCCAATAAGGTAACCTATATTTACACATAGTTATGACCCTTGCTGTTACCACCCCCACTGTGGCAGAGCTTCCCCTCAACCTCATGTAACTTTTTGTTAGGACCTTGGTCCCGGTTTGCACTTGTTTATGTGCGATGTGCACCGTTCGAGTTTCGATAATACACCGACTGGTGTATCGTTTTTTGTCTTACCTCTACTACTCGTTTCGCACCAGTTGTAACCTTTCGCTCTGTATATCGTTGTATATCGTTATATGTTTACCTGTAACAGTGAATGTCTCATTACTCTGTACTTTTTTGTTACCAATAAAACTATTTGAAAGAGAAAATCCCTGTAAGCCCCTGTCACATGTGGATCACTGTGGGCACCTTGCGACAGCTCCTCCATGCACCAGAGTTCCCAGGTTAAGGTAAGCTGGCCTGGGGGTTATGGTGCAGTGTAAGGGGGGGCGGAGATGGCTCTTAAAGGGCAAGCTACATGTTATTTGCTCTCCTTCTCCCAGGACGTTGTGTGTTCCTACAAAGCTGCGGGACCGTCGCTTATCGCCCCCCAGGGTGCCATGGACAATTCACCGCCTCCGTGTGGCCAGCCCTCATGCTCTAGGTATGTGGAGTGTGGGTGGGGAGGGGGCCATGTTCACGTTGTATGGACGTATGCCCTACCGTGATGTATTTCTGCCCTTCTCCTTTTTAGCCCTTCCAGGTCAGATGACCAGTTTTTTGTCCATGACAACAGTGACCTTGTTAGCCGCAACATCAACCTTCCTCATCTAGGTCCAGGTGTGACTCTCCATCTAGGACCCATCAACAGAAGAGATGTTCCCATTCCTCCTCCAGACACCACACCCCCTGCCATGACAGCCGCTCTGATCGCAGAGCCTGCTGGGGATGTGGGACACGAGTCCCGGAGAGCAAATCACTGTGTGATCCATGTTATGCCCGGGTGGTTGGGAGAAAGAGATGGAAAACCAACAGATGGAGTCTCTTGTTAAGCGTGTTGTGCAGCAATCCCTAAAGGAGTGAGGTACAACCCTCATGCAGGGCCAGTCCACCACTCTATCTGGCTCCCTGGCTGATGAGGCCCAGTGTCATGGTTATGCAGTAATCTTTCCCTGTTTGCTTACCTCTCCTCATGTGTCCAACTAAGAGGCCAGCCACTCTCACCTGGTGGGTTTTATAACCTCTCCTCTAGCATGGCTCCACCCCAGGCCCTATCAGGGAACCCTATATTAACCTGTGCACTGCAAGCCAGTGGTGCTGATCAACCATTGTGTATCCGTGGTGTGTTTGGCTTCCTGGTTCCTGCTTGTCGTGTGCTCTATGTTTGTCTCTGTTACCGACCTTGGCGTGTTCTCAACTATTCCTGTCTGCTTGTGATCTTGACCCGTTGGCATGTCCCCGACCATCCCTGTCTGCCTGTGACCCTGAACCTTTGGCATGTACCCTGTTGTTCCTGTTTACCCTGACCTCTGCCTTATCCCCTTACTATCCTTGTCGTTCCAGCCTGCTGCTTCCTTCTCCTGTAGTCTACTGTGAGCTTGAGCTGTGAGACCCTGGGGGTCGCGACCTGGAGCCAGACTGCAGCGAAGTCCATCCTCACCACTAGAGGCTCTGGCGAACACCTGCTGGCTCTTAGACTCTGCGCCCTGGGGAATCTATGCTTTAGTTCCCACTGGGATCTGTGTTAGTGATCCAGTAGACCTGTGTCCTGAATCTCCCTGGGTACAATCCGCAGCAGTCAGTCCTAAGGTCCACTACCTAGCGGTGCACTTCCAATTCCTACTGAGTGCACCTGTCACCTGGTCTCAGGTGACCTGACAGTTTGATCAGCCATGGACCCAGCTGATGTGCCGCTACCCGCAGATGATCCATTGCAGGGCTTAGTTCGCAGACTTGAGACCCAAGAATCGCATCAGACCCAGGTGATGCGATTCCTTCAGGATTTGGCATCCCGTTTTGAACAGGTTCAGGCCTCATTAGGACCCCCGGTTCAACAACCTCAAACGCTATCTGCTGCTGCACCTATCGCATCAGTCGCAGCCACACATTCATTACAACTAACAGCTCCGGCCCGTTTCTCTGGGGACTCCAAGGCTTGCAGGGGGTTCCTTAGCCAGTGCACAATTCATTTTGAACTTCAGCCCCAAAACTTCCTATCCGATCGGGCGAAAGTCGCATATATTATATCCCTCCTGTCAGGCGAGGCGCTAGCTTGGGCTGCCCCTCTGTGGGAACTGAATGACCCAGTGGTTTCTATTTCTTGAAACTTTTTCGGAATATCTTCGAGGAACCGGGTCGTGTCTCCTCAGCGGCTAGCGCTCTTTTACGTCTCCATCAAGAGTCCGCTTCTGTGGGACAGTATGCTCTTCAGTTCCAGATCCTCACAGCTGAATTGAGCTGGAATAATGAGGCCCTAGTTGCAACCTTTTTACATGGCCTCTCTGATAGAGTGAAGGATGAATTAGCAGGAAGATCCCTTCCTGTTGATCTGGACAGTGTCATCACCTTGTGTAACCAGATCGATATTCGCTTTCAGGAGAGGGCCCTGGAAAAAAGACTTCAGCACTCCCCGTTCTTTAGTCAGCCTGAGCTCCCAGTCCCTTCTCTTCGATCCGATGAGCACCCCCTGCTTGCTGAGGAACCTATGCAGTTGGGCTGGACCAAGTTATCTCCCGAAGAACGCGCTAGGCGCAGAACTCTGGGCCTATGCCTCTATTGTGGGGCCAAAGGTCATTTCCGTGACACTTGTTCTCTTCGTCCGGAAAAAAGCTCAGGGCTAATACATCTGGAAGGTGGAGTATTAGACCCTGAAATATCACCTTCACCTTCTCGTCTTCTCCTTTCTGTGTTGCTTCATGTCGGCACTTCCTCTCGTTCGGTCTCAGCACATCTGGATTCCGGAGCCGCTGCCAATTTCATGGATTGGGAAACTGCATCCTCCATGAGACTTACCCTTTTGCCCCTTACAATGCCATTGGTGGTCTTGGCGATTGATGGCACTGTTCTCCCAGGGGGCCCTATCCGCTTCCAGACCCTTCCTGTTAAGATGTCAGTAGGGACACTCCACCAGGAGTGGATATCCTTCCTTGTCTTACCTAAGGCTTCATCTCCTATCATATTAGGTCTTCCTTGGTTACGGCTCCATTCCCCACACGTTGACTGGACTGCTGGACAGATCCTGGCTTGGGGTTCCTCCTGTTCCTCTTCCTGCCTACTCAAGGTTACCCCAAAAGAGAAACCTCCTGTTGCCATCATCCCAGTAGCTTCTGCTCGTCCCGCTGTATATAGTGATCTCTGGGATGTGTCCTGCAATAGTCGGACTGATGCGATTGAGATGGTCACTACACCTGACAATACTATTCAGTCGGCCTCTGCACTAGTTATGCCAGTCCAGCCCATGCCCAGTGAGCTTTCTGCTTCTTGTTCAGGACCTTCTGTAACCTGGCCTCACCCTACTGCTACTATGCCCTTAACCATTCCTAAAAAGCCTTTAGTCCTCTACAAGTCCTCTCGTCCTCTCCCTACCTCGGTTCTGGTCTCCGAGGATGATCTAAAATACGAGGTTAGTCAAGTTTTGGATTCCCGACTCCGTAAAGGCATTCTTCAATACCTTGTACATTGGAAAGGGTTTGGTCCTGAGGAGAGGTCTTGGATCACTGCATCTGAGGTCCTTGCTCCTCATCTGTTGAGGAGGTTCCATCTGGAGTTTCCCTTTAAGCCTGGACCCAGGGGGGGGAGGGGGAGGCCTCAT
The DNA here is from genome assembly GCA_028564925.1 of Lithobates sylvaticus. NCBI lineage: Eukaryota > Metazoa > Chordata > Amphibia > Anura > Ranidae > Lithobates > Lithobates sylvaticus. The sequence continues at coordinate 474,263,154 of CM053026.1, read as the reverse complement.
AAGAGGGGGGGTACTGTCATGGTTATGCAGTAATCTTTCCCTGTTTGCTTACCTCTCCTCATGTGGTCCAACTAAGAGGCCAGCCACTCTCACCTGGTGGGTTTTATAACCTCTCCTCTAGCATGGCTCCACCCCAGGCCCTATCAGGGAACCCTATATTAACCTGTGCACTGCAAGCCAGTGGTGCTGATCAACCATTGTGTATCCGTGGTGTGTTCGGCTTCCTGGTTCCTGCTTGTCATGTGCTCTATGTTTGTCTCTGTTACCGACCTTGGCGTGTTCTCAACTATTCCTGTCTGCTTGTGATCTTGACCCGTTGGCATGTCCCCGACCATCCCTGTCTGCCTGTGACCCTGAACCTTTGGCGTGTACCCTGTTGTTCCTGTTTACCCTGACCTCTGCCTTATCCTCTTACTATCCTTGTCGTTCCAGCCTGCTGCTTCCTTCTCCTGTAGTCTACTGTGAGCGTGAGCTGTGAGACCCTGGGGGTCCCGACCTGGAGCCAGACTGCAGCGAAGTCCATCCTCACCACTAGAGGCTCTGGCGAACACCTGCTGGCTCTTAGACTCCGCGCCCTGGGGAATCTATGCTCTAGTTCCCACTGGGATCTGTGTTAGTGATCCAGTAGACCTGTGTCCTGAATCTCCCTGGGTACAATCCGCAGCAGTCAGTCCTAAGGTCCACTACCTAGCGGTGCACGTCCAATTCCTACTGAGTGCACCTGTCACCTGGTCTCAGGTGACCTGACACCCAGGAGGATCCGGGCCCATTCCAGCCTTACAATGCCTCCCCCGGCTCCTCAGACAGCAAATTGGAGGGAGATGAATTTGTCGGTGCCTTCGACTTCACCCTGGTTTCTCCACTAATTAAGGCAGTCAAAGAGACCCTTAAGTGAGAAGATCCTTCCACTCCTCCGGCTAAGCAGGAACACATGGGAAAGGAGCGCTCCAATTTTCCGCTCTTTTCTGAATTGAAGGACATCATTGATGAAGAGTGGAGCAAGGTACATAAGAAGACTTCTATGTCAAGTAAAACTTCCACATTATACCCCTTTAGGGCAGAGGAAGTGAAACATCTGGAAAACACTCCCCTTGTAGACGCAGCACTAATGTGACTAGCTAAACACATCACTCTTCCCTTAGAGGATGCGGTATCCTTCAAGGTTTGGCTTGAGAGGTGAATAGATCAAGATCTCAAGAGAATTTATGGGCTAGCTGGTATGGCTTGCAAACCCACCTTGGCCCTCACAGCCATGTCCAAGCCTATGGAAGCCTGGACAGAGAATGTGGATTCTGTACTCAGAGGCATCTCAGAAGAACTGGCCAGGGGCTCGGCAGTTCAGGAATTGAAGCTGGCAACGGCCTTCCTGGGGGAGGTTTCAATCGATCTGATCCGCCTGTTGGCTCAGACTATGCTGTCCTCTGTCGCGGCTAAGCGGGCCTTATGGTTGTGCCCTTGGCTTGCTGATCCAGCATCTAAGCAGGCCTGGTGTAGGATTCCCTTTGAAGGGCCCTCGTTGTTTGGCAACAGGCTGGATAGCGCTATAGTCTGAGCCACAGGGGGGAGTCGGACTTCCTTCCTCAGGATAGGCATCTGTTTGGTCAGAAGAAGCTCCAGCATAGAAGACGCAGTACTGAGCTTTCAAGGGAAGCACGCTCCTACAAGCCTGACCGGGATTTCAGAAGAAATTGGAGCAGAGGTCAGACATCCTTCCAAAAATCTGCTAAGAGCCAGGCAACCAGCTAAGTCATTTTGAGATTGGGCCCGCCCAGGCGGTCGTGTGTGGGCGCGTCTGCTTCTCTTCCAGGACGTCTGGGTGGCCTTAATCTCGGATTACTGGACAATCAAGATGGTCTCCACAGGCCACACATGGTCCTTCATCAGTATTCCTCCCCCCAGGTTTATTTCCACTCTGCTACCACGGTCAGAAGTAAAGAAGCAGGTGTTACTGTCCTATGTGGATTCACTGATAGTCCAGGGAGCCACAGTGCCTGTTCCAAAAATTGAAGAGTTTTGGGGGGTATATTCCCCTCTCTTCTTTGTGCAGAAGAAAAATGGTTCCTGGCACCCGGTGATAGACCTAACTTACCTAAACAAGTTTATAGTATACGAAAGATTCAAAATGGAGACTTTGTCTACCATTCAACAAGCAGTGTAGCCAGGCAATTGGCTAATCTCAATTAATTAGAAAGATGCCTATTTTCATGTGTCTGTGGCAAAAGAATTCCACAAATACCTCCGGTTCAGAGTCGGGCAAGAATATCTACAGTTCACCTGCCTCCCTTTTTGGCTGATAACCTCACCCGAGTCTTTTTGAAAGTTCTTCTGGTCATGGTGGCCCTCAGAACAAAAGGGATACGCTTGTACCACTATCTCGACGACCTCCTGTTACTGTCCCAGAACAAGGAGCGGCTGTTGATCCACAGGGAGCAAGTTATCTCCACACTGTCCGAATTCGGGTGGCTCCTAAACTTGGAAAAAAGCCACCCGGAACCAGCCTGATATACTTAGAGTCCCAGTTCGACACGATGGAAAACACCATCTCTCTCCCACTGGACAAGATCCCAATCATCCGAGAATCTCACGGGCTCTGAGCTCCTCACACCTAAAGACTTTACAGTGTCTAAGAATCATCGACACGATGGTCTCTATGACCCCCAAGGTCAAATGGTCTCTTTGGAGGTTACGCCCTTTTCAAACAGGGTTCCTTCATCAATGGAATTCAGGGGACGTCAATCAGTCCATTCACATAGCCTCAGTGATGAAGAACAGTCTCTTCTGGTGGCTCCAGCACAGAAATCTGCTCACCTGTCACTCCATTTCCCCTGTCTGATGGGTCACGGTCGCGACCGATGCCAGCGGTGCCGGTTGGGGAGCACTTTGCAGGTTAGAACTTGCTCAAGGCAAGTGGGATGCCGTCTTCACAACTCTGGCTCAAACGTCCCACAAAACTACGGGCAGCCTGGTGTGCCCTCCAGTTTTTCACTCATCTCCTCAAAGGGGAGTCAGTTTTACTAAAAATCCTAAAGACCCTAGCGGTCTCCTATGTGAAGAGGCAAGGAGGATCCCGGAGCACCACCCTGCTCCAAGAAATCGGGCCCATCATGTCCTGGGCTCAGAAAAACTTGGCCAATATTTCATCGATTTTCGTCCCCGGAGTCCAAGCGGACTTCCTGTCTCACACACAGTTGGACAACAATGAGTTGTCTCTTCATGTGCAGACGTTCAAATGGATTCTGTCTTTGGGAGTCAATCCCAAAGTGGATCTATTTGCATCCCCCTGAAACTTCAAGATCAAGAAGTATTACACTCTGTCATGGAAAACCTGACTGTATGTATAGCCATATTTCCTGTTCCTAATATAATAACACTTTCCGTCTTAATGATATAATGCCTTATCTTTAGATCTTCCATTACCTCCCAACCCCTTCATCCAAGCATTCATACCTCACCAGCCAAGCATTGCATACATCACCACCTCAGCCTGGCTGCTTTCCAGCCAGGTCCCATTAAAAGAGCCATCACAAGTATTCTTACGTGTTCCTCTCAGCAAAGGACTGCATGTCTGCCTGTCCTGAGCCGGGCAAACTCCTTTATTTCCAATCAATTTGAAGCCACACCCTCGAGGGTTTGCCTCCAACAGCTAAACCCCTCCTACAAAGCTTGTGACCTCATGAGCAACACAGGATGTGAATGACCATATAAGGACATGACAATACAATACAATGATCAACTGGAAGCCACGCCCTGGAGGGTTTGCCTCCAACAGCTAAACCCTTCTACAATACAGGGACATTTGTTTTCCTTCAAAAGAACCAATCACAGACATGTATACATTCAAAACAGACTAGCAGTGATGTGTGCAAACGGTCAGGTGAGAACCATGCTTCCTGTGAGACACTAGAAAGATAGCTCTGCACAAAACCGCATCCAAACCATCTAACTGCTTTCAATGACAACGAAATATAAAACCATGGCTCGGTGGGTCATAATATTCATATCGTTATGCTAAAGTTCCCATGTACACAGACATGTTCGCTTGAAGTCATTAATGCAGTCGCCAAGAAGTGGCCAGTCTCCTGGTGAGGCATAAATGAACATCCCTAAAAAGCAAACAGATCCGCAGTGTCCACAGGAAGGTTTTCGCGGCCAATGGTCTTCCGCCAATGTCTGTATGTGCGAATACGCTCACATGAACGCATTACAGCAAAACCGACACTGGAGGGCATCTGACAACATACATTAATAACATTTTCCACAAAAACTCGAGACCATTGCAGCCAGGCCTTCGGAGTGGATGCTCTGTTGGATCAGTATAACTTCAACAGGGCATACGCCTTTCCCCCGCTCTGATCATCTTCAAGTTTCTTCAGAGACTCCAAATGGAACTGACAAAGTGGTGGTGATAGCACCTTACTGGCCGAACAGGTCATGGTTTCCTTTCCTGATCCAGCTCAGCTTCCGGGACCCAGTGCCTCTCCCTCTCAGGCCAGACCTTCTCTCTCAGGAGGCAGTCCTGCACCCTTGTCCAGTGATATTGAGACTGATGGTCTGGTTCTTGATAGGGAGAGGCTGTAATCTCTTGGGTGCACTTCAAGAGTGATTTCCACCCTCATGCGCTCGAGAAAGGCAAGCACCAATAAAGTTTATGGGAGAATATGGGCCAAGTTCATAGGATTCTCATCTTCTACGAGCAGATCGTTCAGAGATCCAGGTGTTCAGGATATCCTGAGTTTCGACCTTCTCCGGAACTTAATGGGCCATTCATCCTCTAACCAGGCAGTTCTTCCATGGAGCAGCAAGACTCAGGCCCCAAAGAAGACCAAGATTCCCCAAATGGGATCTTCCCCTTGTTCTTGACTCACTGTCTGACTCCAGTACCTCGGGGTCCACTCCACTTTCTGTCAAGGATCTTTCTGGAAAAGTTGCCTTCCTAGTTGCCGTCACTTTGGCCAAAAGGGTTTCTGAGATCAGGTCTTGGGTCATAAAGAACCATTTCTGACTTTCTTCCCAGACTGGGTGGTCCTCATCCCTATGCTCGGCTCAAACTCGAAAGTCACTTCAGTGTTCCATGAAAACAAATAAATTGTCTTACCTACATTTATAAACCCAGGGGTCCTCCAAAGCCCATTCTCTGGATGTAGGCAAATTACTGAGGGAATACCTGCAAGTTACTTCCTCCTTTAGACGCTCCAACTACCTGTTTGTCTCACACTCTGGCGCTAACAAAGGGAAGTGAGCTTCGACCAGAATGATTGCAGCCTGGATCGTCCAGTCTATTCAGCAGCCTTATAGGGCTAAGGGCTTGGCTCCTCCAGAGGAGCACATTCCACCAGGGGTATGGCGGCTTTGTGGGCAGCAGCCCGGCATGTGGCTCCAGATGTCATCTGCAAAGAGGCCTTATGAGCCTCCATTAATACCTTTATGTCACATTACTGTGTGGAGCCTGCATCTCTATCTTCTGTGAACTTTGTTTTAAGTCCTGTCAGTTGACCAGTTTAATTAAATTTTTTTCTTTGATAAGCATACCCACCCGTGTGGACTGGCTAGTTATTTTCCACACGTAGGCTGCCATGGAGTCTGTCAGGTAAACTGAAAATGTATTATCAAATACTTACCGTAATTTTCCTTTCATGATGGACTCCATGGCAGACAGAGGTCCCACCCATTGGTCAAGAGTTGGCTAATAACAGAACGCAGTCTCTAGCGGTAAGCTCAAATTTATGGGAGTGGGGTCCTATAGCATTGAAGAGGAGGGGGGTTAACCCACACGTAGGCTGCCATGGAGTCCATTAGGAAAGGAAAATTACGGTAAGTATTTGATAATAAATTTTCAGTTTTTTTCTTAGTTTGTTATAAAAGTTTGCAAATAAATAATCTTTCTTCATAAATTTAGGACAAATGTATCCTGCTACATTTTATTGTGTAAAAATTAAAAACTTATATATTATTTAGTCTGTTATAGAGTCTACAAACTATGGTATTTAGTATATACTTAAAAATTGATCAATACTTATGTACTGACTGCCTATCTCCTTTCTTGAGGTCTTAAATAGCCAAAAACAGTACAAATACTCCCCAAATTACCAATTTTTGGAAAGTAGAAAGGTATTTAGTAAGAGGCATGGTGAGTTTTTTTGAAGTTGTCATTTTTTGGGAAAATGAAGAAATTAAACACATTCTGTTTTTGTTTTTTTCACAAAGTTTCAATTTTAACAAGTTATTTCTCACACACAGTATATTTCTCACACACAGTATAGGCACACTTAGAATTACACCCCAAAACACATTCTCCTATGCCTCCCAAGTATGGGGAAACTACATGTGTGAGCCTTTTCATAGCCTAGATGCATAGGCATAGAGGGGCCCAAAATCCAAGGAGCACCTTTGGGTGTTCAAGGAGCATGAATTACGTCCAATTTCCTGACTACCTTTAACATTTTTGGAGGCCCAGGAGAACCAGGATAGTGAAAACACACATAAAATGACCCCATTTTGTAAAGCACTTTGTAAAGTGATCAGGGCCTGTTGTGGAAATTATATTGTATAAAATGTATGTGGACATTTTATTCTAGGATGTATGTTTTTATAGATTGTCATCTGTCTCCCTGTGTCTGATTTAATCATGTGCAATTCCTTTTGTGAGTGCCCTACCCTTTTACTCCATGTCACTTCCTGTGATGTCATTTTGTATTGTGGGAGTGTCTGCTGTTGGAGGCAGGCACTTCCTGTTTGTGAAAGCTTTTGTGATAATAAAAAGGCCATGCTGGGGAGTGTGCAGGGAGGATGGCTGGCTGACCAGGCAAAGATGAGGCTGTAAGAATACTTGCTGTTGATGGCTCTTTACTGGGCAATGGGAAACCAGGGGCTTAGATGGAATGCTTGGCTGGTGAGGTTTGGATGCTAATGATGAGAGGATGACGTGAAGCTGCTGGTAATGTCTGTTTTTGGGAGCTGGGGATCCAGGGAGGCATACGATCAGAGGGTGCATTATATCATAAGATTGAAAGGCGCTTATTAGCGCAAGAGTGTGGCGAAATATCCACGACAGTTAAAATGGCGGGCCAGGTCTTTAAAGGGCAAACAGAGCTTTGCCTCTTCACAGGCAGAGAAAGGGGGAAAATGGAGCACCGTCCAAGACACGTTTGTTGTCCTGAGATAAAAGGGGTGCGTTTTCTCTGCCTGATGCATTGGGAAAACTCAGCTTTACAAAAAGAACAAATGTTTTGTCTTTCAGTATAATGCTGGAATTTTGATAGTGTGTGAGTGTATGTGTGTGTGTTAGTGTAAATATGTGTGTGATCGTGTGTATGTGTGTGATCGTGTGTATGTGTGTGATCGTGTGTATGTGTGTGATCGTGTGTATGTGTGGGGGAGAAGGGTTGGCTAGTAGGGAAGCTTGTGCTAGTTTTGGCGGGAACAACTGCTTTGCATGCGTTAACGACGCCATTTTGTACCCTCGCTTTCATCTGCCATTTCCTTCTGTTGTTGTTTCATTGGATAGCATATGTTACTAAGTGTGCATTCTCAATTGTGCGGTGAGATTACATGCTTTTCAGTGAAACTGTTCCTAAACTGTGTGTCTGTGTTTAAGTTGTGCTGGGCCATCCTATAGGGGAAGGGGCAAACATCATTCCTTTGTGTGTGAAACCATGTGCTAGTTTTGGCGGGAAAAAAATTCTCCATGTTGTAGCCTAGCCCTTGTCATGCTTGTTTCTAGGCCTCATTTAATGTAAGCTATTATAGGCTAGCTGTTTTCGTTTGGCGGGAAAAAACTCCATCTTGCTGAAGTCTGGCCTTTTGTTGATTGCTACCATCTGCCATCTTGTTGTATCTGCTGTGTTCAGCCTTTGGGGCAGATTTTCAATGCTTAGTGCGAGGTAAATAGTACGGTCTGTCCTGTTTTAGAAAGGTGATTTAGAGGGGCAGTTTGATCTTGTCAGCCTTTTATGCAGGAGAAATCACATTTTGAAAGATTTTGTGCTTTTCAACTCTCAAAGTAAAGCTTTTGCGTTTTCTGTATTGAATTTTGGTTTACATTGGAATCTGCACTGGATTTCAGTGTATAATGAAACTAGCTTTGCAAGTTTATGGGAGTGTCTCAAATGGTAATTCATTGTTCTTTTTAGGCTTGTATTGTTTAAGCCTGCATTTGAAAATCTAGGCTCTTCCTCTTCATTGATATTTAAATGAACCAGTTTGATGAGTTCATGCCTAATGTATCCACAGGAGGGAAGGGTTTTTTTTTTTTTGACTTGCGTTTGAAAGAAGGCATTCAAGTTATTGTAATATTAAGTCTCTATAAATTCAATGGATAACAAGACTAGCTTTAACTGAATTTTTGTACTTTTAGTGGTGTGGGTCATTTTTAGTCTTTATTTGTTTTGGTTTTTATAGTCTTAGCTGAGTCTTGTAGAAAAGACTTTGGTTTTTAAGAAAAAACTTGTTTTATATTCACTATATAGTTTGCAGTATGTAGTACATTATTTTTGTTCATGCCCAGATTGTTCGTTTATTATTAGGTTGATCATGTAACTACTGAGAACACGGCTGTCCCCATTTTATTTTTATTTCTTCTCAGAAGAGCCACATTGATGAGCAGACATAAGTGCTCTGTGTAGTGTTGTCTGGCGACGCAGTGTACGGTCGTACAGCGCAATGCGTTTGTGTATGCATACACTGTGAGGGGTAGAGATCTGATTCAGGGGGGTGATGACACCCTCGTTCAGGTTTCTAGTTGAAGGACTAGCTGTAGTCCGGATGGAACCGCATTTATGTGCACCTGGCCCGAGGGGATAGCAGTGACTGGTGATCCAATGCTGAGAGGCAGGCTGGGTCCACCAACACTAGATCTGTTGTAGTTTCCTCTGATAATTCTGCCAATGTAACCAACTTATTTTGGCGGGATCAAGAAAAATAGATTAACAAACAAAATAAAAACATTTTCAGGCCTGTTTTTGAACTTTGTGCGGCTGGTCCATGCAAAGATTTCAAACTACGGTTGTGTGTTTTTTTCTTTCCAAATTGTATGTATTTTCTTCTATCGCTAAGAGTGAAGGCAGAATTCCATATGGTTGGTTTTAATTTTAATTTTTGATTTAGGAACTATGAAATATCTCCCCCACATTTGTATCAAAATGTTTGTCTAAAGTTTTAGCTGTCTCATGTTCTATGTGGAAACAAGAATAAGTCTGAACCTACCGCGACAGTCATGTTGTGGGTGTTGTATTTTAGTAAAAACGTGAAAGTAAGGGTTGTAGAGGGTTTAGCTATTATCGGTTTCGACGAATGTCATTGACAATTTACCAATGGACACGAATGTTGTATTGTTTATGATTGACAGTATGTTTTCCTCCACTTTGTAAAGATGAGGAAAAGGGGGGAAGAGGATGGGCTGAGTGACAATTCTTCAAACCAATGATACTAACCACTGTAATTCTAGCCAAGTTTGTGACAGGTGACAAGTGACAGGTGACTGGGTCGTTGCAGAGAAGATTGATGAACAAGACAACAAGGATACAGGACACATGGTTGGGTCTACTCTGAGTCTCTACGGAGCTCTAGTGCCCCAGTGATGACAGCGGTGTATGATATACAGGCATATTGGTGTGAGGAGTTGTGACAAACTAGTAAAGACTCCAAACAGACATTTGTAAATGGTATTTTCCAAGTAGCTAAGAAAGTGAACAGGACACATGGTTGGGTCTACTCTGAGTCTCTACGGAGCTCTAGTGCCCCAGTGATGACCTGTGTAGCGGTGATCAGAGATACAGTACCAGGTATGACAGTGACCAGGGACCCTGTAACTGCTTTTAAGGAGGCCCAGTGACAATATGATAGGTGTGACAGTAATCAGGTTACTGTAACTGGTGTGGTGGTGATTAGGGAGAATATGAATGGTGTGGTGGTGATCAGGGACACAGTGACTGGTGTGGGGGGAATTAGGGACAAATGGCTGATGTGAAAGTGATCAGGGATACTGTGATTAGGGATACTGTGAGTGAGTGGCAGTGATTAGGGACACTGTGTGGACTGCAGTGATAAGGGACACTAACTGGTGTGGCGGTGATTAGGGATACTGACTGGCAGCACTGGTCTGGTGACACTAAACTGCTGTGGTAGTGATTAGAGATAATGGCTGGCAGCACTGACATACAGTAATATCAGAGCAGCCAGCCATTGTACATGATCTCCGCCAAAGCAATACAATGTCACCATAGGGACATTGCACCTGATGTAGTAACAGTATATACAAAGAAAATTATATTTTTATTACATAGTGTCACCAGAGCAACACTGTACTACTCTGGGGGAGGTGATCGGGGGATTTTTTTTACACTCTGATTGCTTATTACAGTGATGACCACTGTATAAGCAATCAGTAACACTGTTCAAAGGTTCATTCATGAAACATTAGTCACAGCTATCAAATGGTGCAGGACTGGTGTGATTGGCCCTTGTACCATGTGATTGCTGTAACCAACCACAGAGATCACACAGTAGTAAGTAAGACATAATGAATGACAGCCTTGTTTACTGCTGTAACTGTGATCCCTGTGATTGGTCACAGCAATCACATGGTACTAGGGCCACTCATAATGGCCCAGTACCGTGATCAGCGATCCACTGTGCTCGATAGTCTTATGTCTCTAGGACATAAAGAGCATCCACCTGGCCATTTATGTACATTGGCTGGGTGGGCAGTGATTTACATTCAGATATCAAATTTATTAAATATGGGCATGTATCCATAGAAGTGCACTGTTATCACCAGCATCCCACCTCTTTGACAAAGACATTTCAATAAGGTCCGCCCGTCTGTTTGTTTGAAGTAGGACCTGCCTACTTCCAAGCCTGTCTAGGTCTGGTGGAAAAAAAAAACTGAAAAGGACTGTGTCCTTTTCTGCTTTTCCAGACCTAAATGTGACAGATCAGAGTTAGCCTGATGTGCAAGTCCTTGCACAACTGGCCACCCATAGAGATACCACAGATCAGCTTGTATCCACTGTGTAAATGCAGACACAAACTAAACAGCAGTGATGTAAAAAAAACAGTTTTATGTGGTAATGGTGCAGCGCTGAACTAAATAAACTCTATGATTTAATAAAGAGTTCATAAATATTCAAAGCGGTGTTCTATGCTGTAATCAAAAGGGGAAAGAAACCGTCACCAAAACCCAATCACACTGACTCTTACCCTCAGGTAAAGACATGTAGGCAATAAGTATCATCCGATACCCCTGAATTGGCATCCATTACCTGCGGATAGGTACTAGTGAAATCTTGCTCTGGTGGAGGTGATATCCAAGTGGAGGATTGCTGAGTTTGCCATCGGATGATACTTATTACATACATGTCTTTACCTGAGGGAAAGAGTCAGTGTGATCGGGTGTTGATGATGGTTTCCATGCACTATTGATACTGTATACAGCATAGAACACCGCTTTGAATACTTATGAACTCTTAATTAAATCACAGACTTTATTTAGTTCAGCGTTGCACCATTACCACATAACACTGTTCTTATTTTCTCCAACAATACTGTGCTAGATGCTGTATGTAGGATTCTTGTACTAACCCTAGGGCAATAGATTTGTGTTTTTTGATTTAAAAAAAATAAACTGACATACATTTTATTCAGCTTTGATTCGGCAGAGGATCTGTTAACAGATCCCCTGCTGAATGGATCTGTATGAAAAAGCCCTAAAAAAGAACATAACTTTGAAGTTCGGATAGTGAGTTTAGAACTTATCTCTAGTGGCCATCATTTTCCTGATTGAGTTATTTCAGGAAAATACTGCATTATGGCCACTAGATGGATCTGACAACCATAGGCAATACACACAATGAACATATCATGGGGATTATTTATAAGGGCTGCGCACATACTGAGGAATTTGCACAGCAATTTATTTTTTCTATAACTAGATCCAAAAGTGATAGGAAATTCAAGCTTTTGAACTACAACAAGAGGTGAGGGGAAATCTTCTAATGGGGATTAAAAATTGACTGACTGTTTTCACCAAACTAAAAAAAAAATAACATTTTGGTATGCTGTACATACATTTTAACAACTTTAATATTGAATGTCAAGGGCCGTAATTGACAGAAAAATCATCACTGTATACCAGTGAACAAATTAATGATCCACTTATGACAATGCTCATCATGTGTTTTCTTTCACTATCAAATATGATATCCCTTGGAACAAATTCTTAACAATTAGGGAACATATGTTTGTGATAACATTTGATATTTTCTCTTAGAGATTTTCTCTAAGAGAAACCTGGATTATTGCCAATGTTCTCTCCGAATAAATTTACGCCTACTTGTTCCTTTTTTAAGCCAGCGTTACTTGTCTACTTAGGGTTAGGGGCCAACTGTCATGAAGAAAACTAGTGTAATTTTATATCTGTTTAGGATTCAAAATGATAATATTTTGTACAGATATGTTTTACTAATAGCTAACAGCTTCCACATCATACCTGAAAAAACTAACACAACCTGTACACACATTTCGTTATCTCAAAAAAGGGCTCTCCAGTGCCAGTGTGAAAAATCAGCCTAAGTACAAAGTTAAGCCTCATACACATGGTATAACAATCAGAAGGGGATTGACGTTTGACAGACTGTTGTCCGAAGTTCTTACCATTAGTACACTCCTTTCAACAATTTTTTTCCAATTTTCAGCCCACAAATGTTGGATGACATGCTAGTAAATTTTTGGCAAACGACAGCTCCACAATGATTTTCTGAAGGCAAAATAACAAACACACATGATCGGAACCAAGGAACGAGCCGCTTAAGCGGTCGATCTTGTAAACTAGCGTTCGTAATGGAGAATTAACATTTGCGACGCGGCAAATTATGAAATGTCGAAATGCAGCGCACATTCTCTTCTGCTTTAATAGGATAATAATGAATGAACATTTTTGTATAACATGCATACAAAAATATAGAAAATATAACAAATAAAAACATTATTACAAAAAAAAAAGTAAATAGAAATTAGTAAGTGGGGAAGGGGTGAAAATCCCCAGACCAGCGGGGTTGTTGGGGTTCTTGTGGCTGGTATTGCCACTGACCGGCATGCTGGTGTGGTGCTGTAGTGGGTGGGGTGGCTGCGGAGGTGGGGCCACAAAATCTGAAATGTGGGTGTTTTCAGAAATGTCGCCGCTCACCCCCTTGTTGAGGTGCTGCAGGATTAGTTCCTTTGATTACTTGCTATCTGCCTTAATTTATTGGCCGTCACACACCCAAATGTTTCAGCCTCATCTGGGTCAGTACGGAGCGCAGTAGTGGCCTGGCTGAGAAAGGAAGCTGTGGCCTCCTCCAGATTCCTGCTCTTCCTGGCTCTGTTTGCAGCAGGAGGGCGTAGGGGAGGGATCTGCGACTCCATCTGGCTACTGGCCACTGGCTCCTCCAGACTGACACTTTCCTGTGTATGAAAATGGGACACAATTAGAAACTTTTTTGGGGTTTGGTCATCCATCACACACAATTTTCTTCTCCTCACTGTTGCAAATTGAATGTGGAGAAATAGAAAAGACTATCATTCTGACCCCAGCATTTTTCATTCTTGTTCAAATAATTTTTGGTCCCTACTGTCTATTGATATGGAAACCACTTTGTAAGTGGAGGAAGTAAACCCTGCAGGACAAAGGCATAATGAGCTAGTATGCCCGTTTTTAGAAAAATATCTCCTTAACCGTGTAAGTTAAGGAGATATTTCTTGCACCTACAGGTAAGCCTTAATCTAGGCTTACCTGTAGGTTAAAGTGGTCTGTAAGGGTTTACAACCACTTTAAGGCAGAAATATTTTCCCATTAACGTATAGTTATCATCATTGTATTTTTGTATACAAATATGTTCAACAATGCTATACCTGGGTCAAGCTGGGCTCCTCCACATCTTCATCCTGTGTATCAGGACCTGTGTGGACCTCAGGAGCTGTGGCCTCAGCAGATGTCAAAGGGAGCATAGACAGCGATGGCCTGGGTTCTGTCTAATCTGTCAAAAACCGCAGGCTGTGGTAATACCACAGCCTGGGGACATATAGGTCATCCGCTGCTGCTCCAGATCTGTCAGAATCCAGGACCTTGTTCAGCTCCCTTTTAAATGTACTCCGAAGGTTGGCTATCTTTTGCTTGACGTAGTTGGTGTCTGCCCTGGGGCACACAGGTTTGCACCACTCTACCAGTTTCTCCAAAGTTGCCTTCCTTAGTATTTTATTTGAGTAGTCTCTACTCTTCTTCACCCTCCAGAGACAGGGCAGCTCCCGTTACATGTCTATGAAATGGGGGAGAAATTCTGGCGAAGTGAACTTACCAGTCATGATGATATGTTGCCTGCAAGACAGAACACAAGACAAACCATAATGTCTGGCTTAACCCATAACCTTGTCCCATTATAGGCCTCAATCTAAGCAGTATAGGCCACTAACCACCTATGCCCCAATTTCCAATTGTACCTTAATTTTCCGCCTCCTTTGGTGCATTGGCGATCATTCGTCTGCCACACCAAGATTGTATAGCGAATAGCGAACAATTTGGGGTGTTCGCGGCAAATTAATGAGCCGCGGGAACACCCTTTAAACGTCTATGGGAGAAATAAAAAGCTAATTTTTAAGGCTTGTATGCATGGTATTGTCATAAAAAGTGTTTGGGGACCTGGGTCCTGCCCCAGGGGACATGTATCAATGCAAAAAAAAGTTTTAAAAACTGAAGTTTTTTCGGGAGCAGTGATTTTAATAATGCTTAAAGTGAAACAATAAAAGTGAAATATTCCTTTCAATTTCGTACCTGGGGGTGTCTATAGTATGCCTGTAAAGTGGTGCATTGTTTCCCGTGTTTACAACAGTCCCTGCACAAAATGAAATTTCTAAAGGAAAAAAAGTCATTTAAAAGTACTTGCGGCTATTAATGAATTGTCGGTCCTGGCAATACACATAAAAGTCATTGAAAAAAAAGGCATGGTATTCCCCCACAGTCCATTACCAGGCCATTTGGGTCTGGTATGAATATTAAGGGGAACCCTGAACCAAAATTTAAAAAAAAAATGTGTGGGGGTCCCCCAAATTCCATATCAGGCCCTTCAGGTCTGGTATGGATATTAAGGGGAACCCCGCACCAAATATAAAAAAAATGGAGTGGGGTCCCCCTCAAAATCCATACCAGACCCTCCAGGTCTGGTATGGATTTTAAGGGGAACCCCGTGCCAAAAAAATTAAAAAAAAAATGGGTGGGGGTCCCCCCAAAAATCCATACCAGACCCTTATCCGAGCACGCAACCTGGCAGGCCACAGGAAAAGAGAGTGTCCCCCCTTCTGAACCGTACCAGGCCACATGCCCTCAACATGGGGAGGGTGCTTTGGGGTATTTGTTGATCGGGACAAGGGCTTCATCCCCACAACTCTTGCCCGGTGGTTGTGGGGGTCTGCTGGTGGGGGGCTTATCGGAATCTGGAAGCCCCCTTTAAAAAGGGGACCCCCAGATACCGGCCTCCCCCCTGTGTGAAATGTAAAATCCTCTAGGTGCACCAGCAGGTCCCGTTTTCTATATTTTCCTCAGTCTACAAACGACTGTGCAAATTACTAACAGGGAAAATGACAACATCCCCTGTGCCTAATTCAAGAAATAAAGAAAACATGACCTGGGTTTGCATCTTGAGGAGGAGAGTTGGGAAACACTGGCCTAACTAATGTGAATTGTAATTGTTTATGTGTTTTTTTAGAATCAAAAAACAAAAATTTAAAGGGGGTCACAAATCGGGCCTTAATATTCTTATTTCCCCCATGATCCCATGCCTAAAATGTGTGTAGTTCCATACATCGATTTTTCTAAAGCCACAAAACACACAGTGTGTCAACATGTGCTATCTCCCATCACAGGGTATCAATGGACATGTTTTGGGGGTGCAACCCCTTCCTCATAATTAAAGTAGCTCTGAGGAAGGGGTTGCACCCCCAAAACGTGTCCATTGATAACCCATGATGGGAGATAGCACATGTTGACACACTGTGTGTTTTGGGGGTTTAGAAAAATAGAAGTTTTTAACTACACACATTTTAGGCATGGGATCATAGTGGACATTTAATTGTTAGACCTCTACATGTACGTGGCTTCAAAGTTTGGCTTTTAGAGGGGTGAGATCAGCCCATCTGAGGAAGGCAACATCCACACAGTCTTGTGATACTAATGTCTCATTTGCCCTTCACTTTCCCAAACTCGAACTTTGTAAGTTACTGAGTTTTGGTTGTCTAATGGTTTAGAACATGCCTGTTTAGCCACAAAAAAAGGAGATATAATGCAAAACATACATGTTATACACCAAGATGTTGATTTTTTTAAAACCTTAAAACGCATATTAAAACGCATATATCAATGTGCTTTGGGTAAAGTGTTTCTCACTAAACAATGTGTAGCTTATTATTTCATTGCTCAATAACAGTGTATTTTGTAAGTGGATGTAGTTACAGTGACAATGTGCTCTTAAATGTGGACAACTCCTGCAATTTTTAGGCCTCAAAAATTTAAGGAGTTGTAAAGGCATAATGTTTTTAAACTTCATGCATTAAATCCATTAAGAACAAAAACATTGTGTTTGTGTGTAGCAGACCCACAGCACACCATAATAGTTAGCTGAAGAAGATATTGTCACCTCATGTAGCAATTAAAGTACATTTGCTCTATTGGAGCAAGTGTACAAAATAAAGCCTATTTGGGAACATATTAGAAACACAAACAACAGTAGTTCAAATGAAATATGAGTTTATGATCTCAAAAAAGATAAGACAATTTGCTGCCAAGCCACTGCCCCTCTACCCACAAAATATTCAAGGTATTTCTGCCGTAAATCTCGGGCAATTTGAGAGGGCAATCCAGCATGGGCATTTTCAATAGCCTTCAGCACGCCCACAGATGGACAAGCTGCAGCCTCTTCAGCTGGGCCTGCCACTGCAGGGTCCACGTCACTTTGCTGTGAGGCTAGGTAGCTGGTAGCATTCCTCCTTAAAAAATTATGTAGGATACAACAGCACAGGACCACATGAGTTATCTTGTAGAGTGCCAGGTTGATTGGAGTCAAAAACTGCCTGAAACTACTCGATAGGATGCCAAAGGAGTTTTCAACCACCCTTCTGTCACGAGAGAGCCTGTAATTGAAGATACTCTGCTCTGGGGTGAGGTTCATAGGAAACTGATTTACTGTCCTGCCATTGCTCTGGGTTGGAAGGAAACTGGATTAAAAAAAAAAAAAAACTACTTCTGCACATAACATTGCAATCAGATTTGACACAAACATGCTTAGCCAACATAAGGATACACTTACAGTGGTGTGAAAAAGTGTTTGCCCCCTTCCTCATTTCCTGTTCCTTTGCATGTTTGTCACACTTAAGTGTTTCGGAACATCAAACCAATTTAAACAATAGTCAAGGACAACACAAGTAAACACAAAATGCAATTTGTAAATGAAGGTGTTTATTATTAAAGGTGAAAAAAAATCCAAACCATCATGGCCCTGTGTGAAAAAGTGATTGCCCCTAAACCTAATAACTGGTTGGGCCACCCTTAGCAGCAACAACTGCAACCAAGCGTTTGCGATAACGTGCAATGAGGCTTTTACAGCGTCCTGGAGGAATTTTGGCCCACTCATCTTTGCAGAATTGTCCTAATTCAGTTACATTAGAGGGTTTTCGAGCATGAACGGCCTTTTTAAGGTCATACCACAACATCTCAATAGGATTCAGGTCAGGACTTTGGCTAGGCCACTCCAAAGTCTTCATTTTGATTTTCTTCAGCCATTCGGTGGTGGACTTGCTGGTGTGTTTAGGATCATTGTCCTGCTGCAGAACCCAAGTTCGTTTCAGCTTGAGTACACGAACAGATGGTCGGACATTCTCCTTCAGGATCTCTTGGTAGACAGCAGAATTCATAGTTCCTTTTTATCACGGCAAGTCTTCCAGGTCCTGAAGCAGCAAAACAGCCCCAGACCATCACACTACCACCACCATATTTTACTGTTGGTATAATGTTCTTTTTCTGAAATGCAGTGTTCCTTCTACGCCAGATATACTTGGACACACACCTTCCAAAGAGTTCCACTTTTGTCTCATCGGTCCACAGAATGTTGTCCCAAAAGTCTTGGGGATCATCAAGATGTGTTGTGGAGAAATTGAGACGAGCTTTGATGTTCTTTTTGCTCAGCAGTGGTTTTCTCCTTGGAACTCTGCCATGCAGGCCATTTTTGCCCAGTCTTTTCCTGATGGTGGAGGCATGAACGCTGACCTTAACTGAGGCAAGTGAGGCCTGCAGTTCCTTGGACGTTGTTGTGGGGTCTTTTGTGACCTCTTGGATGAGTCGTCGCTGCGCTCTTGGGGTAATTTTGGGCGGCCGGCCACTCCTGGGAAGGTTCACCACTGTTCCATGTCTTCGCCATTTGTGGATAATGGCTCTCACTGTGGTTCGCTGGATTCCCAAAGCTTTGGAAATGGCTTTATAACCCTTTCCAGACTGATAGATCTCAATTACTTTCTTTCTCAATTGTTCCTGAATTTCTTTGGGTCTCGGCATGATGTGTAGCTTTTAAGGATCTTCTGGTGGACCTTACTGTGTCAAGCAGCTCCTATTTAAGTGATGCCTTGATTGTGAACAGGTGTGGCAATAATCAGGCCTGGGTGTGGCTAGAGAAATTGAACTCAGGTGTGGACAACCACAGTTATAGTATGTTTTAACAAGGGGGGCAATCACTTTTTCACACAGGGCCATGATGGTTTGGATTTTTTTTCACCTTTAATAATAAACACCTTCATTTACAAATTGCATTTTGTGTTTACTTGTGTTGTCCTTGACTATTGTTTAAATTGGTTTGATGTTCCGAAACACTTAAGTGTGACAAACATGCAAAGGAACAGGAAATGAGGAAGGGGGCAAACACTTTTTCACACCACTGTACATGAGTATTTAAAGACAAAAGTGGAAGGTCAACTTATGTGATTCCTCCCCCCTCTTGTGGCCCATTAGACAAATTTTAGGGGGAGGTAATGGGTAGATGTTTTGGACAGGTAACCCTCTCCACATCCATGAGAGCTGTTTGCATAAATAATCAGTTATACTTTGGCCAGTCCCTCCTTACTTACACTATTGGCAGCCCAGTGGACAGGTAAGAAGTGTGATAATCTAAAAAGCTGGATAGACACTGTCCAAATTGCAGCACATTTTGACATTATGATTTAACCATTCAATATAATAGGAGACAAAAACTTAAGAAGTTTCAATTTGTTGGTAATCAGGCACTACATTGCACTACATGGTTTGAGGAATTTATACAGAAATTTGAACTCAAAAGAGGAATAGTGTGTATGTTTTTTTTCAAGTCAGCAGAGAGAGTATTTGGATCTGTTGACTTAGCATTATTTTAGGAGGGGGAAGGGGTTCTAAATAAGTTTTGGCCCAAAAAAAATTGCCTATTGCAATCTGCCTGAATTTGAGGACACCAATAACATGTGTACACATTTTAGGGGTTGTTTAGGGTAAGCCACAAAATGTAGCTGACCTAAAACATTGTTAAGTTACCAGGCTTGGTGTGTATGGGCCCAGGATAGCATGCTGGGGAGGTTATTGGAGGAAAATATGCATGTAGGCCAAAAAAGGAGCAGGAAAAGCGTACAGCAGGCATTAGGACAAAGAGGACAGTCACAACACATCACAATATTGATAATTAATTAATAAAATACATTAGCAAACATAAATACATAGAATGTGATCTTAAAGTGGTGTTTCCCCCCCCAAAAAAAAAGATGGTTAAAATTCCTAGAAAAAAAAAAAAAATTAACTCACCTCTAAATGTCTGTTGCTAGGGGGTCCCTCGTAGTCTGCCTCCTTCAGTGCCCGGGCTAAGTGACATCACTTCTCCCCAGGGCAGGAAGGGCTCCCTCCTGTCAGTCATCTGGGACATGTGACAGGTCCCAGATGACTGCACGGCCAATCGTGGCGCGCGGCGCCGCTCGCGCATGCACAGTGGGTGCCGGCAGTAAAGCCACAGCCAGGTGCCCACAGTTGCAATGCCGCCGAGCGGATCGAGGGATGAGCGGAGCTTCCACCCCCGCATCGCTGGACCCTGGAACAGGTAAGTGTCCGATTATTAAAAGTCAGCAGCTGCAGTATTTGTAGCTGCTGACTTAAATTATTTTTTTTTTTTATGGATACTCCTCTTTAAAGTGGATGTAAAACCAATGTCATCCTTTCACCCTGCCATAGGGGTTATCTATAAGGATATACATGCCTCCTGCATGTATCTTTACCTGTCAAATGTCTCACCCAGGCAGTCCAAGGCCTTCGAGAGAGCTACCATCAACTTGAACAATGGGTAAAGTCGCTGTCTCCAGGTCCCTCAGCACATCCGACAGCCGCAGTACCTGCACCCTCTGCATCTGCAGCATCAGTAACCACAGTAGTGGTGCCACCCCCGAAGCCACGAGTTCCCCCAGAGATATTGCAGGGGATCGCAGCAAGTTCCGTGCTTTCAAGAATGCCTGCCAGCTGTATTTTCTGCTACAACCCGCACCTTCTCTTTGGAAAGCACTAAAGTGGGGTTCATCATCTCATTGCTCCAGGAAGAGCCCCAAACCTTGGCTCACCGTTTGATGGAACAGGCCAGTCCCTTCTTGAACACTCTGGACTCTTTTTTGGATGAAATGGCTAAATTATACGATGACCTCCAACGTAGCGCAATAGCAGAGGCCAGTCTTTGTGTCCTCCAGCAGGGTCGTAGGCCAGTAGAGGACTATGTGGCTGACTTTAAGCGGTGGAGTTCTGACACACAGTGGAATGATTCCGCCCTCCGCTACCAGTTCCGTTTAGGACTCTCTGAGGCACTTAAAGATGAACTGGCTCGTGTAGTGGTTCCCAGCTCCCTGGAGGACCTAATCCAATTGTCTATACAGATCGATCGACGCCTAAGAGAACAGAGATCTGAGAGAAACAGTCAATTTCTTCCCATGTGGATGCTGCCCAGAGTACCCAGCAGTCCAGCTATTCCTGTCTCACCACCTCCTACTGTCATTACTGAGGCACCAGAACCAATGCAGATTGGCCTACTCCGCTCACCATTGTCACCAGAGGAAAAACAGCATCGTCATCAGAATAATCTGTCTGTATTGTGGAGAAGCCGGACATTATGCAAGCAAGCATGTGACCTAATAAAACCCGTAAGTTTAACTCTCCTCCTCACGATCCTGGAACCTTGACTGTAACAAAATCTGCTCACATTGCTGTCTCTGTCTCATTACAGCTTCCAGAAAAGGCACTCCAGGTCCAGGCTATAATTGACTCAGGCGCCTGCAGCTGCTTCATTGACCATGCCTTCGTCCAGCAGCACAACATCCCCTGCAACCTAAGCAACAGCGACTTTCCGTACGGCTTGCCAATGGGTCAAACACACAATCAGGGCCTATGACCCATAAAACACAACCCCTATCCATCGGTATTCTGCCGGATCACCAAGAACTGTAATGCCTGGATATTATCTCTTCCCCTTTATTCCCCATCATTCTGGGGATGCCGTGGTTGCAAGCTCACAACCCCCAAATTAACTGGATTACTGGCCAAGTAACCTTCCAGTTCTCCTATTGTATCCAGAACTGTCTTAAATCTCCCCATCATTGGGGTCCAGTCATCGGTTGTTTGGAAGCCACACCCAAAAACTCATCCCATCAGTATACCATGATTTCCTGGACATATTTGATAAACGGAAAGCAGATACTCTCCCCCCTCATCGAGTTTATGATTGCCCAATTGAATTGCTAACTGGGGCAGAAATCCCCTTCGGAAGAATTTTCCCTCTGTCGGAGCCTGAACTCCTGGTGCTTAGGGAATACGTTGATGAGAACCTCAGGAAAGGGTTCATTCGACATTACTCCTCTCCGGCCAGTGCAGGAATATTTTTCGTCGAGAAAAAAGACCACTCCGTCTGCCCACGTGTGGACTACAGGGAATTGAATAAAGTAACAATTAAGAATCGTTACCCTCTCCCTCTGATTCCAGAATTATTTCAGAGACTCCATTCTGCCAAGATATTCACAAAACTAGATCTACGGGGAGCTTACAATTTAATTAGAATCCGCAAGGGGGATGAGTGTAAAACAGCTTTCCGGACACGTTTTGGCCACTTTGAATATCTTGTTATGCCATTCGGACTTTGTAACGCACCCGCCACTTTTCAAAACGACATCTTCAGAGACTTCCTAGACATATTCAGGATTGTGTATCTGGATGACATCCTGATATTTTCAATCTCACTAGAATTGCACCGTGTCCATGTAAAACAAGTCCTCCTCAGACTGAGATTATATGCTAAGGCCGAGAAGTGTGAATTTGATTGTCAGACCATTCACTTTCTTGGCCTAGTAATCTCAACAGGGGGTGTGGCAATAGACCCTCAGAAGGTCTCAGCTATCATGTATTGGCCACCTTCAACCGACAAGAAAGGGGTACAATGTTTTATCGGTTTTTCCAACTTCTGCAGGAAATTCTTCAAAAATGTCTCTGGTATTATAGCACCTATTACACAACTCACAAAGAAACAAAACCGTTTTCAATGGACTGAAGCAGCTCAAGTTGCTTTTAACAGACTTAAAGAATGATTTACCTCTGCTCCAGTATTAAAACATCCCGATCCTGCTCTACCGTACATCCTAGAAGTGGATGCATCTGAGACTGCAGAAGGAGCCAAGTTATCCCAGCGCCAAGGACCTAAATCTTTAATGTGCCCCGTGGCTTTCTTTTCCAGAAAACTAGGATTTTCGGAAAGGAATTATTATGTGGGGGACCGAGAACTGTTGGCAATAAAATCAGCCTTAGAGGAATGGCGGTATCTCCTGGAAGGAGCAGCACACCCTATACTGATCTTTACGGATCATAAAAATTTACAGTATCTCAGGACTGCTAAACGTCTCAGACCCAGACGAGCGAGATGGGTTCTTTTTTTTTCACGTTTTAATTTACAAATTACGTACCGGTCAGGGTCCAAAAATGTTAAATCTGATGCATTATCCCGCACGTTCTCAGAAACCGAAGCCCCACCTCCACCAGATACTATCATGCAGGCTGGAGATTTCCTGTTAACTCAATCTGATGTTGTGTCACAGATCTGTCAGGCATCCTTGGGGACTTCTTTACCTCCAGATACAGACCTACAGGAGAGAGATGGACTCTACTGGCAGGGGAATAAAATATTTGTGCCACAGAACCTGCGCACCATCATCCTACAAACTTGTCATGATAATCCTTTGGCAGGCCATTTCGGGGGTCACAAGACAGCGGATCTAGTTCAAAGACATTTTTGGTGGCCCAATTTAGCAAAGGATTGCTGAGACTATGTCAGTTCCTGCCCAGTCTGCCTCAGAAACAATTGCAGTAAAAACAAGGTGTGGGGCCTATTGAGACCACTGCCCATCCCTGAAAGACCATGGGATAAGATCGCAATGGACTTCATTGTTGAACTTCCTCCCTCCGAGGGATTTTCGTTCATCTTTGTGGTGGTTGATCACTTTCTAAGATGGCACATTTCATTCCCATGAAGGAGACTATCAGCAACAGAGACTGCCGTGGTGTTTGTTAAAGAAATCGTCAGACTCCACGGAATTCCCAGTGATATTGTTTCAGATCGTGGAGTACAATTCATGTCAACATTTTGGAAAGCACTTTGTGAAGCTCTGAGCATCAAACTCAGTTTCTCCTCGGCCTATCACCCCGAGACCAATGGGCAGTCCGAACATACGAATCAAACATTGGAGTAATACTTACATTGTTTCTCCTCCTTCACCCAGGAAGACTGGGCATCATTGCTGCTCTTGGCGGAATTTGCATTCAACAATTCCCTCCACTCTGCCACAAATCAGTCACCCTTCTTCTCCAATTATGGGTACCACCCCTCCTTCTTGCCAACACTAGTTCCAGACTCTCCTTTGCCTGCGGTTCAGGATAGACTGAACTTCTTTACCACCAATAACCAAATACTAAAAGAGACCATCTCCAAGGCACAGGAAGATAGTAAGAGATTCTTTGATAAAAGAGAAGGGGGAGCTGAATCTAAAAGCCGGTGACCGTGTATGGCGTTCAACAGCAAACCTGAAGCTTGCTTGTCCTTCCAAGAAACTGGGACCCAGATACTTGGGACCCTTTCCAGTTGAGAAAAAGATCAACTCAGTAGCATATGAACTCAAACTTCCTGATTTGTTTCAAATTCACCCTGTGTTCCATACCTCGCTACTTAAGCCCAATGTGGCAAATTCCTTTACGGAACGTGAAATAGGGCCCCCAGAGGCTATAATGGTGGACGGGGAAGAAGAGTTTGAGATTGAGGCTATTCTGGATTACAGGAAAAGACAAGGACTAAACAAGTACCTAATCAAATGGAAAGGATTCGGCCCAGAAGAAAATTTCTGGGAACCAGAGACCAATCTCCATGCCCGGAGACTGATACAGGCCTTTCATTGCTCCCATCCAGAGAAGATGGCTCAAGTGGGCATTGGGGGGCTGCCCCCAAGGAGGGGGTAATGTCAGAGAACTCACACAGCAAGTGCTCATCCTCAGGCAGCAGCTGCTAACCTCCGTTCCGCTAACATCAGTGACACAGCAAGTGCCCATCCTCAGGCAGCAGCTGCTAATCTCCGTTCTGCTAACGCCAATGTGCATGCACGGAATCTTAGAGTAAGATGAACGGGGTTCAGAATGGGCATGTGCAATGGAGCATCCATGCGAACGCGTGCGCTAGTGCGCATGCACACGTTTCCATGAATCCTGGCACATAGCGCCCTATATAAACAGAGAATCTGCCCAGTATCAGTGCTGGATCGTCTTCAGCTTGTTCCTGTGTTCTTGTACTTCTGCCTGATTGACTCTGCTCCTGAAAACCCAGCTTCCCTCTGACCATTCTCTTGGATTCTCCTTACCTGCCTGCCTGTCTCTGTGTACCGAACTGACTCTGGCTTGGACTTTGACCACGGCTCTGTCTCCTGACTGTGTACCTCGCTGCCAGCCTGTTGCCGACTCCTGAATCCTGATCTGGTCCCAGCTGAACGACCTGGTGTTCAGTCCTCACAGGAATTCCTGTGTCTTCAAGTTCCAGCCTTTGACCTGCAGGCACCTGCACCCTTTTGCTGCCCCTGCACTTCCTGTATCCACCACCAGGGGTGATAGGACCAGAACTGTGCAAGAGGCCACCGTCATCCTCTCGGGCTCCGCTGTAAGGTACATGACAACTGGACCTGGGTCAAAGCAACAACTCCTTGTCCTGGCAGCATACATGGCTGGTTGATGAACCAGAAATGAACTGAAAAGCGCAAATCAACATTCACCAAACTTCTACTAACACGAAATTAGCAGAAGGAGCACAAAGGATGGTGCTTGAGAAATTAACTTCCTCTTTATAGTCTCGTAGTACCTCTCTACGTTCGTGTTTGGCAAACGACAATTTGTGTACCGTTGGTATGTAAGACAAGATCCTGGCACACGCCCTTTTGACAAAAATCAGAAGCTTGGTCGGCCAATAATCGTACCATGTGTACGAGGCTTTAGGAGTTTGCTTAATACTGATTCAACAGCCTTCCTTCTACACAGTCCTTAACAGGATGAGGTCTGAACTTGTATATGCGTGAAGATTGATGGAAAGTTAGACCACAAGGCCAACTTCTTTATATTAAGCATAGATATGTTGCCTACGTCAATTAATATGTTTATTTATTAAAAAATAAATGTATTCTTAAAATGCAACTAGTGTAGGTATTTATATCTGCCTATTAAATCTGACTTACACTTGGAATGGGAGGATCAGCATTAGCAGCCAATGAGGGAGTGCTACAGTGCACATGTGCTGGCCATTGACAGGAGAGAGCCAAGAATAATTCTTGATAGTGTTGGTGCAATCATCCAGCTGAAGGTGTGTTCATTAACAAGCTGTCCTGCTGCTGCAGTAAAGGTGGAGAACCTGGCTTTGCTGTCTGGCATGTAATTCTAGATCAACAAATTTGCTAAAAACAAAATTACAAATGTTTCAGCAGGTTTATAGTTAATGTATCTTTCAACTGTGTTTTAGCTGCTTGCCAGATTTAAAAAAATGTAGCTATTCTGACATAGACCTTAGCTACAATTACAGTACATTTATCAAAATGATATTGAACACAAAGCCAAATATATATATATATATATATATATATATATATATATATATATATATATATATATATATATATATATATATATATATTGTAACATGGGGGTGTTTAACTCAAGTGAAAAGATGCATTTTTTTAATGCAGTGAGTGCTCATCAGACAGGCGTATAGAGTTAAGGGCCTGGTAGCCCACGTTTATTGAAAAAGGAAAAACACAAAAGTCCATCCAGAAGTCCCACGCAGGGGTTTAACTTCATTAAGCATTCATAAATGAAAAACATACCAAGCCACCTGGCTCTCTTGTCAGCAGTTCCTCTGCTTGATCTCAACAGAGTTGATTCCTTCCAGTCCCCTGGACTCACTGGCTTCCTTAGTCTTCCAGACTCTCAAGGCTGTCCCTCCTTTCCCAGTCTCTGGGCAAAGAATACCCCTTACACAGGGATGACCCCTCCACAGGTCTGTCTTCATACAGCAGCAGCAAGCTGCTCACACTCCACCATCCTCCACTCATTAGCCCCTCATTATATGGTCTGTGTGCAGCTGGGCACACACCTTGCTTGCCATCCTCAAGACCCGGACACAGTTGGAGATCCCATCCAGAACTAGCAAAACCTGGAGAAAACTGACAGAGCAGTTTTCTCCATTTAAATTCTATAGTCTGTAGATATGCAAACTCTGTATCTCCTTTACCTCTAATTTCAAAGGGACAGAGCTTCGCTCTGCCACAATATATACAGTATCTCAACACACAAGACACAAAATAACTCAACACACAGCCATTAATGCCTAAACCGCTGGCAACAAAAGTGAGTACACTCCTAAGTGAAAATGTCCAAATTGGGCCTAATTAGCCATTTTCCCTTCCCGGTGTCATGTGACTCGTTAGTGTTACAAGGTCTCAGGTGTGAATGGGGAGTAGGTGTGTTAAATTTGGTGTTATCCTCTCACTCTCTCATACTGGTCACTGGAAGTTCAACATGGCACCTCATGGCAAAGAACTCTCTGATGATCTGAAAAAAAGAATTGTTGCTCTACATAAAGATGGCCTAGACCAGTGATGGTGAACCTTGGCACACCAGATGTTTTGGAACTACATTTCCCATGATGCTCAACTCCACTGACGAGTGCATGAGCATCATGGGAAATGTAGTTTCAAAACATCTGGGGTGCCAAGGTTCACTATCACTGGCCTAGGCTATAAGAAGATTGCCAAGACCCTGAAACAGCTGCAGCATGGTGGCCAAGACCATACAGCGGTTTAACAGGACAGGTTACACTCAGAACAGGCCTCGCCATGGTCAACCAAAGAAGTTGAGTGCGTATGCTTAGCGTCCTATCCATAGGTTGTCTTTGGGAAATAGACATATGAGTGCTGCCAGCATTGCTGCAGAGGTTGAAGGGGTGGGGTTCAGCCTGCCAGTGCTCAGACCATATGCCGCACACTGCATCAAATTGGTCTGCATGGCTGTCGTCCAAGATGATGCACAAGAAAGCCCACAAACAGTTTGCTGAAGACATGGGACATGGAATACTGGAACCATGTTCCGTGGTCTGATGAGATCAAGATACACAGTTTTGGTTAGGATGGTGTCAAGCGTGTGTGGCAGCAACCAGGTGAGGAGTACAAAGACAAGTGTGTCTTGCTTACAGTCAAGCATGGTGGTGGGAGTGTCATGGTCTGGCATGAGTGCTGCCGGAACTGGGGAGCTACAGTTCATTGAGGGAATCATGAATGTCAACATGTACTGTGACATACTGAAGCAGAGCATGATCCCCTCCCTTCGGAGACTGAGCCGCAGGGCAGTATTCCAACCACTGTCTTGCTAAAGAAACTGAGGGTAAAGATGATGGACTGGCCAAGCATGTCTCCAAATCTAAACCTTTTTGAGCATCTGTGGGGGCATCCTCAATCAGGAGGTGGAGGAGTGCAAGGTCTCTAACATCCACCAGCTCTGTAGTCGTCATGGAGGAGGGGAGGAAGAGGACTCCAGTGGCAATCTGTGAAGCTCTGGTGAACTCCATGCCCAAGAGGGTTAAGGCAGTAAAATAATAATGGTGGTCACACAAAATATTGACACTTTGGGCCCGATTTATCCAAAAAAAATCCAAGCAATGTGTAAGCTACATGTCACCAGAATGATAGTTCAAAGAGGGCTATAGCCTCTCATTGACAGCTGAATGGCCCTACGCTGACACATGGGTGATTCACAAGTGACTTGTACTGGGAATTTCCTTTGGTTCCAGAGGCTGAACAGAGTAGCAGGGAAGGCAAGTATGACTACTGATGGGTGGATTAATGCAGACCTCTTGCTGTGCCCTGAATGAACAAAGACCAGGTTTGGTTTAGGAAAAATGTAATGTAATTTAGTACTATCATTCTCTTTTGCTGCCACCATAAAAAAGCCTTTAACCACTTCAATACCAGACACTTAACACCTTCCCGCCCAGGCCAATTTTCAGCTTTCAGCGCTGTCGCAATTTGAATGACAATTGCGCGGTCATGCTACACTGCACCCAAACAAATTTTTTATCATTTTGTTCCAACAAATAGAGCTTTCTTTTGGTGGTATTTGATCACCTCTGCGATTTTTATTTTTTGCGCAACAAACAAAAAAAGACCGAAAATTTTGGAAAAAAACTAGTTTTTCTTTGTCACTGTTAATTTTTTTGTAAATAAGTGCATTTTCTTCTTCAATGATGGGCACTGATATGGCTGCACTGATGGGCACTGATAAGGCGGCACTGATGGGCACCGATGAGGTGGCACCAATGGGGTGGCACTGATGAGGTGGCACTGATGGGCACTGATGATGGGCACTCATAGGCGGCACTGATGGGCACTGATAGGTGGCACTGATGGGCACTGATAGGTGGCACTGGTATGAGTCACTGATGGGCACTCAGGTGGCACTGATGGGCACTCATAGGCGGCACTTACGGGTACATATGGGTGGCACTGATGCATACATATAGATGGCACGGATAGGTGGCATGGATGGGCACTGATGGGCACTGATAGGTGGGCCTGGATGGGCACGGATGAGCACTGATAGGTGGCACTGATGGACGCTGATGGGTGGCACTGATGACACTGATGGGTGGCATTGCTGGGCATCCCTGTTTTATAACATAAATATGATGTTCCACTCAGTGCCCATTTGTGGGCACTGATTGGCATATTTTGGGCATTTTTTTTAGCATGTGGATGGCCATGGGGATGTACCTGGCCATCCACATGCTGGGGGCTTCCCTGGTGGTCCTGGGGGCTTCCCTGGTGGTCTAGTGTGGGCATCTGAGGGGGGGGCTGCGCTGATAAACAATCAGCGCATACCCCCCCTGTCAGGAGAGCCGCCGATCGGCTCTTCTCTACTCACGTCTGTCAGACGCGAGTGAGGAAAAGCCGATCAAAGGCTCTTCCTGTGTACATCGTGATCAGCTGTGATTGGACACGGCTGATCACGTGGTAAAGAGCCTCCGCCGGAGGCTCTTTACCAAGATCGGTGTAGTGGTGTGTCAGACTGACACACCACTCCACCGATTGCCGCGATGCGTGCCCCCACGGGCGCGCGCGGCTGTTATCCTGAAGGACGTCATATGACGCCCAGTCAGGATAACAAAACCCCTTCCCGGACATCAATTTGCTATTGACCGGGCGGGAAGTGGTTAAACACTTAAAGCCCAATTAAAATAAGAAAAAAATGTATATGTAGGCAGGTGAAGTAAGAGGCTGGGAGCCTTTGTTACTGTCTCCATGGTTTACTGTCTACTCTGTTTGTGGTGCAGGGGAATGATGCAGCAATCCAGTGATCACTAAACCATTTCCCTATTAATTTTAAGTGAACTTAGGTGTCCTCTACCATGGGCTCCAGGTGCCATCTTACTGTATGAAGTGGATTGAAAGATGATTAATAAATTACTGTTTTTGTCAGTTTTAATTGGCTAAAAGCTCTCTATAAAGAACAGTTGTGACACTTTACTTTTCAGCATACCTGAATTATCACTCTCTAAACGTATACACTATATTACCAAAAGTATTGGGACACCTGCCTTTACATGCATATGAACTTTGAGAATGAGTCTTGGTCCGTAGGGTTCAATATTGAGTTGGCCCACCCTTTGCAGCTATAACAGCTTCAACTCTTCTGGGAAGGCTGTCCACAAGGTTTAGGAGTGTGTCTATGGGAATGTTTGACCATTCTTCCAGAACCGCATTTGTGAGGTCAGGCACTGATGTCAGACGAGAAGGCCTGGCTTGCAGTTTCCACTCTAATTCATCCCAAGGGTGTTGTATCGGGTTGAGGTCAGGACTCTGTGCAGGCCAGTCAAGTTCCTCTGCCCCAAACTCGCTCATCCATGTCTTTATGGACCTTGTTTGTGCACTGGTGCACAGTCATGTTGGAATAGGAAGGGGCCATCCCCAAACTGTTCCCACAAAGGTGGGTGCATGAAATTGTCCAAAATGTCTTGGCATGCTGATGCCTTAAGAGTTCCCTTCACTGGAACTAAGGGGCCAAGCCCAACTCCTGAAAAACAACCCCACACCACAATGCCCCCTCCACCAAATGATTTGGAGCAGTGCACAAAGCAAGGTCCATAAAGACATGGAGGAGCGAGTTTGGGGTGGAGTAACTTGACTGGCCTGCACAGAATCCTGACCTCAACCTGATAGAACACATTTTGGGATGAATTAGAGCAGAGACTGCAAGCCAGGCCTTCTTGTCAACATCAGTGCCTGACCTCACAAACGTGCTCCTGGAAGAATGGTCAAACATTCCCATAGATGCACTCCTAAACCTTGTGGACAGCCTTCCCAGAAAAATTAGCAGAAAGAGGGGTGGGAGGCGCATACTGGATGTAGAAAGTTCAGAAAAAAGAGTGTGCAGGATGAACACTTACACAGTCCAAACAGGTGAGGATGCCCATCAAGATGAGACCTCAGTGGGGTTAGAACCATTCCCTCAAGCGGAGCTTGCTGAAGTATACTGACTGTTGTCTCACAGCAACATTCACTTCTACCCCACAGCCAAAGGTGGAATCTGTGTAAGGCCGGCCATACACAGTTTTAATCCCTGCTGTTTCTGCATGAACCGGACAAGATTTGAACCTTTAATGGGAAGGCTGAATGTAAGTTGAGTAACCGATCAACTTGGGTACAACCAGCCTGACAGATTCTCTTGCGATTATACTATTGCAGCCTCTAGCAATAATCACTGTCTTCTCCCAGAGGGGACAGCTTCCCCCGCCTGGAGAAGACAATTGCTGATTCCCCTGTCAACACTGTCAACCCATGGTTGCAGGAAATATATTCACACCATGTATGGCCTGCCTAAGGTACATTACTAATTAACAAATTAGTCTGATCTCTGCTTCAGAGCCTACACTGTGCTGCAGTTTAAAGTTGGATGTTACCGTGTGTCATCAACCAGTCAGAAGCCAAAGTAGCCCACTATGGGGAAAGTATTTTGAAGTTTGGACTGCCATTCTTCTTTTTAATGGCAACAGAAAAAAAAATTGCCTTTAACTATCAGGCTCAGCATAGATTAGAAAGATTTTGATGAATGGTGTAGTTAATTATACGATGAAAAAAATGATAAAATGGATAAATAATTTAGCCAAAGGCTATTAATATACAATTTTAATGTGCCACTGCTAAAAGATTGTGAAGCAGAGCAACAATAATGGACGCATCAAACTAAACTCACAAACTAAGCTTGTATGGAAAGTAGGCAACTACAAGACATAAAAGATGAGGTATTAAAGTGTACGACCAGCCCAAAAAAAATGAATTTACATATTTTGGACTAGCAGAGTAAAGTAAAATACTTTTGGGGGTATTAAAAAAAAAGTCTTTGCAACACTTTTCTGGAGGTAGCTCCCTATAGTGCTACCAGCTCCTAATTCAGGCAAGCACTTGCACCAGTTTCAGTAACCTTACTGACATGTGCACCAAATTCAGGTTCTGATTACCGCCATTTTAATAATTTGTCACTATGGAAGTGACAGAATATTAAAGAATTATTTCCACTTTACAAATTAGTGTAGTGGAGAGCCATAATTGGCTACAGGCAGGACGCCTGTAGCCAATTACAGCTCAGGGGCTTTAGTACACGCCCCCTCATTTAAAAGGCCGCCACGCCGTCGGCGCCGGTCACATGAGTTCCGGCTTTAGAAGAGATCAGGCTGATTCTGTGTCACTCTTTGCTAGATTCATATAGAAAGATTTGCTCTACTTTGCTAAACCATTGGCTATTTATTTGCTAAACCATTGCTACCTGTCATTGATCATCCATTGCTGCTGCTGGTTAGTGTGTTTTTAGCTGCTGCTGGGGATTAGTCTGGTTCGTGTCTTACTGTTAGTACAGTATTTCAGTAGTACCAACCGCAGTGCTGTTAATACAGCACTGCACCCCAAAAGCACCCATAGGACTTCTAGTGTGTTAGTGGCAGCAAACAGAGCTCCTATATTTTCTTCCCAGAAGCACCCATAGGACTTGTAGTGTGTTTAGTCCCATCACACAGAGCTCCTATATTTTCTTCCCAGAAGCACCCATAGGACTTGTAGTGTGTTAGTCCCATCACACAGAGTTCCTATATTTTCTTCCAGAAGCACCCATAGGACTTGTACTGTGTTAGTGGCATCACACAGAGTTCCTATATTTTCTTCCCAGAAGCACCCATAGGACTTGTACTGTGTTAGTGGCATCACACAGAGTTCCTATATTTTCTTCCCAGAAGCACCCATAGGACTTGTAGTGTGTTAGTCCCATCACACAGAGCTCCTATATTTTCTTCCCAGAAGCACCCATAGGACTTCAATTGTGTGTTAGTGGCATCACACAGAGCTCCTATATTTTCTTCTCAGCAGCACCCACAGGACTTCTAGTGTGTTAGTGGCATCACACAGAGCTCCTATATTTTCTTCCCAGAAGCACCCATAGGACTTCTAGTGTGTTAGTGGCATCACACAGAGCTCCTATATTTTCTTTGCAGAAGCACCCATAGGACTTCTAGTGTGTTAGTGGCATCACACAGAGCTCCTATATTTTTCTTCTCAGCAGCACCCACAGGACTTCTAGTGTGTTAGGGGCATCACACAGAGCTCCTATAATTTTTTTTTTCTTTTTTTATATAAAATACATTTTATTAAAAATCGAATTGCTATGATATACAGAGTCAGACTACAGTGATGCTTCATCCAAATATGGCAATGCCCATACTTGGGAAATTGATGTGCTCCAGTTATTTTCAGGCACACGGCTCATTTCCTGTTTTGATTCATGGAGATCATAACTGTCCCAGAAGATACTAGGTGTAGGATCTATTTCATCTACATAGTTCAGTATATCATACAAGGAGATTTCTGCATCACAATCATCCAGGGTTCGTATAGTTTACTGACAGCGGCTGGATCTGTTGTGTAACCTGTGGCTCAGTATCAATTGTTGGTTCCAATCTCTGCAGCTGTGCATGACAAGGCATCCTCATCTAAATTTGCCAAGGTGTCTAAGCTTTCGGTTGATAAAGCTGTGTCAGTGATTTCGGGACATTGTGAGTGTGCACCTGGTAGTGTAGAATAGAAATCAAAACTTTCCCAGTAATAGCTTTGATTTGGAGTTAGTAACAAAGAGAGGAAGAGTTCATACAACCAATCCAGGCGAGCTCAACTGCAGAGTGTTCAACAAAACACACTTTAAGAGCTTGTTTGAGGACAAGCGCTTGCCAAGGAGTTGTTTATCATTTTCTTGTGGATAGTGATAGTCTTAAACGGTGGCTCTCATTATTTCCTTCAATATTAGGTGACTCTGTATCTACCCGCTCCTTTATTTTTGGGTCTTTGCAGAAGCACCCATAGGACTTCTAGTGTGTTAGTGGCATTCACACAGAGCTCCTATATTTTCTTCTCAGCAGCCACCCACAGGATTTATTAGTGTGGGGGGGGGGGGGGGGGGGGGGGGGATTAGTGGCATCACACAGAGCTCCCGTATATTTTCTTTGCAGAAGCACCCATAGGACTTCTAGTGTGTAGTGGCATCACACAGAGCTCTATATTTTCTTCTCAGCAGCACCCACAGGACTACAGACTACAATGGCTGGAAGACCGCCAAGGGGAGGCAGAGCGTGCAGAGCCAAGAACACAGGGCAGGCAGGCTCTGTTCTAGTGGACGTGGCCGTGGCGTGGACGTGGTCGTGCATCGTCATCAGCACGTGACCATGGGGCACGCGCGTCTTTGTTTTCGGCAGCTGGACATGTGGAGCCGCATCATGCTGAAGGCTTGGTAGAATGGATGACCAGCCCTCCTCATCCTC
The DNA here is from genome assembly GCA_028564925.1 of Lithobates sylvaticus. Lineage (NCBI taxonomy): Eukaryota > Metazoa > Chordata > Amphibia > Anura > Ranidae > Lithobates > Lithobates sylvaticus. The sequence continues at coordinate 474,228,679 of CM053026.1, read as the reverse complement.
CTCATCCTCTCTCAACCAGGCTCAGGGTACTGACAGAGCATCATCAGCCACCCCCTTCCCTAGACCCACCATGTCCTCCTGAGGAGTCCCCCGAACTCTTTGAGCACAGTGTTGGGTACATGCTCCAGGAGGATGCCCAACGATTCGAAGGCTCGGATGATGATACCCAGCTTGAGGAAGTCAGTAGTGTGCGCGCAGAGAGAGGGGATGCTGAAGGACAGCAATCTGGCAGTACTGTTCCACCAGCTGCAGCTTACTGCCAGGTTTGCTCTAGTGGTGAAGAGGGAGGGATGATGAGGTCCACTGACGCACGTGGATGCCTGAGGGAGAGAGGATGAGGAGGAGGACGAGGAGGAGGAGGATGCGGGCTCGTCACATGTCCAACGAGGCAGGATGCCCCTGGAGGCCAGCTAGAGGCCAGCACAGCAACATGTACAACACCGCAGAGCTCCGCCTGTGCACGGCGCTGCCTCTGCACGTTATCAGAAAAGTTCTTTGGTGTGGGCCAAGTCTTGATCACCACCAGCTACCAGGCACCTGAAGCGGATATAACGGAATAATTTATAATGTCACATCCCTTCAAGACTGCCTAGTGTCTGTCCTGTTATGTTCACTGACTATTCTCTTCCTCCTCCTCAATGCTGCCACCACACCAGTGCCTAAGGCACAATTTTTCAGCCCCTGTATAACAGGGGCGTGTACTTAATTTTTTTTTAAAAAAATGCTTCGCAACACGTGTGACTGCTGTGCTCCAAGTACAGTATCTGATTCTCTTCACTCCTCCTTGAAGCTGTTTTGGACAGAATAGAGGTCATCCCACTGCCAATGCGCTGTCAATCAACAGCAAGATGGACCTGATGGGGAACATATTATTGAGTTGCCCATCAGGCTTAGCCCACCCCTACTATAAAACTTCTAGGTCATACACCTGTCAGTGTGACAAGCGTAGTGGCTGGCGAGGAAGGCAGCACACTGAGTAAATGTCCAGTGGGGACAGTTTAACTTGTTATTGACAACAACCTTTCTCTGACAAGTAAATGAATGAGGTGCAAGTACCAACAATTTTGGTGCTGTGACCCTAAAAGGTTTCTAAAAAACTCTTAATGAATTCTACCCTCTGTATTTCTGATATGGAAAATCATGCGACTCTCTCCCTTAGTCCCCTACACATGCAATGCAGCACTGTGTAACAGAATGGAATGAATACAAGTACACTCTGAATTCTATTAAATTAAACATATCTAAGATAAATAGTTGGGTTACCACTGAAAATGTCTGCTTATAAATATGTTAATTGCCTGGCTGTTATGCTGACTCAAAGTTCTGTAGAGCTTGCAGGGATCAGGGGTCTATTATGTACAGAATGCAAGTGTCAGGGGGTGTGTTATATATATGTTGTACAGAATGCAGGGATAAGGAGTGTAGCATGTAAGGAGTGCATACACACAGTGTTATGGACTTGTGCAGGGGCCAGGAGTAATAGTAATGTACAGCTCTGTAAATACTGTCAAGGTCAGCAGTATGTAATGCACAGCCCTGTGTACAGATTGCAGTGCTCTGGATTGTGTTATGTGCAGAGTGCAGGGGCCAATTGGGTTTTATGTACACAAGAAGACAAAAAGAGAAAAGTGCGTGGACTAAGTGTAATAGGTGTGTAGACATTTATTAAGGGAAGACAATTGGCAACTCACATAAAGTAAGATGAATTATGCTTATCATGGTTCTCAAAAGGATTCCCTGCTGGGTTGGACACCAAGGAAACGGTCACAATAGATACACTGGATATGGTCTGGATGGCACCTGCAATAGCTAAGTGAGACAGCAAGGGGAACCAAGAAGCATGTGTGGATCGATGAGGCATAGGCCATAGGTCTCCATCTATCCACACGTGCTACTTTCTGCTTCCTGTCCTGAGGCTTCCTGGTCACCCCGGCTACCACACTCCACTCCTTGAAGCAGCAGAAATACTGGAAGCTTCCTCCTCCCAGCTGCAGATGCACCAATGACTGTACTGCATGAAATCATCTACACACTGTGAGTTGCCAATTATAGTGTGCTGTGTGTCCATCTCTGCACATTGCTGCACTGAAATTGGTGCCCCTTTGCTGTCTCTCTTAGCTATTGTAGGTGCCATCCAGACCATAATTAATACAAGTAGTTGGTGCAAGCACTCAAAACAATAATCCAAAATAAATTTTCATTAAGAAAACACAATACACAGTGCTGAGTATAAGAGGCTGATACGCTGGAATAAACCATATATCTGCTCCTATATATATGCGCAATTGGCAGTGTTAAAAAAACAGGGATGGGATAGGGGGGGTTTAAAACAAGCAGGCAATAAAGTCCACAGATCACGGCAGCCATCCGATGGAAACAGAAACCTTTGTTCCGAAGCACTACAAGAGAAAAACAAGAAAAAGAGGCTCCTCTGGGTGCAGACTGTAAAAAACTTTAATCCTGTGAAGTACAAAGTAGTAGAAGCACTCACATTTAGCTGGTGAATGTCAGGCATGTAAGATATCCCATGAAATCCAGGTAGTCCTTGTGTTGTCAGTCACTGGGGATGGATGTGTTCGGTAGTTCCTCGTCCTCTGTAATAGCAGATGGTCATCCGACCGACCGAGGTGTATAGGCGGCCAAAACGAGGCTTGAGACACAAACAGGGATCCAGGCGCAGAGATGATGACGTCACAGTGTGCGACGCGTTTCCTGAGCTAGCTGGCCGTTATTTTAATTATTTTTTTATTTTTTATTTTACCAAATCCCTCTGGTGGCATGGCTAGCAGCAACTGCAGCTCTTCATGTCCCCACTTCTGTTGGCAGAAGAACATGAGGACAGCGGTCCAGAGGAGGAGCAGCCTGATGTGCCCTGTCCATGGCTACCCACTTACCACTACACTAGATAAAAGATGGGGGGAGCATGTGCCCTTGGCGCTCAGTAATAGTGATGCCCATGAAGCAAAGTCATAATTCCTTACCTGCATATTGTCCCAATCAGAGGGTAACATCACCTGGGACTATAGCTCAAGATCTAGCGGGCAATGCAACAACTAACCAAGGGTACCCAATATGGGTCCTCACAGATGCGGGAGGTGACCGCACACAACGGTGGTGAGCCAGAGTCGCAGGATCTAAGGCGCCACACAGTCTTCTCCAGAGCCACGGATGGTGTGGATTTTGTGCTGCATGGCGTCCCTCAGGTTGCGGCTCCCTAGCACATCCGTGCAGGCACAGTGCAGCCACATAGCACGCTGGAAGGCCACAGGGTATACACAGGAGCCAAAGCAGAGAAAGACACACACAGTAACAGGACATACGGGAAACCAAAGACAGAAATCAAAGGAAGTAAACTGCAAAGCCAGAGGGAAACATTGAGATTAAAGACAGGATCAAACAACACACAGAACGAGGAATATTCAGAACAGCAAATTCCAAAGGAACAGGCGGGTCTGGCTTCAGTGTGGAGACACATTGCTCAAACACTAACCCACAGGTGCACAGGCTTAATAACAGTTATGCTGCGTACACACAATCGGAAATTCCGCCAGAAAAGCAAAATGATACCCCAGCTCCACTGCCAATATGATGATCTATGAACTGTGGACCGGTGCTCTAGCCAGGACGTTCAGGCCCCAAAATGCAGTACTTGAATCAGAAAAGGGCTGGCGACTCAGATGCTCTTGAATAAAAGTCCTTTATTTTGTTACATGGGTACACAGGTACAGGCTACTCTGACGCTTTTCGGCTAAGAAGCCTTCTTCAAAGCATACATGTTGGATTTAAAAACTGATATTTATAACAGAGCAAGCACTCCAAATGGGGTGGGTGCATCCTAATCAGAGCAATCAAAACAATTAAAAACACATGGAGAGAAGCACAGCAGGCATATGAGGGACATATCATGAACAAATAAAGCATATTCAAAATGGTGCAATAAAAGTATCAAACAATGCGACTATGTTAAAAAATGCAATTATGTTAAAAAAAGATTTTCTAGTATTGAGGGTATGTATCCACCACACTTCACGTTTAAGCAAAATACGATGAGTGTCCCCTCCTCTTGGGGTTTTTTAACCTGTTCAGCACCAAAAAAGGAAAAAGTGTCAAGATTACCATGATGGAATTCCAGGAAATGTTTTGACACATTTGAGATATTTTTAGCATTAGTATTTGTAGTGTCATTCTAACTCTCAACGGGCGTATAGTGCACCCAAAGTATTGTAGACTGCAGGCACTACACTGAATAACATATACCACGATTAAAGCCCCATACACACGGTCGGATTTTCCGATGGATTCTGTCCTATCGGACAATGTTGTCGGAAATTCCGACCGTGTGTAGGCACCATCGGACAGTTTCCATCGGATTGTCCGACGGACAAAGTCCTATCTCCTGCTGGATAGATTTTTTGACAACAAAGTCCGATCACACCAAATCCGATCGTGTGTAGCGAATTCCGATGGACAAAGTGCTACGCATGCTCAGATCACATTACAAGACCAAAGCTATTGGCTACTAGCCTCTACGTAGTCCCGTCGTAGGCAACAAACGTCACCACGTTCAGAATGATCGGATTTTCCGACAACTTTGTCTGACCGTGTGTATGCAACACCAGTGTCGGACTAAATCCGTCGGCCCAAATCCGATGGATTTGGTGGTCGGATTTTCCGACCGTGTGTATGGGGCTTTAGAGTTGCAGTTTATGTACTGATTGATGGTATGTGTTTTCTTGGTAGAAAAAGAAAAAACTGAGGTGCTTTTTTTATTACTATGACACTGCCTACAGGAGTTGTGACCACACATGTAGGAACCTACAGTGGAAAGCCAGTTCTGCGATTGGAAATTCCACCAGAAAAAGTCAGATAAGAGCTTTTGGTCGGAAAATGCGACCGTGTGTATGCTCCATCGGACTTTTGCAGGCGGAATTCCACCCAGCAAAAGATTGAGAGCAGGTTCTCAATTTTTCGGTCGGAAAAAGTTTTGATCGTCAATTCCGACGCACAAAATTCCTACGCATGCTCGGAAGCATTGAACTTCATTCTCTCGGCTCGTCGTAGTGTTGTACGTCACTGCGTTCTTGATGGTCGAAAGTTCAGCAAGCTTTTGTGTGACCGTGTGTATGCTTGCCAAGCTTGAGCGGAATTCCGTCGTAAAAAACATTTAAGATTTTTACGATGGAAAATCTGCTCGTGTGTACGTGGCATTGGGGGTAAGACAGATTGAAAGGAACCCAAGCAGCTTGAACAGGAGGTAAAACCCAGCCCCGAGTCAATGTAAACGGAAACCGTAACACATATTGGTTTGGAGTTTGTGATTTAAAGTATTGAAGCAAAAGGATTAGCAGGACAGCCAGGCAAAAACATTTTCAGAAGGGTGGCAGCGGTGCCAGCCTACATTTTCCTCCAATGATGGGTTTCTTTTAGGTACTCAAAATGAAACCAAATACTACCTATTGGAATGACAGAAAGAGTAAGGTACAACACACGTGAGGCAGTTGTGATAAGTAAAACGTAGGTAGCACTGCTAGCTGTACAGAAATGTGGTTTATCTAATGAAAGCACAATATGTGTGATGCCAGAGCAGCTCTGTGATTTACAATATGTCTAATGAGCAAATGTGATGAAGAGGTTTGTTGTCTACCATAAAACCAGATGGATGTAAGCAGTGATTTGAAGCAATTAACTCTGTGCAGCACTAAATAACTTTCCCCCATTTATGTACATTTTTTCATTAGTAGCACAATAATTATTGTGAGGTAATCAGTAGTCAGTCTGAGTTTTAGATATGCATATGTTTTGTCATCATGATAGAGGCATGTCAGCCTAAGTTCCGAGTAATTGGGAGATGCACACATAGCTAAATGTAGACAGAACATCTACTTTTTAAAGAAATTATCTTCATTTTGATTACATTACAAATACAGTAGCCTGAATGTTGAGCAATGGCACTTTGTGCTGATAAGAGGCTATGACAGATACATTTCACACAGAGAAATGGCATTCAGATGCCTGGGGTCACTTATTCTGTTGCCTTTGCATTCCTGTTGTCGCTGTATAGAAGGAGACGAGCATAGGGACAGTGTTAGGTGCTCATGATATGCAAGATGTTAACTTGTTTTATTTGTAATCATTCTCTTTGCTGGAGAGCTGGCCATTCAAGCATCACATCTCCTGAAATTTCCTCGCCTCTTTCATGGAAGCATATTGGGGCAGAGCGTGCCAGCTGTCTGCTTCCTTTGCCTTCTGCTGCCATTATCCTGAGGCACCACCCCACCTTCTGGCCCTCCTGCTCTCGTCTGTATATGTGATCATATGTAGGGGGGAAGGGTCTCATTCTCTTACTCTTTCCTCTCATCTTTCCTTCAGAACACACTGTAAATGCTGTTCAAGGTGCCAGGACAACAAATCATTTCTCATGTACACACACTGTTAGATCATTGTATACAACGGCCTTGCTATTGCTCAACAGGCAATCACTTGAACACTCGAAAAAGCTGCGTCAAGCATTAATTATCTAAGTGTGTAAGCTAAATCAGTATTAAACACCAAACCAAAAATGCAATAGATTGTAGCTTACCAATCTGTAGATGTGGTGGCTGCATTGGTTTTCTTTTTTTAGGCTTTTCCCCTCTGTTTTCACCTGGTGATCTGGCCAGTGACACACCTCCTGTTTCAGAGTGCCCCCGCTCTGGATGAAGGGGCACATTTGGATAGCAACATTGTTAAGCCCCATACACACAGTCGGACAATCCGCGGACCAGGTCGGTCGGATCCTGTCCGTCATACTCTGTCTGATGTTGGTTTTGCGTACACACGGTCGGACAAAGTTGTCGGAAAATCCGATCATTCTGAACGTGGTGACGTTTGTTGCCTACGACGGGACTACGTAGAGGCTAGTAGCCAATAGCTTTGGTCTTGTAATGTGATCTGAGCATGCGTAGCACTTTGTCCGGTCGGACAACCGTACACGCGATCGGATTTGGTGTGATCGGACCGTGTTGTCAGCAAATCTTTCCAGCAGGAGATAAGACTTTGTCCGTCGGACAATCCGACGTACACTGTCCGATGGTGCATACACACGGTCTGATTTTTCAACAACATTGTCCGATCGGACAGAATCCATGAAAAAGTCCGACCGTGTGTATGGGGCTTTAGTGTGGGGGGGGGGGGGCATGTTAGATGGACTAGCAGATTTAGATACACTAACAAATTGAAGCTGGACTTTAGCTAACACTTTATAAGCAGTTACAGCAACTGTTGTTTTTCGTTTTGGGATAAAGGTTTTAAATAAATAAATAAAAGCTGACCATTGTAAGCAATGATGCAGACTTTAAAGATTATTGGAAGGAGTTCTTCACTTTAATTGCAAATAGAATAAAAAATGTGTTAATTACATGAACATATTCTGCCAAAAATAAGCTAAAAACATCATGATATACTGCAGGTGAAACAAATTAACATGTTACATTTATGTATGAAAATATAAAAATACAGTTTTGCTTTAGAATTTGCAGCATCTCTAACATGACAAAACAAATTGAAATATGCACCAAAATATGCCTGCACAAACCTTTTTAATGCTTCTGAATGACCACCTGTAGCTGTCTGGTATTAATGTAAACTCATGCAAAGTAAAGCTGCAGGTTCACTTTAAGACCCCTTTAACACTGAGGCAGTTGTCAGGTGTTTTAGCGCTAGAAATAGCGCCTGTAAAGCGCCTGAAAACTGCCTCCCATGCCGCCCGAGTGTGAAAGCCTGAGCACTTTCACACTGGGGCGGTGCGCTTGCCCAGCAGCATCTTTGAGGCAGTTTGGGAATGCTGTATACATCGCTCCCAAAACGTCCTGGCCATTGAAATGAATGGGCAGCGCTTCCAAAATGCCTAAAAGTGGTTCTTTGGGGTTAAAAGTGCCCCGCTAGCATCCAAAAAGCGCCCCTTAAACAGATGTAAAGCTCCGCTAAAACGTGTGTCGCTTTACCACTAACGCACGGGCGGCCCCAGTGTGAAAGTGGTCTAAAATATTTTTGACTATACTTCTCTTCTGAGTCACAGAGCTGCTCCAGGCCCTGGAAGGATCCCAACCATATTGCCACATACCTGACCAGCAGCAAACTCAGACTCTCAGCGCAAATCGCCACTGCCAAGGCCCAACCCCCCCCCCCCCATCCTGTCTGCAGCCCAGTGCTCCAGTAAGTGCTCAGAGAGGATTGAAAACTGAGCATGTTCTCAGGCTAATGCCGCGTACACAAGACCGAACCTTCCGGCAAACTAAGTCTGATGGGATTAGTCCGTCGGACAATCCGATCGTGTGTGGGCTAATCCGTTTGTTTTTTGGGAAAAAATTCCGATGGACCTAGAAATAGAACATGTTTCAAATCTATCCGACGGGCTCAAATCTGGAAAAACGTTTGTCTGTGTGCTGGTCCGACGGACCAAATACGACGTAAGGGCAGCTATTGGCTACTGGCTATATTTTTTGGCCCGTTTACATCACCACGTTCGAATGAACGGACTTTCGACCGGACCTAGTCCGTTCGTATGTGGCCAAGTACGTTCGTTCGGAAAGTACGTCTAGAGGAAAAGAGATTTCATCTCCGAATACGGAAAGGTTTCTTCACAGTAAGAGCTGTGAAAATGTGGAATAGACTCCCTGCAGAGGTGGTTCTGGCTAACTCAGTAGATTGCTTTAAGAAAGGCCTGGATACTTTCCTAAATGTACATAATATAACTGGGTACTGACATTTATAGGTAAAGTTGATCCAGGGAAAATCCGATTGCCTCTCGGGGGATCAGGAAGGGATTTTTTTTCCCCTGCTGTAGCAGATTGGAGCATGCTCTTTTGGGGTATTTTTTGCCTTCCTCTGGATCAACTATGGGTATAATATGGGGTTTATTGGATTGTACGATATTTTTTATTTTTATTTATTCTTTTTTTTTTTATGGTTGAACTGGATGGACTTGTGTCTTTTTTCGGCCTAGCTAACTATGTAACTATGTAACTCCGCCGAAAGTCCGTCGGGAAGACTGTCGGACCTAGTTTACCGGAAAGTCCGGTCGTGTGTACGCGGTATTAGAGTCGGAGGAGGACAGCTGCAGCATTAGACTGATGCTGCAGCATGGAGGTGAGTATGTGTGTTTGTTTTTTTAATCTCAAACGTCTCCTTCACGTGTATCTAAACTCTATGACTGTAGATGTGAAGGGTAGATTTTATTTTTTTCCATGTTTTCTTCCTTTTTTTAACCTGGTTTTCAGTAACACACTTCCAGTCTTAGGGAGACAACACTTACTCACTTTACTGCATGATATTTTTGTTCTTAAGTTTATCTTTACTTTAACTTTTAGCCACCGGCTGCATCCTGGGAGAAAGAGGTTTGAGTCAAAGTTTTAACATACCTCGAAAACAGATATTTTCCCTCACTGCCAAAAATTGAACAGAGCAGCAAGGGGAGAAAAGGAAAGGTATAAACAGCTTTGGATAGAATAATTCAATCAATCTGTTGTTTTGCCTTCAGTTGCCAAAGTACAAGTTCATATAACAGTCTTGCCAATAGCTTTGTAACCTTTAATCAACACAGGTTTACTTTAAGCCCTAACATAAAAGACATACCTATCATGATGTGAGGTTAACCACCTACCTCAAGCCACAAACCTAAGGATAAGGAGGGGAACTAATGGGGGTTGGCATTATACTGATTTATTATTGGTGGTTTGGTGGTATATTACCATTATGTACAGTTGCTGTAAGCTTAGGGTCATGTTGCCTGTGTCTTCATAGTGACCCCATATATAGTGGTAATGTGAAATTAACTCCATGCTTTATTCAGACCTTTCAGTAGGTATCAACGTTGAGAGTGAAGTACCCGCAGTGCAGAAAAAAAAAAAAGTCTGGGAGATATTGCCAAATAAACACCTGGCATTAGGTGTCTATGGAAAACAAATACACAAAATACCAGGGATATAAGGGTACAAACACCACTAAATGTCAGAAAGATAGGTACAAGGAGAAAGGTACAAAACTAAATAGGCACATAAGAAATATTACCATAAAACAACTGGATGCTATGGGCATGGGTTCAAAAATTGCTAAAATGTCAAGAGAATACAGGCATACAAAAAACAGTGGGACCACGGTCAAAAAAATACTAAACGGAGAATATGGACCACCAGATATCACTGGAAAATAGACAAAAGGGGCACAAGGCATGAAGGAATATGCTGCATGCTAGGAGCACGCCTCTAAGAAACGAAGTCCTAATGCCAGTCAACTTTAATGTTCAACACCTGGAATAAATAGGGCATTTTTTTTCTTTTGAAGGCATGCAAATGATCTCTTACTTGATGTCATATACTATTTCATTTTGTTTTTGCCATACAGTATTATGCAAACTTATGCTGTTTTGTTAGTAGTGTTGCTATTTTGTGTTTTTTGTTTTATTGTGGGTGTTAAACTGTTATTACAAACACAGAGCTGCATATGGTTGTTGCTGAATTGTAAGCACGGCATTATAATAATGATACTGATCCTTTATTTTGAAAATTATGAGGAAAGCACATTTTACTAGTTACTCTCTTTCAATATAGGCATGCCCCTTTAAGTGAAGATCCACGAACAAAAAAATTATATATTGCAGCTCACCAGCCCTTAGATATGGAGGCTGCGTTATTTTTTCAGGCTTTTCTCCTCTTTATTTTTACCTGGTGATCTTGTCAGTAACACAATTCCTGTACTACCTGTCCTAGTGTAACAACTCTAAATTATAGTGCTGTATATATGGAGAAATGGTAGGACATCCTAGGACAGGGCTATAGAACACCTCCCTTTCTCCTCTTTTCCATAACACAGGGTGTAGGTATTTTGTCATCCACAGAGTGAACTGAAAACAAATTAATAAATGTGCAGCACAGGCAGAGAGCACAGGTAGTTATGAATCAACACATTTGTTTTTGTTTTTTGGGGGGTTTTCTGCACTGATCGAACAGATACAACAAAACCTATTTAATGGTACAGTTAACAATTCTACCAGAATGGAGTAAACAAGAGAAGTTAATTTTTAGGGTATACTCTAGAGCAGGGCTCAAAATTTCAAATCCTGAGCTACTAGCCAGGCTTCAAGAGTTACTGGTCAGTTGTCCCACCCAACCCTACCATGGCCCGCCCCTAATCCTGCCCCTAAACACACCCTCGTAAATGATCTCATTAAATTACACTGTTAAATGTTTTATGCAGAATTAAGTTACAAAAATAAATATTAACAACAACAACTTTATCAGTGTCCATCAGTGCAGCCTATCAATGCCCATCAATGCAGCCTATCAATACCCATCAATGCATCCTATCAGTGCCCATTAGTGCTGCATATAAGTGCAGCCTCATCAGTGCCACCTATTCAGTACACATCAGTGCAGCCTCACCAGTGCCCATCAGTGTAGCCTCATCAGTGCCCATTAGTAAAGCCTTATCAGTGCCCATTAGTGCAGCCTTATCAGTGCCCATCAATACAGCCTATCAGTGCCCATCGGTGCAGCCTTATCAGTGCCCATCAGTGCAGCCTTATCAGTGCCCATCAATACAGCCTATCAGTGCCCATCAGTGCAGCCTCATCAGTACCCATCAGTGCAGCCTCATCAGTGGCCATTAATGCAGTCTATCAGTGCCTATCAGTGCCCATCAGTGTAGCCTCATCAGTGCCCATCAGTGCAGCTTTATCAGTGTCCATCAATGCAGCCTCATCAGTGCCCATCAGTGCAGCCTCATCAGTGCTCATCAATGCAGCCTTATCAGTGCCCATCAATACAGCCTATCAGTGCCCATCAGTGCAGCCTTATCAGTGCCCATCAGTGCAGCCTCATCAGTGCCCATCAACACAGCATCATCAGTGCCCATCAGTGCAGCCTCATCAGTGCCCATTAATGCAGCATATCATTGCCTATCAGTGCAGCCTCATCAGTGCCCATTAATGCTTCCTATCAGTGCCCATCACTGCTACCTCATCAGTGCCTATCAGTGCAGTCTATCAGTGCCCATTAATGCAGCCTCATCAGTGCTCATCAATGCAGCCTCATCAGTGCTCATCGATGCAGCCTATCAGTGCAGTCTTATCAGTGCCCATCAATGCACCCTCATCAGTGCCCATCAATCAGTGCCCATCAATGCACCCTCATCAGTGCCCATCAATGCAGCCTCATAGGACACCGATTCTCCACCCAGCATTCAGCCAGGAAAACACACACAACCGATAAAATAAATAATAAATGACACATTAAAACAGTGTAGTCTGTTTGTATTTAAAAAATCGCATACGCACGCTATCACTCCTTCGCTCGTAGACAAATTTATCTATCGGCAAGGTGCAGCCGTTCAGGCGCATTAATATCAGAACGGCCAGACGTGCGAAATCATCTTATTTTCACGAAAAATGAGACTCCAGCCCTATAAAATTGCTCAGTTTTAGTAATGTGAAATGAGCTCTTTAGGGGAGGTCCATTGAAGCGTCGCCCTAGATACAATGCAAATAGAAAATAACACAAAGAAATGGATATGAACCAGGAACGTGATCCCGTGTGTGCTACAGGCGGAAGGCTAGGGTAAGTGTGTGCCGGCTCCACTCCTAGAACGGTGTCCAATATCCCAGCGAGGGGTTCACAACTCCGAACAAACTTATCAGTGGTGTAGCTTTATAAATAAATTATAGTCTGATGAAGAGTAATTTACATACTGAAATCCAGTCACGGAGTCTGTAGGGAACCGAGAGGAGAGGAAGTGAAGAGCCGGCCAGATCACACAGAGAGGGGAACTCCTTCTGTGACACAACTTGGCTCTGAAACACCAGCCACTGTAAAACAAAGTCCTGCCTCCTGGACCTGTTTTTTTTTTTTGTGTTATTAAGAATGGGGGGGGGGGACATTTAAAGTAATTTTGAATGTGGTTGATATGGTGTTATTAAGTTAGATGGGTAAAGGTTTGTATTGGAAGAGGATGATTTGGTAGGGGTAGTAGTGTATGGAATAATTGTTGGATGGGATGTTGGGAAGGAAGTTGTGGTGTTTTAAAAAATGTTTTAATGGGGGGGAACACAGGTAAGTGATGGTGGGAAATAAGGAGGGATTAAAGAAGGTAGAAGGGAGGGTTTAATGTAGAGGGGGGGGGGTAAGTAAGGGGGTTAGGTGATGAAATGTATGGTATGAGAGTTTTGGGGATTGTGTAGTATAGGTTGTGAAGATTAAAATAGGTGGGAGGGGAGTAAATATGTGGGATTTTAAGGATTAAGATATAAGGGGTGGTTAGAGGGGATAGGTAGTATTAATTTATGATAGATAATGAGGGATAATTAGTGATGTTAAATGAAGGGGGTGGATTTTAGTATGAGAGTTAGTAGGGGAGAGTGAATAAGAAGGGTGGTTGTAGTGGAAAGATGGGATGGAAGTTTTTAATTATAAAGAATTGGAGGAAAAGGATAGGTAGTGAGAAGAAGAGTTATTTAATGTTTTATGTGGAATAGATGGATCAAGGTATGAAAGTTGTGAATTAGATGGAGTGAGTGATGAGTGAAAAGGGGATATGTGGGATGGGTGATAATGTGATTGAGGATTGGATAGTAGAGAATTATGTAGGGAATGGGAATAGTATTTGGGTGAGGAAATGGGGTAATGGATTAGGGATTTGAAGGGGTTAATTGGAGGAATGGTGTGGTGGTGGGGAGGATTATGGTGGGGAGGATGGAATAAAGTAAGGAAGGATGGTTGGAAAGAAGATGGAATGGTTGAGATTTTTAGATTAGGGTTAGGGGGTTAGTAAGGAAGTTTGTAGGTAAGGGAAGTTTGGTAAATGTGGGGGGGGGTGGAAGATAATAGAGGAATGGATGATATGGTTTAGGTAATAATAATGGGGGGTGGTGTTTGTATGTTGGGGGTGTAAGATGAGAAAAAGGTTAAAATTAGGGGTGTGTAGGTGAGGAGAGGAAGTGAAGAGCCGGCCAGATCACACAGAGAGGGAACTCCTTCTGTGACACAACTTGGCTCTGAAACACCAGCCACTGTAAAACAAAGTCCTGCCTCCTGGACCTGTTTTTATAATAGATGTCACACTACTTATATTTCCCAACATTGAAGCAGTGTGCTGTCTATTATAGGAGCCGGTCCAGGAGGTGGGACTTTGTTTGACAGCGGCCGACGTTTCAGAGCCAAGCTGTGTCACAGAAGTACCCCCATTGTGTAATCCAACTGGCTTTCTTCTTCCTTTCTTCTCCCTTCCCAACAGTTTCCTGGCCAATCGCTGGGAGGAGAATTGGCTCCCATTCATTTCCACCTGCCCCCTTCGATGCAGCTCCTCACTCGCCCTCAGCTAATTTTTTTCATTTGTCAAATGTGAGCAGGAGAGTCTGTCATGAGAGAAATGTATAGGCTTTCATAACTGACATCCCTTTCAGAAACTCCTAGTTGCCTGGCTGCCATCCAGCTACTCTGTATATACTCACTTGCCACTTTATTAGGTACACCTTGCTAGTACCAGGTTGGACCCCTTTTTGCCTTTAGAACTGCCTTAATTCTTCGTGACATAGATTTAACAAGGTGTTGGAAACATACCTCAGAGATTTTGGTCCATGTATCTTGGTTTACCATTTATTGACCTATTTTTTCATTTATTTTGCTGAAATCTTGTTTCAGGTCTTTGACTATGAAACACTAAAGATAGATACAATTAAAGCTGTTGTAAATGCTTCCTTTTTTTGTTTACTAACATAATAAATATATTAAATATATAATACATGTACGTTATACTTGCCTGCGTTGTACAATTATATTTCACAAAGCAGCCCTACTCCTCCTCTTTTGGGTTCCCCCTCAAAAGCTCTAGGCACTTCCTCTTCTTCGTGGGCCACCATAGCAAACTGTTTGCTGTGAGGATGCATGTGCAGGCTCCCTTCTGAGCTGGGCTGCGTGTCTGTAAACACCCTGTCAGGTTTGGGTATAGAGATCAAGTTGCTAAGAGGGCTCCCCTTGCGGCTAAGTGCAGCGCGTTCCTGAAGTTGGGAACAGGAGCGCGGTGCCCAAAGAAGCACGGATGCCCGGGTGCTTGCTTGCAGTTCAATAGGCTCAGCTGCTGAGGGATGGCCAGAGCAGGTGGAGCAGAACTTGCTGTGTTCAGACAAATGTAGAAACCAGGAGCCAGGCCAGGTGTCAAACACAGGAAGATCAGTCCAGAGAATACACAGGGGTGAGCCGAGGTCAAACACAAGCAGGGTCCAGGTACAAGCCGTAGGTCAAGCTGAGAGGTCAGGAAGCAGGAACAGAGTCCAGGAACAGGCCAAGGGTCGGGCTAAGAGATCAGGAAGCGAGATCAAGGCAAGCTGGGTCACAACGGGTATATCAGATCAAGAAGCAAGGTCAAGGTACACAAGGGAGCTGAGGAGATAATCCAGCGCTGTCCTGTGGTTAGAGGCTGGCTTAAATAGGGCCATTGGCATCCATGAGTGATCTGGGCGGTGTTGTCAGCACCGTGACAGCCAGGTCCCTGACACACCCACACTACGGCATGGCCCTGCCTCCCACTCTCTCCTCACAATATTTGATTGACAATGGCTCCGGCTGCTGCCTCTGAGACCTGTGAGGACAGAGAGAGAGAACAGTGCTGCTGCAGATGGGTTTATTGTTTTATTGCCTCCCCAAGATACATAAGAGCCTCACAAAAATGCTTAGGTATTCCAACAACATTTTTTTTCAGTCAACAGCTATTTTTTTGGGGTAAGATCCTGGGTTACAAATTGACATTCTGAATCACATTAGCTAATTGGTGTTTTAAAAAAATAATCATTTTCATAGTGGGTACTCCTGGGTACGGATATGGGGTTCAATGTGGTTACTAGCTATGCCAATTTATTTATGGCAAACTTTGAGGAAGGATTTTTCCATAATTACCTTATGTACATTTACCATGTTTTGACATAGCTCAGGTACATTGATGATATTTTATTATTTGACATGACCGAATTCAAACCTCAACATGATAGCTGCCACCCCACTAAAGCATTCTCTTTGAAATACAGTAACGTAGCCATGGTGTTAGCCATGTCTTCTTTACCTCAAGATGTTTCAAAAGTGTGTTTTAAAAATTATTCTTAATAATCATTTTCATAGTGGGTACTCCTGGGTACGGATATGGGGTTCAATGTGGTTACTAGCTATGCCAATTTATTTATGGCAAACTTTGAGGAAGGATTTTTCCATAATTACCTTATGTACATTTACCATGTTTTGACATAGCTCAGGTACATTGATGATATTTTATTATTTGACATGACCGAATTCAAACCTCAACATGATAGCTGCCACCCCACTAAAGCATTCTCTTTGAAATACAGTAACGTAGCAATCATCTTTGTGGGTGTTCTGCGGACACAATTTAATGGTTCTCTAAATACCAATGTTTACAAAATTAAAAAAAAACAGCAATACCTACCAAAACAGAAGGAGTTTTCATTCATAAAACTTAAAACATGAGTTGGTATACAACCAATTTTTCAGAATTAGAAGATCAACATGCTCAGATGAAATGTTCTGTTATCAGGCAGAAGGAACACTTTTGCACCCAGAGAATATGAGACACAGGAATTACAGGAATCTTTGGAAAGGGCATTTCAACAACCAAAGGACTTCTCTTGTAACATTTTGAAACAGGGAAACATCAGCAAGCATATTACCAATATTTTTTATTATAAGGCTCCTCTGTGTAAATGCTAGCCACTACCACAAGCACTAAGAACTCTTACCAAATATGAAGATCTCAATATCATAAGTGGCCATATCTCACATAAAGGTCACCATCTTATCATATCTCCCCTCTGATCATCAAATGAAGATGCCCCCTCAAACCATCAGCATACCATTAACAGTATAGAGTATGGTGCACTGACGTCACCACATTCTGTGTGACATAGTGGTAGGGAGAGATGACAAATTTGATGATTGTAATCTACTTTTAGGCTGTATGTGGTGTTACAGAACAGTACAATTCTTCAGCAACACAGTATTCTGGCATCACATATGTTGGCTAGGTTACCAAACTGCCTTGGCCCCATCAGGAGTCTTGCCCCCCGGGGGGGGGGGGTCAGGGGGTCTTGCCTTTTTAGAAGGGGACCCATGGACACAATGTGCACTTTTTTGGTTAACTTTTTGTTTGTTTTTTTGTGCAACCCACCATAGGCTTGAAGAAAAAAAAGCACCCAGGTTTCCCTGCAAACAATGTGTGATCTTCTCCTAATTACTCCATATCTCCTCCAACACACACTGAATAAAGATTTCTGGGAACCCTGGGTTTTCTTGTATGGGGCTGACACATAAGAAAACCTCCACGACTGGCCATTATAAGCCACTTAGCCTAATTTTAGAGGCCAGGGAGGTGCAATGTTTACTAATTTCCTGAGCCATGAATTACAGTCAGGTCCATAAATATTGGGACATTGACACAATCATACTAATCTTTTTGGCTCTATACACCACCACAATGGATTTAAAATGAAACGAACAAGATGTGCTTTAACTCCAGACTTTCAGCTTTAATTTGAGGGTATTTACATCCAAATCAGCTGAACGGTGTAGAAATTACAAGTTTGTATATGTGCCTCCCACTTTTTAAGCTGGAAGTTGCAAGCTGGATGGAGAGTGTCTGTGAGCAGCAATTTTCAAGTGTTGATTCTCAATTGGATTCAGGTCTCAACTTTGACTGGGCCATTCTAACACATGAATATGCTTTGATCTAAATCATTCCATTGTAACTCTGGCTGTATGTTTAGGGTCATTGTCCCGCTGGAAGGTGAACCTCCAGCCGCGGCTGTGTTCTTTCATTTTTTGAAAGTGCTTGCTGTTTCATGTGTTGGTTTTAAAGTTCTGTCGTGCATTGCTGTGCCGTGGTTTGAATAAATGAACTTGGATTTTTAAAAACACATTACGCTATGAAGCCCTCTTTTTTCCTCCCATGATGTACCCATTGAAACTTTCTTACCCTTAAATGTGGGTCCCACGGAGCGCATTGGAGGTTGGTCTTATCAGCAGAGGAGAGGATCCAGATGGATGTCTTTGCTGTTTCTGCCTGAGTGATCCCTCCTGCATGTGCCCATTAGATCTCCGTAACAGAGATCCTACTTTTCTGGTAAGCGGCCATCTGGCTTTTTATTATCCCTTGGCTGTCATATGAGGACTATGCTGTGAAAAGTTAATCCATCTTGGGGATCTGTACCTAAAGAGTCATTGTTAATGGACTTTTATTGCACCTTCTATGGACTTTTTTCTTGTTTCTGATTAGAACAGTTTTGTTTTTGACTAGAACAGGTTTATTTTATGCACGCTGACCCATTTTTGATTCATTTTTGTTTCAATTTAATTCTATGGGTTGGTTTCTGAATATAGTTATTTTATTTTAATTTGTATTATGTGGTACACATATCTATATTTAGTGGTGCACATATTGCGTTTCAGCACAGGTGTTGCACATATATTGTGTTATCGCACATATTGGAATTTATTTGGTTGCGCATCTATTCTTATTCTAATACACATTTTTAAACGGAATATTCTGTTTTTTGTTTAGATTGCAGCACTATCACATATACTTAATTGTCATATATATTTTTATATATATTCTCTTTCACTTGCATTTATTGGGGGTAGCGCGGATTATCCACGATACATGCTTACAACTACTTGTTTGATTAAAACTGTTATACAGTCTGCACCCAGAGGCACCTCTTTTTCTTGTTTGCTACACATTTATTGAAATTTGGTCAGTCCCTGCTGAACCAGGTGAATTTCTCTCGGTTTGTACCCAGCCTAAAAGCTTGACTGCTTATACACATTCTATAGGTATTGTCCACCTTTTTCACTATCGGCTTGTAGATAAGAAATGGATGGAAAAAGCCATAGGATATTAGCATTAGTCAGAAAAACAGAAAAGGCAGAACAGTATTTTATGCAAAATAAAAAAAAAATTTATGCTACACATTACGTTAGCAAACTTAATGCCAGATTTAGTAGATTTAGATCTACTTTAACCACTTTCAGACCGGACCATTTTGCTGGCTTAAGACCAGACCACTTTTTGCGATTGGGCACTGCATCTCTTTAACTGACAATTGCGTGGTCGTGCGACATGGCTCCAAAACAAAATTGACGTCCTTTTTTTCCCACAAATAGAGCTTTCTTTTGGTGGTATTTGATCACCCCTGCGTTTTTATTTTTTGTGCTATAAACAAAAAAAGAGCGACAATTTTGAAAAAAACACATTATTTTTTACTATTTGCGATAATAAATATCCCCCAAAAATGTATAAAAAAACGTTTTTTTCCTCACTTTAGGCTGATACGTATTCTTCTACATATTTTTGGTAAAAAAATGGCAATAAGCGATTATTGATTGGTTTGCAAAAAAGTTATAGCGTTTACAAAATATGGGATAGTTTTATGGCACTACACTGATCAGCTCTCCCGATTACAGGATGTCACTAGGCAGAATGGGGAGATGCTTGTTTACTTTAGCATCTCCCCGTCCATCCTCTCCATGAGATGATCATGGGTATCCCCGTGGCGATCGAGTCCGCGGGACCCGCGACCCGACTCGAAGAGCTTGCGACGGGCACGCACATGCGATTGGCACGGCGGCAAATTCAAAGGGGCGTACCTGTACGCCCATATGCCTGTCCATACCATTCTGCTGACGTATATGTACATGCGGCGGTCGTAATGTGGTTAAGGAAAAAAAATATGCAACAAACTCCACGCAATACAGCTTTTTTGTGATTCTGAATTAGACCTTGTTGTTAAAATTCTGATTGCATAGGAGGAATACAATTGGGACCCATTTGAATTTTTGCAGTGCATTCATGCTTTAATGTGCATTATGCCACGCGTTAACATGCATTGTGTTATGGCAACCCTTTGAAATGAACGGGCAACTAACACTCCCTGATATGCTGAAAATTGGGCATGAGCCTTTTTTTCTAATACAATACACTACAATGCAGGACCATGTGTTTTACTGAGTTGCAACACAGGTGTGTTACCTTAATGCATTGGTGTGCCAATAACAAGGAATAGCACTATAACGCGGTAATGTATGTAACATGCATTGCCATGCATTGCAGTAAGACACTTGTTGCTACGATGTGGAAATATAAATGTGCTCTTAAAGATGTAAGTCTGTTTTAGTACTCTGGCTGACTACAATCAATTAGTAGGAATAAAAAGAGTAGAGTTCATCCTATCAAATAGTTGTCAGGGGATATAGCCTGTTTCAGTATAAGTATACCTGGACCAATATTAATAAAATATTCATATATATTAATTCTAGCTTAGGTCTGAGTTAGAGTTGCCACCTCATGCCTTTAAACCCGAACACCTTTGAATTACACAGGTTCTGAGGCTAATTAAATGCAGATAAGGCACCAAGTGAGTTTAATTACCACCTTAATCAGCCACAGAACCTGTGTAATTCATATGTGTTCAGGTTTAAAGGGATGAGGGGGCAAACATAATCTGAGCTCTGACACTCTTTCCCTTACACTTTTTTCTTAAAGTGGTCTAGCAACACACATCTGGACTGTAATTATGCCCATATCCAACCAAACTTTTATTGACCCCAGTTGGCCTTTGGGGTGCTAATCCCTCTCAGTTTTAAATGTTGTTCATTTAGACCCCGGCAAGGACAAGTTGAGAAACCCTCTTATACCTAGTGCATCAGTATTCATTACTGAGCAGCTTTTCCAGGAGTCAATTACTCTAATGAACCTAATGAAAAATGACTCCATGTGAAGTTAAAAATCAGTATTTGATTTTGTATTTTATAACTCAGCCAGGCATGTTTAAAGGTGATATTTGAGCCTGCTTTTGAATTATTCGAATGAATGTAGCTATTAAAGTGTAAACAGGGAACGGTTTCTTAATGTTGCAGCTTTATGAGAAAAGGTTATGTTCTGCACTATAAGTTACAATGTTGGGGTCTAAGCACTGGGGAAGAGGGGATGGAGGAATTCCCCATCCTGTCTGCAACTGACTGATGGCATCATCTTAACCTAGGCAAAGTCACTTGACTGAAACCCAAAGACTGCTTTTTAATGATAAAATGTACAGGTTTTGTGAAAATGTATTCTGTAACTGTATAGTTTGACATATCAGAATTATTTGTCTTGCAGACCTTTAAAGTTATAAAAACATCCACCGTAAAGCATTTTGACACACATTTTGCAATGCCAAAGTTTTGCAGGATCAATTAGAACCAGAGATCACTTAAGATGTCAATAAAAATGACAAATAAACAGGACTTAACTGTTCAGAGCTTTCAAAGTTAGTAGGCAGACCTTAAAAAATAATTATCTATTTTACATGTGACCAGAGTGAGGAACAAAATAGTGGCCCGACAGTAACATAATTGACTGGACAGCATACTGTGCTATCAAATAGCCACATACTGTTTAATCAAATGACCACATACTGTGCTATCTGTGCTATCAAAAGACAATGATAGGCAAACATGATTGATTTATCATATTGCCAACAAAAATAATTGCATTATGCTGTGAGGGAGAATATTGTAATGTAAAACCACGTGTTTCTCTGAAGAAAGAATTGCTTGTGCATATTAATTAATCTGTGCTAGAACATGTGCTATGGGCCTTTCTAGGCAGATAACATCTTTTTAACTTTTCACATCTTGTCATTTTTTATCTTTTTTTACTGACAACATGATTAGAAGAAAACAACACAGTCTTTCTGCACATACTCTACCCTAGCCCACATTTGAATTGTTTTTAGTTTCCAAGGGCACTTTGGCACAACATAGGTTGGTGGTTGTCAATATAAACAGATGGTCAAAGAAGTGGGCAAATATTACTAGTGAACCAGTTCCATAAATGATTTTTTTTTTTACTCGCTCTCTTTCATTTTAAATGCCATACATACTTAAACAGCCTTCATACAAGATGATACATTTAGCTAGTTGGAAAGAGACTCATGCCAGGCTTCTGTGTTTTTATGACAAAATTAAAAGCCCACAGATGGAACATCTCAAATCTAATTCTTGCATGTTTTCTTTTTCAGCTAAACAGAAATCTGAATTAGTGTTTCATATTGCAGCTACCACATATACCGGTACTTTATAAATACGCATAAAGGCACCTGGCTGGATCTTGTAATTCACACAGAAAAAACACTTTATATGACACATATTTCCATTTTAAGTGTGTGTGTATTATATATGTTACAGTGATTCTAGCTCAATTTCCATAGCCAAAGGCTGATTTCACACTGAGATGCTTTACAGGCGCTATAGTGCTAAAAATAGCGACTGTAAAGTGCCTCTCCTCTCACTCTAGTGGGCTCACAGCAGGACCCATTCCTGTGCCCAAGAATCGTAACTGTGAGGGCCTACAGTGTTGTGGCACCACCAAAGGCTAAATTGTTCTGCCCCTGTTTAACAGGGGCATGTAATTAGAAAATCTTGATATAATATTTCACAGCAGGGCCCGTTCCTGCGCCCCCCACCAAGAGTAACTGTGAGGGCTTACAGTGTTGTGGCACCACTACCACCATCACCAAAGGCCCAATTGTTCTGCCTTTGTTTAACAGGTACATGTAATTACAATTTTTGATATAATATTTCCCAGCAGGGCCCGTTCCTGCGCTCACCAAGAGTACATTACAGCCTCGAGTAGTTTTAAATTAAATTTTTTCCTTTAGAAATGTAATTTTGCTGTGGTATTGTTCTAAACACAGGAAAAATGCGCTGCTTTACAAGCATACTAAGGACACCCCCCAGGCACGATATTTAAAGGAATATTTCATTTTTATTGTTTCACTTTAAGCATTATTAAAATCACTGCTCCCAAAAAAAATTGCCATTTTTAAAACAATTTTTTGCATTGATACATGTCCCCTGGGGCAGGATCTGGGTCCCCAAACACTTTTTATGGCAATGACTTTCATATAAGCTTTTAAAATTAGCACTTTTGATTTTTCACATTCATGTCCCATAGACTTTAATGGTGCTTGCGTGTTGTAACAAATTTTTTTGCCTGTTCGCATGTTCTGCTGCGAACCGAACTGGGGGTGTTCGGCTCATCCCTAGTTGTAGGCATATTTTTTGTAAGTGTAGCACTGTCCCCGTAGGACTTGCTGAGTGTTGACTTTATATGCCTCTTTCTGTTTACCTGCAGCTGGTTGCTAATAGTTTCCACTTGGTTGCTGAGGGTTCCCACTTTGGGTGCTGAGGGTTTCCACTTGGTTGTTGAGAGTTGTCCACTAGGTCACTAGGGGTTCCAACCTTGTTGCTAGGGGTTCCCACTGGTCCCACCTTTCCTTCCGCTTGCTTGTTTCTCAATAACCAGTCCTGGGTATTTGTATTTTTAAATTTTATTTAGAACTTTGGTGGGAGAAGGGATTAGTGGGATACTCCAACTGGAACTATTCACAATAGATAAGGACAACTCTCACTTGACCTCACTGGATTACTTGCGGAGCAGTCTCTGGTAGGCAGAGAGCATGCTAAGTTTTACCTGACCATCTTCTTGGTAAGCAGAAAGACCAAAAACTATACTCTCTTCTAGCACCTACCTAGGAGGGTGCTACATCAGCTATGAGTTGTGTTGTATTGAGTATCCTACAGTTGTATGTGCAGTTTTTCTGTTTAGTAAATCATTGATACACTACAGAAGTCTAAGCTTCCATGGTTTTATCTTTAATAGATAGACAGAAAGCAAAACATTCTGCTAGTAGACAGAGTGTTTTTTGATGGTTTTAACCACTTCAGCCCCAAAAGAATTGGCCCCTTAATGACAAGAGCACTTTTTACAATTTGGCACTGCGCTGCTTTAACTGGTAATTGCGCATTCATGCAATGCTGCACCCAAGCTAAATTTGCGTCCTTTTTTTCCCCACAAATAGAGCTTTCTTTTGATGGTATTTGATTGCCTCTGCAATTTTTTATTTTTTGCGATATAAACAGAAAAAGAACGAAAATTTTGAAAAAAAATGATATTTCTACTTTTTGTTATAAAAAAATCCAATAAACTCAATTTTAGTCATACATTTGAGTATTGGGATACCACCTGTGTGAGACTTTTTGGGAGCCTAGCCGCATACAGGACCCCGAAAACCAAGCACCATCTTCAGGATTTCTAAGGGCGTAAATTTTTGATTTCACTCCTCACTACCTATCACAGTTTCGAAAGGCCATAAAATGCCAAGATAGCACAAACCCCCCCCCCCCCCAATGACCCAATTTTGGAAAGTTGACACCCCAAGCTATTTTCTGAGAGCCATGTTGAGTCCATGGAATATTTTATATTTTGCCACAAGTTTCAGGAATATGACAAACTTTTTTTTTTTGCACAAAGTTGTTTACTAAATTATATATTGTTCAAACATGTCATGGGCATATTGAAAATTACACACCAAAATAATAAAATATCATTTAGTGACAACTTTGTGCAAAAAAAAAAAAAGTTTGTAATATTCCTGAAACTTGTGGCAAAATATAAAATATTCCATGAACTCAACATGCCTATCAGCAAATAGCTTGGGGTCTCTACTTTCCAAAAAGGGGTCATTTGGGGGGCGGGGGGACTGTCCTGGGAATTTATGCACAACATTATAAGATTTGTAACCATCATGAAGAAAGTGAAAAATCTACACAGTTCCTTATCACTGAATGAAGGTTTCCTGTCAGGTTCATCCCACAATGCATAGCCATGAGGCAGTTATAGAAAATAAGGATGATTGGATTTTTTTTTCTAAATCCGAATAAAGTTTATTAACAACTTTTAACAGTACAATAAACAATGCAGATTCCTAAGTATTACATTTATACAATACCTTCACAGAATACACAGTAGAATAATGTGAACCTGAGATGTCATTAGTAGTTATATCTCACAGTGTATACATCCCTAGATATGGTTTAGGAAGACATTCTCATCACATCTCTTACCCAGTAGGGATGAGCCGAACACCCCCGGGTTCGGTTCGAACCAGAACCTTCGAACGGACCGAAAGTTCGCGCGAATTTTCGAACCCTATACGTTATAATGGACGCGAACGTTCGAAATCAAAAGTGCTAATTACAACGGCCAATATGCATGTTAATGTCATAAAACAGGTTTGGGGACCCGGGTCCTGCCCCAGGGGACATATATCAATGCAAAAAGAACTTTTAAAAACTAACGTTTTTTCGGGAGCAGTCATTTTAATGATGCATAAAGTGAAAAAAAAAAAGTGACATTTTCCTTTAAATATGGTACCTGGGGGGTGTCCAAAGTATGCCTGTGAAGTGGCATGTGTTTCCCGTGTTTAGAACTGTCCTTGCACAAAATGACATTTGTAAAGGAAAAAAAGAAGCCATTTAAAACCACTTGCGGCTTTAGGTTTGATCTTAAGTAGAATCTGAACAGGTACATTATGAAGTGTAGCTCCATCCCAAAAAAATCTATTTTTAAGCTTTTTGGAGAACATAGGGAGGGGTTATCACCCCTGTAACATTTGCTGTCTTTGCACATCTGTTCAGAACATGTCACCTCACTTTCCGTCCCAATGACAAATGTTTTTGGAAAAAGTGGGGTTTTAATTGAAACAAGGATTGGTGATAAAGTATCAGTAGAGAGGAGATACCTTTTTCCCAAATTAAATCTAACAGGATAGAATTTCCCTTCCTAGGGGTAGATTTCCTCTCACTTCCTGTTTTCTCTTTCCATTTTCAAGTAGGAGTCGTTTGTAAGTTGGATGTTTGAAAGTAGGGGCCTGGCGTATATACTCTGCAGAAATTTGCCCTATTAGATGTTGGTGTAGCCACAAGACTGGTGGGCACAGGAATGGGCCCTGCTGTGAGTTAATAGATCAAGATTTGTAATTGCATGCACCTGTTGAACAGGGCAGAAAAATTGGGCCTTTGGCGGTGGTGGTGGACGGTGTTGCCACAAGACTGTAGGCCCTCATAGTTACTCTTGGTGGGCGCAGGAATGGGCCCTGCTGTGAGTTATTAGATCAAGATTTGTAATTGCAAGCACCTGATGAACAGGGCAGAAAAATTGGGCCTTTGGCGGTGGTGGTGGACGGTGTTGCCACAAGACTGCAGGCCCTCATAGTTACTCTTGGTGGGCGCAGGAATGGGCCCTGCTGTGAACTATTAGATCAAGATTTGTAATTACCCGCCCCTGTTAAACAGGGGCTGAAAAATTGTGCCTTAGGCACTGGTGCTGGTGCCACAACACTGCAACCCGGCCCTCACAGATACTGTACTTGGAGCACAGCAGTCACACGTGTTGCGAAGCATTTTTTTAAAAAATTGTAAGTACACGCCCCTGTTAAACAGGGGCTGAAAAATTGTGCCTTAGGCACTGGTGCCACAACACTGCAACACGGCCCTCACAGAGACTGTACTTGGAGCACAGCAGTCACACGTGTTGCGAAGCATTTTTTTAAAAAATTGTAAGTACACGCCCCTGTTAAACAGGGGCTGAAAAATTGTGCCTTAGGCACTGGTGCCACAACACTGCAACACGGCCCTCACAGAGACTGTACTTGGAGCACAGCAGTCACACGTGTTGCGAAGCATTTTTTAAAAAAATTGTAAGTACACGCCCCTGTTAAACAGGGGCTGAAAAATTGTGCCTTAGGCACTGGTGCTGGTGCCACAACACTGCAACACGGCCCTCACAGAGACTGTACTTGGAGCACAGCAGTCACACGTGTTGCGAAGCATTTTTTTTAAAAATTGTAAGTACACGCCCCTGTTAAACAGGGGCTGAAAAATTGTGCCTTAGGCACTGGTGTGGTGGCATGGATCATTGAGGAGGAGGAAGAGGATAGTCAGTGAACATAAGAGGACAGTCACTCAGCATCAGCATAGGCAGTCTTGAAGGGATGTGACATTAAAAATTATTCGGTTATATCCGCCTCAGGTGCCTGGTAGCTGGTGGTGATCCAAGACTGATTCATTTTGATGAAGGTCAGTCGATCAACCGAGGCGGTGGACAGGCGCACCCTATGATCAGTCACAAATCCTCCAGCAGCACTGAATGTGCGTTCGGAAAGAACGCTGGAGGCAGGACAGGCCAGTAGCTCAATTGCATACTGTGCAAGCTCTGGCCAGTGATCCATCCTCAGGACCCAGTAAGCCAGAGGATTTTCGGTGGGAAAGGTGTCCAAGTCTGACCTTGCCCCAAGGTATTCCTGCACCATGTATATCAGACGCTGGCGATGGTTGCTGGAACCGATCATACCTTGGGGCTGCGGACTAAAAAATTGTCTGAACGCATCGGTCAGACGTCCACCTTCCCCACCGCTCCTTCTGCCACTGACCGAAGCCTCAGCAACTCGTCGCCCAGGACCAGGAGTTTGTAGCCTCCCAGTTTCTGGGAACGCGTTGCACAGACCTTTCTGCAAGGCCTCCCTGAGATGTCTCATCCTCTGCTCCCTCTGCGACGGCAAGATAAGGTCCGCAACCTTACCCTTGTACCGCGGATCAAGGAGAGTGGCCAGCCAGTAATGGTCCCTCTCCTTGATCCGAAGAACACGAGGATCCTTCCGCAGGCTTTGCAGGATCAGGGAGGCCATGCAGCGTAGGTTAGCTGAGGCATTCGGTCCGGAGTCTTCTGGGTCACTGAGGATGACATGATCGCCAGCCACCTCCTCCCAGCCACGTACAAGTCCACTGGCTTGTTGGGACTGTACATCATCCCTAAAAGACTGCTGCTGCTGATGCTGAGTGCCAGGCTCCACCTCCATGCTCACACAATCCTCCTCCTCCTCCTCCTCCTCCTCCTCCTCATCCTCTTCCTGTGTGATGGGTGGGACAGAAGGAACACTGTCCGGATAAAGGGGGCCTTGAGAGGCAAGGAAGTCCTCCTCTTCCTGCCTCTGTTCTGCCTCAAGTGCCCTGTCCATGATCCCACGCAGCGTATGCTCCAACAGGTGGACAAGAGGGACAGTGTCACTGATGCATGCACTGTCACTGCTCACCATCCTCGTGGCCTCCTCAAATGGTGAGAGGACAGTGCATGCATCCCTGATCATGCTCCACTGACGTGGGGAAAAAAAACCAAGCTCCCCTGACCCTGTCCTGGTGCCGTAGTCGCAAAGGTACTCATTGATGGCCCTCTGCTGCGTGTGCAGTCGCTGCAGCATGGCCAACGTTGAGTTCCACCTGGTGGGCATGTCAGATATTAGGCGGTTCTTGGGCAGGTTCAGCTCCTTTTGCAGCTCAGTCAGCCGAGCACTGGCATTATAAGATCGGCGGAAATGCACACAGACTTTCCTGGCCTGCCTCAGGACATCCTGTAAGCCTGGGAACCTGCCCAAGAACCGCTGCACCACCAGGTTGAGGACGTGAGCCATGCAGGGCACATGGGTGAGCTGCCCCTGTCGCAGGGCGGAGAGGAGGTTGGTGCCATTGTCAGAAACGACCATTCCTGGCTTAAGCTGACGTGGCGTCAACCACCTCTCGGCCTGCCCCTGCAGAGCTGCCAGAACCTCTGGCCCAGTGTGGCTCCTGTCCCCCAAACACACCAGCGCAAGCACGGCATGGCATCTTTTTGCCTGCGTACTTGCGTAGCCCCTTGTACGCCTACGGAGCACCGCTGGTTCCAAGGACAGAGCACTGGAGGAAGAAGAAGAGGAGGGGGTGGAGGAGAGAGGTGTGTCACAACCAGTAGCAGTAGTCGCGTTTTGGAGGCGTGGTGGCGGAACAACCTCCAACACTACTGCACCTTGTCCTGCATCCCTCCCAGCTGCCAATAGAGTGACCCAATGGGCCGTGAAAGAAAGGTACCGTCCCTGTCCATGCCTGCTGGACCATGAGTCAGCGGTAATATGCACCTTACCGCTGACCGCCCTGTCCAGCGAGGCATGGACATTGCCCTCCACATGCCGGTAGAGAGACGGAATCGCCTTCCGCGAGAAAAAGTGGCGTTTGGGAACCTGCCACTGAGGAACCGCACATTGAACAAACTCACGGAAGGGGGCCGAGTCTACCAACTGAAAAGGCAGCAGTTGAAGTGCTAGCAATTTAGCAAGGCTAGCATTCAACCGCTGGGCATGTGGATGGCTGGGAGTGTACTTCTTTCTACGGTCCAGCAGCTGGGGCAGGGAAATTTGCCTGCTGCATTCGGACGTCGGTGTACTGCAAGTACTTGGTTGTGACACACCGAATTCTACACCTTCAGTCCTCTCAGAGCAGCTTTCAGAGAGGACTGAAGGTGTAGTGGGGATGGAGATCCCAGCTGAGGAGGAGCAAGGAGAGGTCCGCTTAGTTCTTTGGTGTGGGTCTTTTATGTGTGCCTGCCAACGAGCTGCATGGCAGGTCGCCATATGTCTGGTCATGCTTGTGGTGCCCAAGCGGCTGATGTTTTGGCCACGCGAGATACGCTTGAGACAAATATTGCAAATAGCAGTGGTGCGATCTGCTGCACTCGTCTCAAAAAAGGCCCACACCAAAGAACTTTTCTGATAACGTGCAGAGGCAGCGCCCTGCACAGGCGGAGCTCTGCGGTGTTGTACAGTTGCTGTGCTGGCCTCTACCTGGCCTCCAGGGGGCATCCTGCCTCGTTGGACATGTGACGCCGCATCCTCCTCCTCCTCGTCCTCCTCCTCATCCTCTCTCCCTTGAGGCACCCACGTGGAGTCAGTGACCTCATCATCCCCTCCCTCTTCACCACTAGAGCAAACCTGGCAGTAAGCTGCAGCTGGTGGAACTGTACTGCCAGATTCCTCAAGCTGGGTATCGTCATCCGAGCCTTCGAATCGTTGGGCATCCTCCTGGAGCATGTACCCAACACTGTGCTCAAAGAGTTCGGGGGACTCCTCAGGAGGACATGGTGGGTCTAGGGAAGGGGTGGCTGATGATGCTCTGTCAGTACCCTGAGCCTGGGTGAGAGAGGATGAGGAGGATGAGGAGGGCTTGGTCATCCATTCTACCAAGCCTTCAGCATGATGCGGCTCCACATGTCCAGCTGCCGAAAACAAAGACGCGCGTGTCCCATGGCCACGTGCTGATGACGATGCACGACCACGTCCACGTCCACGGCCACGTCCACTAGAAACAGAGCCTGCCTGCCCTGTGTTCTTGGCTCTGCACGCTCTGCCTCCCCTTGGCGGTCTTCCAGCCATTGTAGTCGGTAGTCCTGTGGGTGCTGCTGAGAAGAAAATATAGGAGCTCTGTGTGATGCCACTAACACACTAGAAGTCCTATGGGTGCTTCTGCAAAGAAAATAGAGGAGCTCTGTGTGATGCCACTAACACACTAGAAGTCCTGTGGGTGCTTATGCAAAGAAAATAGAGGAGCTCTGTGTGATGCCACTAACACACTAGAAGTCCTGTGGGTGCTTCTGCAAAGAAAATAGAGGAGCTCTGTGTGATGCCACTAACACACTAGAAGTCCTATGGGTGCTTCTGCAAAGAAAATAGAGGAGCTCTGTGTGATGCCACTAACACACTAGAAGTCCTGTGGGTGCTTCTGCAAAGAAAATAGAGGAGCTCTGTGTGGTGCCACTAACACACTAGAAGTCCTGTGGGTGCTTATGCAAAGAATATATAGGAGCTCTGTGTGATGCCACTAACACACTAGAAGTCCTATGGGTGCTTCTGCAAAGAAAATAGAGGAGCTCTGTGTGATGCCACTAACACACTAGAAGTCCTGTGGGTGCTTATGCAAAGAATATATAGGAGCTCTGTGTGATGCCACTAACACACTAGAAGTCCTATGGGTGCTTCTGCAAAGAAAATAGAGGAGCTCTGTGTGATGCCACTAACACACTAGAAGTCCTGTGGGTGCTTCTGCAAAGAAAATAGAGGAGCTCTGTGTGGTGCCACTAACACACTAGAAGTCCTGTGGGTGCTTATGCAAAGAATATATAGGAGCTCTGTGTGATGCCACTAACACACTAGAAGTCCTATGGGTGCTTCTGCAAAGAAAATAGAGGAGCTCTGTGTGATGCCACTAACACACTAGAAGTCCTGTGGGTGCTTCTGCAAAGAAAATAGAGGAGCTCTGTGTGGTGCCACTAACACACTAGAAGTCCTGTGGGTGCTTATGCAAAGAATATATAGGAGCTCTGTGTGATGCCACTAACACACTAGAAGTCCTATGGGTGCTTCTGCAAAGAAAATAGAGGAGCTCTGTGTGATGCCACTAACACACTAGAAGTCCTGTGGGTGCTGCTGAGAAGAATATATAGGAGCTCTGTGTGATGCCACTAACACACTAGAAGTCCTATGGGTGCCTCTGCAAAGAAAATAGAGGAGCTCTGTGTGATGCCACTAACACACTAGAAGTCCTGTGGGTGCTTCTGCAAAGAAAATAGAGGAGCTCTGTGTGGTGCCACTAACACACTAGAAGTCCTGTGGGTGCTTATGCAAAGAAAATAGAGGAGCTCTGTGTGATGGGACTAACACACTTCAAGTCCTATAGGTGCTTCTGGGAACAAAATATAGCTCTGTGTGTGTAATGGGACTAACACACTTCAAGTCCTATAGGTGCTTCTGGGAACAAAATATAGCTCTGTGTGTGTAATGGGACTAACACACTTCAAGTCCTATAGGTGCTTCTGGGAACAAAATATAGCTCTTTGTGTGTAATGGGACTAACACACTTCAAGTCCTATAGGTGCTTCTGGGAACAAAATATAGCTCTGTGTGTGTAATGGGACTAACACACTTCAAGTCCTATAGGTGCTTCTGGGAACAAAGTATAGCTCTTTGTGTGTAATGGGACTAACACACTTCAAGTCCTATAGGTGCTTCTGGGAACAAAATATAGCTCTGTGTGTGTAATGGGACTAACACACTTCAAGTCCTATAGGTGCTTCTGGGAACAAAATATAGCTCTGTGTGTGTAATGGGACTAACACACTTCAAGTCCTATAGGTGCTTCTGGGAACAAAATATAGCTCTGTGTGTGTAATGGGACTAACACACTTCAAGTCCTATAGGTGCTTCTGGGAACAAAATATAGCTCTTTGTGTGTAATGGGACTAACACACTTCAAGTCCTATAGGTGCTTCTGGGAACAAAATATAGCTCTGTGTGTGTAATGGGACTAACACACTTCAAGTCCTATAGGTGCTTCTGGGAACAAAATATAGCTCTTTGTGTGTAATGGGACTAACACACTTCAAGTCCTATAGGTGCTTCTGGGAACAAAATATAGCTCTGTGTGTGTAATGGGACTAACACACTTCAAGTCCTATAGGTGCTTCTGGGAACAAAGTATAGCTCTTTGTGTGTAATGGGACTAACACACTTCAAGTCCTATAGGTGCTTCTGGGAAGAAAATATAGCTCTGTGTGTGTAATGGGACTAACACACTTCAAGTCCTATAGGTGCTTCTGGGAACAAAGTATAGCTCTTTGTGTGTAATGGGACTAACACACTTCAAGTCCTATAGGTGCTTCTGGGAACAAAATATAGCTCTGTGTGTGTAATGGGACTAACACACTTCAAGTCCTATAGGTGCTTCTGGGAACAAAATATAGCTCTGTGTGTGTAATGGGACTAACACACTTCAAGTCCTATAGGTGCTTCTGGGAACAAAATATAGCTCTGTGTGTGTAATGGGACTAACACACTTCAAGTCCTATAGGTGCTTCTGGGAACAAAATATAGCTCTGTGTGTGTAATGGGACTAACACACTTCAAGTCCTATAGGTGCTTCTGGGAACAAAATATAGCTCTTTGTGTGTAATGGGACTAACACACTTCAAGTCCTATAGGTGCTTCTGGGAACAAAATATAGCTCTGTGTGTGTAATGGGACTAACACACTTCAAGTCCTATAGGTGCTTCTGGGAACAAAATATAGCTCTTTGTGTGTAATGGGACTAACACACTTCAAGTCCTATAGGTGCTTCTGGGAACAAAATATAGCTCTGTGTGTGTAATGGGACTAACACACTTCAAGTCCTATAGGTGCTTCTGGGAACAAAGTATAGCTCTTTGTGTGTAATGGGACTAACACACTTCAAGTCCTATAGGTGCTTCTGGGAACAAAATATAGCTCTGTGTGTGTAATGGGACTAACACACTTCAAGTCCTATAGGTGCTTCTGGGAACAAAGTATAGCTCTTTGTGTGTAATGGGACTAACACACTTCAAGTCCTATAGGTGCTTCTGGGAACAAAATATAGCTCTTTGTGTGTAATGGGACTAACACACTTCAAGTCCTATAGGTGCTTCTGGGAACAAAATATAGCTCTGTGTGTGTAATGGGACTAACACACTTCAAGTCCTATAGGTGCTTCTGGGAACAAAATATAGCTCTGTGTGTGTAATGGGACTAACACACTTCAAGTCCTATAGGTGCTTCTGGGAACAAAATATAGCTCTGTGTGTGTAATGGGACTAACACACTTCAAGTCCTATAGGTGCTTCTGGGAACAAAATATAGCTCTGTGTGTGTAATGGGACTAACACACTTCAAGTCCTATAGGTGCTTCTGGGAACAAAATATAGCTCTGTGTGTGTAATGGGACTAACACACTTCAAGTCCTATAGGTGCTTCTGGGAAGAAAATATAGCTCTGTGTGTGTAATGGGACTAACACACTTCAAGTCCTATAGGTGCTTCTGGGAAGAAAATATAGCTCTGTGTGTGTAATGGGACTAACACACTTCAAGTCCTATAGGTGCTTCTGGGAACAAAATATAGGAGCTCTGCCTGCCTGCCACGAACACACTACAAGTCCTATAGGTGCTTCTGGTAACAAAATATAGGAGCTCTGCCTGCCTGCCACTAACACACTACAAGTCCTATAGGTGCTTCTGGTAACAAAATATAGGAGCTCTGCCTGCCTGCCACTAACACACTACAAGTCCTATAGGTGCTTCTGGTAACAAAATATAGGAGCTCTGCCTGCCTGCCACTAACACACTACAAGTCCTATAGGTGCTTCTGGTAACAAAATATAGGAGCTCTGCCTGCCTGCCACGAACACACTACAAGTCCTATAGGTGCTTCTGGTAACAAAATATAGGAGCTCTGCCTGCCTGCCACTAACACACTACAAGTCCTATAGGTGCTTCTGGTAACAAAATATAGGAGCTCTGCCTGCCTGCCACGAACACACTACAAGTCCTATAGGTGCTTCTGGTAACAAAATATAGGAGCTCTGCCTGCCTGCCACTAACACACTACAAGTCCTATAGGTGCTTCTGGTAACAAAATATAGGAGCTCTGCCTGCCTGCCACGAACACACTACAAGTCCTATAGGTGCTTCTGGTAACAAAATATAGGAGCTCTGCCTGCCTGCCACGAGCACACTACAAGCCCCTCTTTGTCAATCAATCTTTGTAACTGAATCTATCTAACTCAATCTCTGTAAGTGAATCTATCTAACTATCTCAATGCAGCAGAGTGTCACAGAATCTGCCTGCTCAATCTGCGCCGGAACAGCATGTGACCGGCGCAGACGGCGTGGCGGCGTTTTATAGGGGGGGGGCGTGTACTACAGCCCCTGAGCTGTAATTGGCTACAGGCGTCCTGCCTGTAGCCAATTATGGCTCTTCGATTTTCCGGGGCTGTGATTGGCCAAGCATGCGGGGTCACAGTGCATGCTTGGCCAATCATCAGCCAGCAATGCACTGCGTCGGCCGCGCCGGCCGCAATGCATTGCGGGGCCGCTCGCATCACACGAACGTGATGCGAGCGGCCAAAATAGTTCTGGGCTCGCAGAGCGAGCGAACGCCCGGTGCTCGATGCGAACGTGGGTTCGCATCGAGCACCGGGCCCATCCTTATTACCCAGTATTTTAAATTAAACTCACTCCAAGGGTGAGGTCACACTGAGTGGTTGAGTTCCCATGTTAAATCAATAGCTTTCAAGAATTAGGTCTAATAGAGCCAAGCCAGGGGTAGCTAGCCAGCATCCCCAGATCTTATTGAACCGAGTTGGTCTGCCTCTATGCTGATATATCAAGCGCTCATATCTCAAAGTTAAAGGATGATTGGATTTTAGTTAGAACTTATATACAGTATTTATAGTAATTATTTTTCTGAAGCCAGCCTGCATTATGCAGGAAACATCATATGAATGTTTTCATTAACGTTAACCTTAAAATTAGACAGTGTCTCCAAAGTTCAGAGTGGTCGTATAGTCTACTCTTGACCTGCAGTGTCCTGATGTGTCCTCTGGATTCCCTCTGTCATCCACATCAACATAGCCACCATTTTCCAGTTTGGCCTCTACAACATATTCTGTCCCATGTCTTTTAGCCTTACTAGAGCAGAATTGAGAAGATGTAGCCTAGCTGAAGAATTTGGCCTGATCACTTTAGAGAAAGTCTATCACTATAATCTCTGTTGTTGGATGGACTTCTCTTTGGAGCTGAATCCATGGTCTCTTGTGGTTTAGATGTAACCTTTTATGAAATAAAAATTCTTTGTAGATTTAACTGGGCTTGTGGCAATGAAAGGAGACCCATCAAATGGGAGGAATTACACATTCTAGTACATATATTTGGAATGTGTTGGGTTTTTAAAACAATATAAATTACTTTCTTCTTTACTTGTCCTATTGTTATATTCTCTGTACTATTTCTTATCAATATTTTCTCCTCCAGGTGTCTCAGACAAAACAATGGTGACTACAATCAAGCCATGAAGACTGAAGATAAAATCCCCAGCCATTTCTTCCTCAATAGAGGAAAATTGGAGTCTAACCATGACGAACTCTAGGACAAGTTCATTGAAGTCTCCGGAATGTTCGAAGAATACGCCGACAAGTAAGTTTCTGTTAAATCCATTGGGACTCTCTGTTTCTGGGGAATGGTTTTCACACAGGTTTTTGTTTTCCATTCTTTAACATCTAGGTCTGACAAGTTCTTATATGAGATTGTCAGTCCCATTTAGCTTTAGCAATATGAACATGTGGAAACCCAGCAAATGGTTTACCCATTTTACTTTAAATGGTCCAATTGCCCTATTATGTATTCTGCAACCCTAACTGCACTATTTCTTTACAGGTGTCTTTGGGCGAAAAACTGGGACGGGGTACAGTCTTTGAACAACTTCAACTTCCTAAATTCAAAAGGCCAAATTCCACCACAATATTTTTAACCAACATGAGGGACAGACCATCTTCCCAACAAACAAAAACTTTATGGTTTGAATTTTCCAGCATGACCAACATGCGACCTCAGTGGGCGTAAAAGTAAGTCTGGGTTTCTATTTCTATTCTATTGTTTTTTATGTGATTAAAGCTGGCCATACACTAGGAGATATTCATCAGCTGAAATTTGCTGCATGTGTGGCCCTGTCTCCACCCTCCTGCTCAACATTCTTTGATTGAAAATGTTTGGACCATCTGGATGCAGCTGCTGTTTGGGTAATCTGAAGACCATCACCAGCGGCTGTCAGAATACACTTGGAGCAGAAGGATGGATGGGGAAGCTATTCAATTTTATTAATATTATGCTTCAGATTAATTCTAGTGATCTCCAAGTTTGCATTTCATGTTGAGGGACTTTTGTTCTCTTCAGTAGGGTCTATAGGAATGGGTCTATAAGCCAACTGCAAGTCATATATACCTGTCAATGAATTCTGAATAATTTCAGAGACCGCTTGAACTAATATTAAACTGATGTCATAGGCACAAGCCCAAAATCAGTCTACACAAGCTCTTTGACAACAGTTTTTCCTTTTCTATCTGCCTAGTTTTTTTCTGGTGGTAAAAAAACTTTATTGTACTTATCCATTGTGGAATTGTCTCCTGCTTAGAGCAGAGTGTAGTCCTTTACTGCTCTTCTGTATTAACCACTTCAGCCCCGGACCAATTTGCAGCTAAAGGACCAGGCCCCTTTTTGCGATTCGGCACTGCTTCGCTTTAACTGACAATTGCGCGGTCGTGCGACGTGGCTCCCAAACAAAATTGGCGTCCTTTTTTTCCCACAAATAGAGCTTTCTTTTGGTGGTATTTTATCACCCCTGCGGTTTTTATTTTTTGCGCTATAAACAAAAATAGAGCAACAATTTTGAAAAAAAATGCAATATTTTTTGCTTTTTGCTATAATAAATATCCCCAAAAAATATATAAAAATTTTTTTTTTCCTCAGTTTAGGCCGATACATATTCTTCTACATATTTTTGGTAAAAAAAATCTCAATTAGCGATTATTGATGGGTTTGCGCAAAAGTTATAGCGTTTACAAAATAGGGGATAGTTTTATAGCATTTTTCTTAATATTTTTTTTTTTTTACTAGTAATGGCGGCGATCAGCAATTTTTATTGTGACTGCGACATTATGGCGGACACATCGGACATTTTTGGGACCATTGTCATTTATACAGCAATCAATGCTATTTAAATGCATTGATTCCTGTATAAATGACACTGGCAGTGAAAGAGTTAACCCCTAGGGGGAGGGGAGGGGTTTTGGGTTGTGACGTGTGTGTTTTTTTTAACATTAGGGGGCGGGGCTGATGTCTGGCGTCTTTGATCGGCTTTCCCGATGACAGGGAACAGCCGATCAATGACAGGCAGTGTAGGAAGCGCGGGGAGAGGTTTGTTTACACAGACCTCTCCCCGTTCTTCAGCTCTGTGACCCGATCGCGGAACACCAGCGGCGATCAGGTCCGCTGGTCCCGTGGCCGTGGTCACGGAGATCCCGACCGGGTCGCGAGCGCGCCGCCGGCGTTGCACGCACGACCCACGGCTAGGCTCTTAAAGGGCCACGTACCTGTACATGGTTTTGCCTAGCCGTGCCATTCTGCCAACGTACATCGGCGTGAGGCGGTCGGGAAGGGGTTAAGTCTGTTTACATTATCATTGCCTCTTACCAATGAGATAATCGATTTGCTGGATCTCTGACAAAATGGAGGTGACCCAGGAAGTCAGAGGAAAATTCTGTGCTTACCATTGTTTCTACTATATATACATGCTGCTTGGAAATGAAATTTTGAGTTTTGTTTATTAACCTTTTATACTGTATATCTGTATGTCCTGTAATTATATTGTCTATTACTAACCTCACCAACACTTTCCTTTTCAGGTGCCTTTCTGACATGAAGTGGAGTTGGCAAGATGCAGGCACCCAGGGCCGATCCTAGGCAGGGTGCGTGGGGTGCTCCGCACCCAGGCGCCGCAGAGATGGGGGCGCCGAAGCTCCAGAGTGCTGCTCCCCTCCCTACTCCTCGTCTGTGTCCAGAGGCAGAGGTGGAGCGCATGGGTGCTGCGGTTCCCCATCCCGCCGGCAACTGACAAGAGCGCATACCACTCCCGCTGTCCCCGGAATCCGTGCTGAGTACCTCTGTGTACCTCTGTGGAGCCTAGTACCGGAACACATTTTGGTACTAGACTCCACTAATCAGGTGCGTGTGGAGCAGTCTCCTGTCTGCCCTGCCCCCTCTGCGTGTGTCGGCTCTTCTCTTCAGCTGCTGCTGCCAATCATTCAGTGCACTCCCAGAAATGCTGTTCGAGTGCCACCCTCCTAGTAACCAGAGATGCCACGCTCCTCTGCAACGTGCACGGTGCTTCTGCTACCAGCGCACTACAGGGATCTATTGGACAGGTACTGATCTATGGGGACACCTGCTGTGGGGGGCTCTGATGGGGGACACCTGCTGTGGAGGGCTCTGATGGGGAACACCTGCTGTGGGGGGGCTCTGATGGGGGACACCTGCTGTGGGGGTGCTCTGATGGTGGACACCTGCTGTGGGGGGGCTCTGATGGGGGACACCTGCTGTGGGGGGGCCTCTGGGGGACACCTGCTGTGGGGGGCTTTGATGGGGGACACCTGCTGTGGGGGGTGCTATGATGGGGGACACCTGCTGTGGGGGGGCTCTGATGGGCACTTTGATATAAGCTGTGCGTGCCGCAGGTCACGCTCTCCCCAGAATGTCCCTCATTCTCAACTTTAAAAGTTGGGAGGTACGCAGGAGTGGATCAGGGGAGAAGAGACTGTGCCACCGCCGTCCCCGTTATCAACGGGAAGAGGGCTCTCTGTGTTTACTGTCTATCCCCCTCCCTCCCTCCTCCTGTCAGAGGAGGAGAGCGAAGCAGCTGGAGATCGGAGCGCCCGCGTCTGAGTGGAGAGAGAGCCGCTGCGGGCTCTCAGGCCCCACCCTCCCTCTCCTCCTCGCACTGCTGTACTAGTGAGCGGCGCTTGCCAGGTCAGCTGCCCGCTATGTTTCTTCTCCCTCCTTCATATTGGCCAGGAAAAAAATACAATAAAAAGGGAGCAGAGAAGAGGATTGTGGGACATGTAGTCCCGAGGACTGGCGGCCCCATTGTGACCCGGAAACTGCAACCCACACAGCATGCTCAGCTGAATAAGAGGGGGGGGAGAGAGCGTCAGGGGCCCGGGAAAGCTTTCGGGGAAGTGCACCCAGGACTCCAGGGAGAGGAAGTGCTGAGGGGACGTCATCAGAAAGAGAACCCCACTGCCCTGTGCCACCAGAGGGAAAGCCGCACAGCCTGGCACCATCCCTGGTGAAGAAAGGAAGGGAGTCATTTCCAGAATAGAGATCTGAGCACTACCCAGCGGAGTTGCCACGGGCAACCCAGAGTGAGCTGACTCCTGATCAGAAGAACTGATGTTGCTGTATCGCCGGGTCTGGTTGGCCATTATCTACTTCCATCCTTAGGAACTGCAGTCTCTGACCATCTCCTATAGTGTTTTTGCAGTCTCTGATCATCTCATGTACTATGTCTGCAGTCTCTGACCATCTCCTGTACTATGTCTGCAGTCTCTGACCATCTCCTGTACTATGTTTGCAGTCTCTGACCTTCTCCTGTACTATGTCTGCAGTCTCTGACCTTCTCCTGTACTATGTCTGCAGTCTCTGACCTTCTCCTGTACTATGTCTGCAGTCTCTGACCATCTCCTATACCATGTCTGCAGTCTCTGACCATCTCCTGTACTATGTTTGCAGTCTCTGACCTTCTCCTGTACTATGTCTGCAGTCTCTGACCTTCTCCTGTACTATGTCTGCAGTCTCTGACCTTCTGCTGTAGTATGTCTGCAGTCTCTGACCATCTCCTGTACTATGTTTGCAGTCTCTGACCTTCTCCTGTAGTATGTCTGCAGTCTCTGACCTTCTCCTGTAGTATGTCTGCAGTCTCTGACCATCTCCTGTACTATGTCTGCAGTCTCTGACCATCTCCTGTACTATGTCTGCAGTCTCTGACCTTCTCCTGTACTATGCCGGCTGTCTCTGACCATCTCTTGTAGTATGTCTGCAGTATGTCTGGGGGCTCTTTCTAACAGACTCTCTAACAGAAGCCCTCTCTGTGTGCATTAGAGAGACCCCCCTCCAGGTCCCATTAGTGTACTCATTTTCTTTATTGTTAAAAGATCATGGGAGGATCCCAGGGTAATGAAGACTTCTTAGGGGAACATCTCTGTGTTTGAGTCATAGCCATAGAAACATTTGTAAAGTGGGGGAGTTAGTAGGATGACCACGCCCATGTGGAGGCTCCAGAAATATTTCTGCACCCAGGCATCTGTGACCCTAGGATCGGCCCTGCAGGCACCATCTTTAAAAAGATAAAGGTAAGACTTTCAGTATATGACTAAGGGGGGCATTTAAAAAGTTCAGCCATGGGGTTGTGAGAAAAAACAAAGTGGGGGACAGCTTGGTTATTTGACCGGTCGAACACACATTACCAGCTCTCCTCCAATCACAGAGCAGTTCAATGAACTACCACACATTGTAAGTTAGCTATAAAATGTGGACCTTGGTGTGCATAGCCCTATAGAGTGTAATGGAGAGCAGATAGCGACATCTGCCCTCTGTTATAAATAGGCCCCTACATTTACTTCTGTCCATAATAGCTTCTTCCTCAGTTTTTTTTTATTGTATTTCATTTTGATGTTTTGCAGATAGAAAACCAGATTCCAGAGGGCTTCTTCTACAGCACCAACAGCAATTATGACTTGGACGGTCCAAATGCAGCTAGCTGCCTTTATTAAAAAGTTCTCAATCTGGACTTATGGAGGATTGGGGCAGAAAGTAAGTTTGCATTATTACTTTTTTATATTCTGTGTATTTTCTATGAAGTTCATAATCACATCAGCTGTAAATGGATGGTCCTGCCTGGTCTGAACATCCTATAAAGTCTATTGCCAGTTTTAGTTGTCTGTTCATTATATTTATATGTGTTACTTCTTTATCTTTCAGAATCTTGGAGGATGCCCAGTGGAATTACATTCAGGCAAGGCGTGAATTTGCGTATATGAAGGTAAGAGCATTCAACTAAAACTAGATTTAATTTTTCCACACTACTTTATCACCCAGTAAGCCCTGGTTCATATTGATGCAATGAATCGCCTGACAAGTGAAATAACATGACTTTCTATGGTGGCCATTCACATATATGCACTCCAAAAGCAAAGTGTTATTTTAACACAGGTCCTGTGTGGTGCAATGTAATTTTTATCTCTATATAGTCTAATGGAAACTGCATGGAAAACGCAAATGTGTTCAAAGACTAAGGCCCCTTTCACACTGGGGCGTTTTTCAGGCGGTACAGCGCTAAAAATAGCGCCTGTTCACCGCCTGAAAAAATCCGACCCCTTTAACTCCAGTGTGAAAGCCGGCGGGCTTTCACACTGGGGCGGTGCGCTAGCAGGACGGCAAAAAAAAGTCCTGCTAGCAGCATCTTTGGAGCGGTATAGGAGCGGTGTGTTCACCGCTCCTTCCCATTGATTTGAATGGGAAACCGTGGTAAAACCGCGGCAATACCGCCGCAAAGCGCCGCTACGGCGGCGCTCTGCGGGGGTCTTTAACCCTTTTTCGGCCGCTCGCGGGGGGGAAAACCGCACCGCGAGCGGCCGAATACCGCGGTTAAAAACGACGGTAAAGCAGCGCTAAATTTAGCGCTGCTTTACTGTCACTGCAGCTCCCCGCCCCAGTGTGAAAGGGGCCTAAGTGATTCCAGTGCGATCTCTAGCGGGCTATGGTGTCTTTCTGAGCTGATTTTCAGAGAGAGATAAAGAGATAATCGTAACTGTATCCAAATCGCATTGGAATCGCACCTGAATGAAATTGCATTAGACATTATCCTTGAAATCACACTAAAAAACCTCAGTTAAAGCGCAATGGATAAGTGTAAACCTAGGCTAAGGGTTTGTTCACAAAATGTTGCCCAACACCGTTTAAATGCAAACACAGGGAAAATAGCCTTGTTTCCTATTGTTTCAGATCACACTAATGCCCTCCATTGGTTTGCGCTGAAAAAAAAATAGGACATGCCTTTATGCCTTCATTCCTTAGCTACATAGCATTCAAGTTTTGAATCCTGTTGTTCAGAGACTTTTGATGGAAACCGACAAAGCATATTGTACCTTGTTCTACAGAGAAACCACCAAGCTCTGCAATCCAAATATATTTGTGTGTGTGTTGTGTGGGTGTGTGGTGTGTGTAGTGTGGTGTGTGTAGTGTGTGGTGTGTGTGTGTGTAGTGTGTGTGTGTTGCGTGTATATAGAGTAGAATAGAGTAGGGACTGGCCAGAGAGGGAATACTTTGACGCAGTTGGCCAGCCTAATCATGTATTGTAATGCATGTGAACCAAAAATCCCTGTTTTTATGCAAATTTTGCAAGAAATGTATAGCAGTATGCAGAGGATTAATGCACATGATGGCTTATGCATAGAGTATGAACAGGGAAATGCAAGCGGGACTTTTCAGGTACCAAGAGAGTATAACAATCAATCAAGTAGAAAAATATAAGATTTTTATTAAGCACAATTTCTTTAAAATAGCAATAAATGTTTACACAGATCATGTAACAATTCTGTTAAAATGTAAAACCACTTCTTACTTTACATGTTTCTCTCATAAGAGCTTCCACAGGAGCTTTTGAAAGTGTTGCATGAAGTTATAAATACTACAAAAGAAACAACAATCGTGAATAAATGTACTTGAAATTTGCCATGAAAAAAATAGCATGACATATCATGAATAGGGTTGAGCGAACCCGAACTGTAAAGTTCGGGTTCGTACCGGACTTTTGGGTTTTTGGGTCCCGGACCCGAACCCGAACAATTTACACTGCACTGAGAGAAAAGATAGACAGTGTAGGGAAAGGTTGCTGCTGCTGCTTTGAGGGAGAGAATTAGATAGGAGTCCTGATTCAGAAATCTATTCTAATTACTCAGCGATCTACATTAATTTAGTTTTGTGGGTGCAGTGCACAGTCTTTTTACACTGCCATGAGCCCAGTGCCAGAGAAAATA
The DNA here is from genome assembly GCA_028564925.1 of Lithobates sylvaticus. NCBI lineage: Eukaryota > Metazoa > Chordata > Amphibia > Anura > Ranidae > Lithobates > Lithobates sylvaticus. The sequence goes on along the minus strand of CM053026.1, from coordinate 474,185,478 downwards.
TAACATTTATCTGCAAGCTCAGTGCACCAGCACTGCATATGTTACTGTGAGATACACCCTTTACATACTGTCAGTGTATTCTGCTATACCAAAAACACCCATTTAGGGCAATAAAAAATATTTGCAGTGTTTTCTGCATATCTGTAGGTGTGAGATACACAATTTATATAGTGTTCTTCTATTGTGCTATTAAAAAAAAATTTTTTAGGGGAAACATTTTTTTGGGAATAGCATTTTCTGCATATCTGTAGGTGTGAAATACACCCTTTACATACTGTCGGTGTATTCTGCTATTCCAAAAACACCCATTTAGGGAAAAAGAAAATATTTTGCAGTGTTTTCTGCATATCTGTAGGTGTGAGATACACAATTTATATAGTGTTCTTCTATTGTGCCATTCAAAAAAAATTTTTTAGGGGAAATTTTTTTTTTAGAATAGCATTTTCTGCATATCTGTAGGTGTGAAATACACCCTTTACATACTGTTGGTGTATTCTTCTATTGCAAAAACACCCATTTCGGGAAAAAGAAAATATTTTGCAGTGTTTTCTGCATATCTCTAGGTGTGAGATACACAATTTATATAGTGTTCTTCTATTGTGCTATTCAAAAAAAAAATTTAGGGGAAAATTTTTTTTTTTGAATAGCATTTTCTGCATACCTGTAGGTGTGAGATACACCCTTTTCATACTGTTGCTCTATTCTACTATTCTAAAAACACCCATTTAGGGCAAGATCCTAAATTTGAAAAATATGAGAACGTAAAAGAAGGGACGTGGCCCCCGGTCGTGATGCTGCTGGTGGAGCTCCTGTTGCAGGGAGAGGACGTGGTTGATCTGTGCCAGCTACAAGCGCAAGTGAAACACCTTCCTCAGGTGCGAGTAGGCGACAGAGCCTGCAGCGGTATTTGGTCGGGCCTAATGCAGCTGTATGAATGTTGAGGCCAGGACAAGTACAGGCGATAGTAGATTGGGTTGCTAACAGTGCCTCCTGTTCCTTCACATTGTCTCCCACCCAGTCTCCTGATGAAAGATCAGAGTTGGCACCTGCAGCCGATGTCCATCAGTCTTTCACCTGACCCCCTTGCAAATCAGCCAAGCAGTCTGAGCCCCAAATCATGCAGCAGTCTCTTCTGCTTTTTGATGACTCTGTTAGCAGGGTTTCCCAGGACCATCCACCTAGCCCTGCCCCAGAAGTGGAAGAGATTGTGTGCACTGATGCCCAACCCCTTATGTTTCAAGATGAGTACATGGGAGGACCATCGCAGCACGTCTCGGATGATGACGAAACACAGGTGCCAACTGCTGCTGTTTTTGCAATTGTGCAGACCGACAAGGAGGGCAGGGGTGAAGACTGGGTGGAAGATGATGTGGAGGACGATGAGGTCCTTGACCCCACATGGAATCAACGTCATGCAGATGACCAGTGTAGTTTGGAGGAAGAGGCGGTGGTCGCACAGAGCCACCAGCACAGCAGAAGAGGGAGCAGGGTGCAAAAGCGGAGCGTCCGTCCCCTAGACAGTACGCCTGCTACTGCCCAACGCAGCAAGGGACCGAGCACACCAAAGCCAGGTCCAAGGAGTTCCCTAGCGTGGCAGTTCTTCAGACAATGTGCTGATGACAAGACACGAGTGGTTTGCATGCTGTGCAATCAGAGCCTGAAGCGAGGCATAAACGTTCTCAACTTGAGCACAACCTGCATGACCAGGCATCTAAGTGCAAAGCACGAGCTGCAGTGTAGTAGACACCTCAAAAACCAAGAAAGGTCTCTGGCTCCTCCTGCTTCCTCTTCTGCTGCAGTCTCGGCCTCTTCATCCACCTCTGTAGTGACAGTGGCACCTGCCAACCCACAAACAGAGGATCTGCCAGCAAGCGTTCAGCTCTCTATCTCCCAAACACTGGAGCGGAAGAGGAAGTACCCCCCTACCCACCCACGATCCCTGTCCCTGAATGCCAGCATTTCAAAACTCCTCACCTTTGAAATGCTGTCATTCCGTACGTCGTGCCCAGCCACCACTACTTTTCCAGGCGAGCCATCCCTTCCCTGCACAACCAAGTGGGGGACAAGGTCCACGTAACTACGGGTTCGTGGACCAGTAAGCACGGTCAGGGACGTTATATCTCCCTAACAGCACACTAGGTAAATGCAGTGGCGGCTGGGCCTAAGGCGGATAGCAGCTTGGCTCATGTCCTTCCACCACAGAGGATTGCAGGGCGCTTCAGTTTGCATCCTGTTGCTAACTCCTCCTACTCCGCTTCCTCATCCTCTACCGCCTCCTCATCCGGTCAGCGTAACACCTTCACCACCAACTTCAGCACAGCCAGGGCTAAACGACAGCAGGCAGTTTTAAAACTTTCCTGTTTGGGGGAAAAACCCCACACCACGCACGAGTTGTGGAGGGACATGGAACAACAGACCGATGAGTGGTTGGTGGCAGTGAGCCTCAAGCCCGGCCTGGTGGTGTGCGATAATGGGCGAAATCTCGTAGCAGCTCTAGGCCTAGCCGGTTTGACGCACATCCCTTACCTGGCGCATGTGCTGAACTTGGTGGTCCAGAGGTTCCTTAAAAATTACACCGATATGCCAGAAAGTGCAGAAAGTGCGGGCCGTCTGTGCGCACTTTTGGCATTCTCATCCTGCTGCTGCTCGCCTGTCATCGCTGCAGCGTAACTTTGGCCTTCCCGCTCACTGTCTCATATGTGACGTGCCCACAAGGTGGAACTCCACCTTGCACATGCTTGCCAGACTGTGCGAGCTGAAGCAGGCGATAGTGGAGTTTCAGCTGCAGCACGCAAGCGTGAGTCGCTCTGCGGAACAGCACCACTTCATCACCTATAACTGGGCCTCCATGCGAGACCTGTGTGCCTTGTTGCGCTGTTTCGAGTACTCCACCAACACGGCCAGTGCCGTTGACGCCGTTCTCAGCGTTACTATCCCAGTTCTTTTTTTTTTTTTTTTTTTTGCCACGTCAGTTCAGTCTCACACGAGGGACCCGAATCAACTTATCTGTTCATCACTGTCCCAATGGATCGTCACATCATGGTGGCTTTGCTTACTTTGATTTATCAAAAAGAAGAAAAAAACACCATACAGTACTCAAAAAAAAAAAAAAAAAACAATAAAGCTACCTCTCCCCTGTCTCATTCCCTGTGGTCATTTTATCCCCTTCCACCCTTCCCTCCCTTCCTCCGCGTCCCCCCGGCACCACGGTCAGTTCATCCACTTGCAACGAGATGTCCCTCTCTTCAAGGGCTATAGCTGAATCCTAACTGCTTCGGCAAAGCTCCAGGTTTTTTTAAATTTAAGCCAACCTTCCCATTTTATATTTTCCGTGACCCCCTTCCTTTCTTCAGCTCTAATCCTTAAAGTCTCCATCTGGCGTATATCTTCGACCCTATCAATCCATTCCCAGATATGTGGGCTATCATGATTGCCCCAATTTCTGGCTATCGTTCGCTTGGCAGCGTTTAGAAGATGGGGAACCAGTGACCTCTCATATTGTTTTATCCCTTCTCTAGTGCCGTGCAGCAAAATAACCCACGGGTCGTTATCGAGTTCGTTTCCTGTAATTTCCTTCACGTACCTTAAAATTTTGGCCCAGTAGGTCTTAATTTTACTGCAATCCCACCACAGGTGGGCCATGGTCCCTTTGTCGGGGCAACCCCTCCAGCAGGCCTCCGGAGTACCCGGGAGAAACTTACTTAACTTAGCCGGGGTAATATACCACCGTGAGATAACTTTATAGTTTGATTCAGCTGACCTGGTATCTATAGCAGACCTGTGGGTTAGTTTCATTATTTTGCCTATCATGAGTGCATCTACTTTAGTGCCCAAATCTCTCTCCCAATTTTGGATGAATGGTGGTATTCCCCAGTCGCTCCCCTCTATTAATAATTTATATATTTTGGAGATCGTTTTCCTCCCCTTAGTGGCCGTAAAAACCCGCTCCATTCGGGTCAGATCGTCCGCGGCCCTAATCGGTTGAGGGAGACTGCTTAGAAAGTGGCACAACTGCAGGTACCTCCATTCATCCATCTTGAACATATCTCCTTTGTTACAAAGTTCAGTGAGTGATAGTATCCTACCTTTTTGCATTATGTCTTTCAGACATGTGCCCTCTTTTTTAACCCATCCCCCTCCCACCTTTACCCTCCCTGGCTGAAAATATTCATTATTTCTGAGTGCTATTAGTGGTGAATTGTACTCTCCATTTAAGTGCTTATAAACCCTATCCCAAATGCGCAATGTGTTAGTGGTTATGGCGTGCGTATTCTCTCCTAAAGACCTGTGGTGAGGTGGGTTCCATATAAGGGTACCCAATTGTAAATTGCTTAGTGATTTTTCTAATTTTACCCATCTTTTGTCGCTATGATCCGCCCCCCACTCGGGGATTCTAGAGAGGACGGCTGCTTGGTAATAATTTTCAATATCGGGGACCGCTAGGCCACCCTTGTTTTTTTCTTGTTTTAAGGTACGAAGTGCTATACGGTGCTTCCTATGTCTCCAGATGAAATTCATAATTAGGGACTTTAGCTTTCTTAGATAATTTACCGAAAGGGGGATTGGGAGCATCTGAAATTTATAAGAAATTAGTGGTAAGATCATCATTTTTACGGAGTTAATCCTTCCCAACCACGTCAAAGGTCTATTGTTGAATTCTTTGCATTTTTTTGCGATGGCATCTAACAGGGGGAGGTAGTTAATGTTGAACATTGCCTTCAGGGACCTAGACAGGATTATGCCCAGGTACTTAATTTGTTGCTTCCAAGGAAACCCAAATCTCCCCTGAAGGCTCAGCTGGACCGAACTTGGTGCGTTGACATTCAGAACAAATGTCTTAGAGGAGTTGATTTTAAAATTAGAAATCTCCCCGTATTGCCTCAGGACTTTCATCAGAAGGGGCATGGATATCTGTGGGTTTCCCAAGAAGAACAGAACGTCATCTGCGAATGCCGCCAATTTATGTTCCTCGTCCTCTACTGGTACCCCATGTATTCCCGGATGTCCCCTTATTGTGGACAGAAGAGGCTCTAGGGTCAATATAAATAGAAGGGGGGACAACGGACATCCCTGCCTAGTACCGTTTTTCATATATAACGGTAAAGAGGTCGTTCCATTTATCTTAATCCTAGCTGTTGGGTGGGCATACAGTACCGCTATTTTTTGAATGATCTTGGGCCCAAAACCCATATGGGTTAAGGTTTGAAACATGAGTCCCCAGTCTACCCTGTCGAACGCTTTCTCGGCGTCTATCGACAGGAGTAGACCTGGGGACCCTGCTTTCCTGATCTTGTGAATTAATAACAGCGCTCGAATTCCGTTGTCCCGTCCCTCTCTACCAGGGACGAATCCCACCTGGTCGGGATGGACCAGTGTGCTCAAGTGGCCCCTAATCCTCTCAGCCAAAACCTTCGCGTATAATTTAGTATCGGCGTTTAAAAGCGAGATTGGCCTATAACTCGAGCACACTGATCCATCCTTCCCCTCCTTCAGAATCATCGTGATGTCCGCGTTTAAAGACTCAGTCGACATTCCAAAACTCTGTCCAAGTCCATTGAAGTATGCGCAGATTCTGGGGATTAGTTCCTCCTGAAAGATTTTATAGTACAGATTAGTGAACCCGTCCGGGCCAGGGCTCTTACCCTTCGGGGATCCCATCAAGGCCCTTTTAATCTCATCTTCAGTAAAGGGACTATCTAGCCCCTCACTTACCTCCGTTAGAAGTTTAGGGAGGCCAGCGCCATTCAGGAATCTTTCCCCCTTCTGCGCCCTATCAGATCTGATACCCTGCGGTTCCGCCGAATAGACATCTTCAAAGTAAGCCCTGAAAGATTCGGCGATATCCCTGGATAGGTACGTAATGTCCCCTTTTTTGTTTCTTATTTTTTCGATGTAGTTACGGGACTTTTTATTGCGGAGAGTTCTGGCCAAATGTTTTCCAGATTTATTACTCCACATGTACCTCTCCTTAGCCACTAAGTCAGATGTTTGTTTTATTTGTTGTTCCGTCAGGTCTTTTAAATCTTCTCTGAGGGCAATAATTTTTGAATAAAGGTCCCTGTTTGGCGCAATGGAGGATTTATGGATCTGCTCAGCAGTTTTTATTTCTTCCACAAGGGCATCTCTTTTTATCCTACCTTCTTTTTTTTTCCAGGCCCCTTTGTAATTAAGATCCCTCTTATATAGGATTTGTGGGCGTCCCATAGAGTTGACCCCAGAACCTCCCCATTGTCATTAATTTCGAAAAAAAGTTTTATTTCGTTTTTGATTTGCTCAACTATTTCTTCATCATGGAGGAGTTCCTCGTTCAATCTCCAACTCGCTGAAGGGGCCTGTAGTTCAGGGCATTCTAGAACCATTGAGACTGGGGCATGATCTGATATAGAGACGATCTCCACCTTCGTGTCCTTGACTCGTTCTAAGAGGGCATGATCAATAAAAATATGGTCCAATCGGGAGTACGTCCCGTGCACGTGGGAATAGAAGGTGTAATCCCTGTCTCCAGGGTGTTGTATCCTCCAGACGTCAACCAACTGGTTAGACCTCAAGTTCTGCTTAATCATTTTAAGTTGTTCCTTACATACCCCACGTGCACGGGACGTACAATCGAGGTCCGGGTCCATGCAAAAGTTGAGGTCCCCCATCAAGATAACATACCCCTGTCTAAAATCTCTTAATTTAGACAGAATATCTTTCATAAATTTAATCGGTTTAATATTAGGGGCGTATATGTTTGCAAAAGTATATTTATTGCCGCCAAGCGAACCTCTCAAAAACAAAAATCTACCCTCTGGGTCCTCCACCCTACTCTCCACTTGGAACTGTATATCCCTAGAGAATCCGATGGCCACCCCCCTTGCCCTATTAATAATGGCATCGCCATAGTACCAAGATGGGTAATGACCCGAGGCTAATTTGATGTTAGACATCCGGGACAGGTGTGTCTCCTGAAGGAAGACCACACCTGCCCCGTAGGCTCTCAGCTCCTCAAGGATCTTTTGTCTTTTGGCCCGGAGATTAAGTCCCTTTACATTATAGGATACAAATTTAATCAAAGTCATCTCGTCACAATAGCAAAACTTTTATTGTCAGTGTACACGCAGTGCCGGGGCGACGCGGAGGAGACCCCCCCCTCCCTCCCTCCCCCTCTACCCCCCCTCCCTCCCCCCCCCTCCACCCATCCCTCCCCCCCCCACCCTCAATCCCAACCCCCCCCCACCACCCCTCCCCTCCCATCCCACCCTGGCCCTCTCTAGGGTCTTGGAGTCGTTGGGGGCCATTCAGATGTCTGACCTCCCACGTCTCTCCTACCAACTCAGGAGGGGTGGGGCACTGAGTGGCTGGAAAATCCAGCCATTCTCCCGATAGTATTCCATCATCGGGGAGCAGCGAGCGAAAAAAGAGAAGATGTAATTCCCTGCTACCCTGGCACCCACCCGACCAACACCCGGAAAGGGGGAAAAAAAAAAAAAAAAAAAAAAAGGGGAGGGGCTCCCCCCCCCCTCCTCCCCGTCTCCTCACAAGGGGATTTAACCGTACTCTCCCCCATCTACCCATCCTGGCAGGGCCGGGACTTGGATGCCCATTTTACTACAGAAATCTGGGACCTCCTCCGGAAAGCGCAGTCTGGCAGAGCGCCCATCCTTGTTCCCGATTAGGCTTGCCGGGAACCCCCAGATGTATTTTATATTTGCGAATCGCAAAGCTTCTAGTAAAGGCCTCTGCTGCCTGCGTCTTTCTAGAGTCTGGGGAGATAAATCTGAGTAAATTTGAACTTCAGTGCCTTCATAATTCAAGGGGGGGCTCCGATATAATTTTGCCCAGATTTCCGCCTTATCCTCGTAGTATCTAAACCTAACGATAATGTCTCGGGGTCTACCAGATTCTGCTGTTTGCCTTCTGCCCAGTCGGTGGACCCTCTCGATTTTAGGAAAATTTTCACGGCCTCTTGCTAAAAGCGGGTTAAGTATTAAAAATATAATGTCCCTTAAATCCTCTCCTTCCTTCTCGGGGACCAATTTCACCCTAATATTCTGTCTCCGGTTTCTATTTTCGATATCCTCCAACTTGTATAGGGTGTCCCGTTGTTTCAGGTGTAATACTCGTATTTGTTCCTTCAGTTCGAGAGTCTCGTGTTCCTGACCTTCTTCTCAACAATTTCAACCTTTCCTAGCAGGTGGCCCCAGTCTTCTCTAAGGAGGGTAAATTCCCCTTTAATGGAATTTTCCATCTTCTGGAGCATTTCCTCCATTTCTTTCTTTGTATTTTCGATATCCTCCAACTTGTATAGGGTGTCATATCTGTCCCGTTGTTTCATGTAATCCCTTTCAGTTCGAGAGTGGCTCCCAGTCTTCTCTATTCTCTTCTTCTTAGTGTTCCTTGACCTTCCACCTTCTTCAGCAAGGCCTAGGTTCCAAGAGACCGACGGGGCCACAGGTCAACAATTTCAACCTTTCCTAGCAGGTGTCTCCAAGGGAACCGTACAACTCCCCCAGCGAGTATTTTATATTTGCAGCCTGTCATCGCTGCAGCGTAACTTCGGCTTTCCCGCTCACCGTCTCATATGTGACGTGCCCACAAGGTGGAACTCCACCTTGCACATGCTTGCCAGACTGTGCGAGCTGAAGCAGGCGATAGTGGAGTTTCAGCTGCAGCACGCACGCGTGAGTCGCTATGCGGAACAGCACCACTTCACCGCCAATAACTGGGCCTCCATGCGAGACCTGTGTGCCTTGTTGCGCTGTTTCGAGTACTCCACCAACACGGCCAGTGCCGTTGACGCCGTTCTCAGCGTTACTATCCCAGTTCTATGCCTCCTTGTAAAAATGCTTTGGGCGATGATGGAAGAGGATGTGGCACAGGAGGAGGAGGAGGGATCATTTCCAAGGCTTTCAGGGCAGTCATTCACAAGTGGCTCCGAGGGTGGGTTCCTGCACCAACAAACGCCAGGTACACAATTGTCCAGCAAGGGCACAGTTCTGGAAGATGACAAGGTGGAGGATGTGGAGGAGGAGGAGATGGAGGAGGAGGAACCATGTTCACAGCAGGGTGGCACCCAGACCAGCTCATGGCCATCACTGGTGCGTGGCTGGGGGGATACAGAGGACACAGACGATACACCTCCCACAGAGGACAGCTTTTCGTTGCCTCTGGGCAGCCTGGCACACATGAGCGATTACATGCTGCAGTGTCTCCCCAATGACCGCCGAGTTGCCCACATTCTAACTGGTGCTGATTACTGGATGGCCATCCCGCTGGATCCCCGTTACAAGGACAACGTACCGTCCTTAATTCCCTCACTGGAGCGTGATCGTAAGATGCGCGAGTACAAGCGCGCGCTGGTAGACGCTCTGCTGGTGGCATTCCCACCTGACAGCGGGGGCACAGTGGAAGCACAAGGCGAAGGAAGACGAGGAGGAAGACGTCTCCAACGCAGCCGGGGCACCGCCAGCACCTCAGAAGGCAGGGTTAGCATGGCCGAAATGTGGAAAAGCTTTGTCAGCACGCCACAACAACCAGCACCATCAGCTGATATGGAACGTCTTAGCAGGAGGCAGCATTTCACCAACATGGTGGAGCAGTATGTGTGCACACGCCTACATGTACTGAATGACGGGTCTGCCCCCTTCAACTTTTGGGTCTCCAAATTGGGCACATAGCCTGAGCTTGCCCTTTACGCCTTGGAGGTGCTGGCCTGCCCTGCAGCCAGTGTATTATCTGAACGTGTATTTAGCATGGCAGGGGGCGTTATCACAGACAAGCGCAGCCGCCTGTCCAGATCCAATGTGGACAAGCTCACGTTCATTAAAATGAACCAGGCATGGATCCCACAGGACTTGTCCATACCTTGTGCAGAACAGACATGTATACCAGCCTTACCCAGCCATTGTTGTATTTTTGATCTTTCTCACTCTTTTGGGGTGTACCCTAATTTAAAAAATAAATAAATTAAAAACAAAAACCAGTGTTGGCTACCATGTCCTCCGCCGCTTCCACATCCACCGCCACCTCAACCTCCTACTCCGTATGGACCTCGCCCTCCTAGGTCAAGATTATTATTTTTTATTTTTATGTATTCTATGTTATTTTAAGTTATTTCTGTGACGGACCTCGTACCCAATATGTCCGCCGTAAATGCTTCCTCCGTCTGGTACCACACAATCCAAGACCCCTTAGCTCACCCAGTCACCAGACAACACCAGTGTAGGGTACATCAAGAATTACTCTTTATTTGACATGTCACACTTATATACAGTTGACAGATGACTCAAGCCTAACCTAATTAGCATGAGCTAATTATCTTAATCAACACTGGGCTCCTTCATTCAATTGCAGGGTTAATTAGCACATACAACAATAGGTGAAACACTTCTACAAGCCAGACTATACTCAATTACATAACACAGGTGGCTGGAGTTCATGAGTCATGACATTAGCGTCTCTTGCTAATGCCAAATACACATACAGATTCTATGTGTATTGGGGGGCCAGCATGGACCTGAATCCAAGTATAACCAGCTCAGGGGTCCCAGGCTTGCAGCTCAAAGAGTACTGTTCCCCCAAATGCCAGGGCCCATAATCGCAAGGCAACAGGCTCGCACTCAGTCCCCTCCAACAGCCCGTGTCCCGGCTAGGTCCTTCACATTTCTCCCCTTTCGGCAGGAGACTAACACAGGAGGAGACCCCAGACGGGTTGACTCCGAAGTTAGTCAGTGGTTCCAGTCCTCTAATGCCTGTACCCACACAGTACCCCAAACAAATTGTTCCAAACAGAGCACGACTCACCCAGCCAACTTCTGCCTCTCTCATAGAACATATCCGCCGCTGGGGAGAGGCCTGGACTGGCCCTTCTCCCTGGAGTCTTTTCAGCCGCTGGAGAGAAGACAGGGTGACTGGGCTCACTCCATCATGCTGTTGGGGATCTGGGCCGACAGCAACGCATCCCTGGGGTATACAGGTGGGGACTGCAGTCCCATCCCCCTTTACAGGAAATCTGCCCTCTGTTAGTTGTGGGCAGAGGCCAGCAGCACTTTGTTCCGTTGCCAGCAGTTCAGGTGGGTGTAGGAGCTTCCCTACATCATCTCCTCCAGCTAACTGTTGGGGAGAGAGGCCGACTGCCCCGGCTTCCTGGAACTCCACAGTTGTTGCTGGTGCTGGACAGAGGTGGGTAGCACTCTGCCCTGTTGCCAGCACTTCTGCTGGGGACTCCACATCCTCCGCTCTGGCAAACCATTGGGGCAGGAGGCTGGCTTCCTTTTCCATTCCCTCATCTGGCTGCTGGGACAACATGTCTCTGGTACTGTCTCCCAGGTGCACAAATCTTTGCTGGGGAGGAAAGATCGCTTTCTCCACCCTGGCCAACTGTTGGGGAGGGACGACAAACACCTCCTCTCCCTTCTCCCCCTGTATCTGCTGCTGGGAAGTGATTGCCACCTTCTCACCCTGAGCCTCCAAAACTGACACAGGTGTGGGGCAGAGGTCTTGGACCCTCTGTCCGGTGACCAGCGCTTCAGCTGGGGAAGTTCCTTGTAACTCCCCAGATACTGCTGTTGATGCTGGGCAGAAGTTAGCAGAGCTCTGCCCTGTTGTCAGCACTTCAGGTTTGGGGACGGCAATCTCCAGAGTTTCCACTGCCGATTCTCTTGCATGCTGCTGGACAGGCATATTCCTCCATCCAACCTCGTTTTGTGTAGTAACAGGTTTGTCAAGGTCAGTCAGCACTTGCTGCATCTGCCATAAGACCTCCGCGTCCATAGCTGCGGGGGCAGGTGGGCAAAGCACTCTGTTACTATGCCACATTGCTGACTCTTCAGCCAGGATTTCAGAGCTGTCTGCTGGTATTTCCTGATAGTCCCAGGCAAAGGGAGCCCCACCCTGCTGCTGAGCAGAGTCTAGCAGCTGTATGTAGGCGATCTCCAGCTCCCATTCCTGAGCGGCCAGGAACTCCAAATCTTCCTGTGCCCAGAGCACTTCCGAGACGTTCAATCTTTGCTCTCTGTGCTCCATTATTTCCTCCAAACGCCACTCCAGATCACTCCCAAAGTCGGGGTCCTCGGACAGCCTCCAGTACAACAATCCCAGGCCATTATAATCAAAGCCTTCCGCGGGCCTGTCATCCGCTGTCCACGGGCACACTTGGGCTACATACCACCGGAGGGCTCTGTAGCTCTCGTCCAAACGCATTTCTGCCCGGATCAGCCTGCTTAACTCAGCTGTCCACTCCTGCTTCGGTTGTTCCCCCAATAACAGCATTCGTACTTCATACTGCGACCAGTACCTTACATGGATGGAGGGGAGAACTTTTCCCTGGTGTCGCTGCTCACAGGCTAGCGCTTCTTTCCAGAGTTGCAGGCGAACAGAATCATACCATCCCAGCAGGACCTGCACCGATACTGATCCTCTGTGCTGTATCCGCATCTCTCGCAACCTCCTTCCGAATTCCTCTTCCATGATGTATCTGTACCTCTGCTATCCGGGCCTTGGATCCAGGTGATGGTTTGGATGTGTTCACGACAAGGAAGCACGATCCCACTGCTGCCAGCCAATTGTGACGGACCTCGTACCCAATATGTCCGCCGTAAATGCTTCCTCCGTCCGGTACCACACAATCCAAGACCCCTTAGCTCACCCAGTCACCAGACAACACCAGTGTAGGGTACATCAGGAATTACTCTTTATTTGACATGTCACACTTATATACAGTTGACAGATGACTCAAGCCTAACCTAATTAGCATGAGCTAATTATCTTAATCAACACTGGGCTCCTTCATTCAATTGCAGGGTTAATTAGCACATACAACAATAGGTGAAACACTTCTACAAGCCAGACTATACTCAATTACATAACACAGGTGGCTGGAGTTCATGAGTCATGACATTAGCGTCTCTTGCTAATGCCAAATACACATACAGATTCTATGTGTATTGGGGGGGGCAGCATGGACCTGAATCCAAGTATCACCAGCTCAGGGGTCCCAGGCTTGCAGCTCAAAGAGCACTGTTCCCCCAAATGCCAGGGCCCATAATCGCAAGGCAACAGGCTCGCACTCAGTCCCCTCCAACAGCCCGTGTCCCGGCTAGGTCCGTCACAATTTCCCTATCCACATTTGTTTGCAGAGCATTTTACATGCTCTTAACAACATTTTCCTGCCATTTGCAGCCCTCTAGCCCTTTCCATTACTTTTTTAGAGCCATTTTAGACCCTCAAAAGTACGGGTCCCCATTGACTTCAATGGGATTCAGGTTCGGGGGCAAGTTTGGGTACCAAACTTGAACATTTTTGCGAAGTTCGGCCGAACCCGAACATCCAGGTGTCCGCTCAACTCTACTCCTGGCCCATCTCCACTTCCTCTACTCTGTGTCCCAGTGTCCCTATTTCCTCCCTTAACCCTCCGCAGCCTGTTTTCAGGATAATTCAACAGCGGTTATAAGTAATTGAATGTCTTTCTTTGTAGGAAGCGCTCTCAAATGTTCTCTTAAGTCCCGATCTACTATTAACTCTGATTGAGATGCACTTAGTTCATTATTAAGATCACCATACAAAGGGTTATCATACTGCACCTGCCCTGTAGAGTCTGTCTCTAGATTCATCACAAGCCCTTTGCTGATTCACTGCTGGGTTTTGTAGTACCACGACTTTCACCTCCTGAAGACTCAGGTCCCCTCCTATACATTCCCCCTCCGAACCCTCCGTTTCACCGGCATAAACCAAGGTGTCTCTCCCTTCTCCTTTCCAGGGTTGTACAGCTCTGCTTTGGGCTCAGAGGTATTTGGCCATTGCCATGTGCTGCAACACCAAGCCTGTCACTCTTCGACCCTGTACGGGAAGGGAGATCGCATCCAACCTCCCTGATCCCTCCACTCATATCAGGGGAGCCGAACTTCCTTCCCTCCTGGACTGGGGTCTTTTAATTGTGCTCCCAGGATCCGTACTCTGTGCCAAGAGGAATGTTCTAAGCCCGATAGCCTGGCTCGTTCTACCACCTCCGGGCAGGAGTGCAGCTATACGGTGACGTGTGGACATGCTTTAGCCGGTCTGGAGCCCGGTGCTCGATGCGAACCCACGTTCGCATCGAGCACCAGGCGTTCGCTCGCTCTATTTGGGCCGTTTGCATCACATTCGTTTGATGCGAGCGGCCCCGCAATGAAATCACTGAACAGCATGCTCAGACTTGTAGTGTGTTAGTCCCATCACACAGAGCTCCTATATTTTCTTCCCAGAAGCACCCATAGGACTTGTAGTGTGTTAGTTCCATCACACAGAGCTATATTTTCTTCCCAGAAGCACCCATAGGACTTGTAGTGTGTTAGTCCCATCACACAGAGCTCCTATATTTTCTTCCCAGAAGCACCTATAGGACTTGTAGTGTGTTTCCCCCATCACACAGAGCTCCTATATTTTCTTCACAGGAGCCCCCAGAAGCACCCATAGGACTTGTAGTGTGTTAGTCCCATCACACAGAGCTCCTATATCCCAGAAGCACCTATAGGAGGGTAAAAAAGGGGGAGGGGTATGCCTATATATCAAGAATAATGTACAAGTGAATGTGAGAGATGACATCAATAAAGGAGCTAGGGAGGAGGTGAAATCCTTATGGGTAGAGCTCCAAAAGGATGACGCTAAGGGGAAAATAATACTGGGAGTATGCTATAGGCCCCCTAACCTGCTGGAGGAGGGGAGACGGACCTCCTATCACATCTTGGATTAGCAGCAAGGATGGGAAGTGTTATCATAATGGGGGATTTTAATTATCCAGACATAGACTGGGCAGAGGGAACCACGCATTTGTCTAAGGCTCGCCAGTTCCTAAATGTCTTGCAGGACAATTTCATGGGTCAGATGGTAGACGCACCAACTAGAAACAAGGCATTACTAGATCTACTGATTACCAACAGTACAGACCTGATCACGGATGTGGAAATACGGGGCAATTTAGGAAACAACGATCACAGGTCATTTGGCTTCAGTATTAATCACACAAATAGGAAACTGACTGGAATGGTACCAGCTGATTAGAAAAAAAACAATGTAGCACCAATATTTTAAAAAGGGCCAAAGTACATCCCTGGGAATTACAGGGCAGTTAGCCTAACACCAATAGTATGCAAGCTCTTGGAAGGGATGATAAGGGACTATATACAAGATTTTAGTAATGAAAACGGTATCATTAGCAGTAATAAGCATGGATTCATGAAGAATCGTTCATGCCAAACCAATCTATTAACCTTCTATGAGGAGGTGAGCTGCCGTCTAGAAAAAGGAAGGCCAGTAGAGGTGGTGTATCTGGATTTTGCAAAAGCATTTGACACAGTTCCCCATAAGCGTTTACTGTACAAAGTAAGGTCCGTTGGCATGGACCATAGGGTGAGTACATGGATTGAAAACTGGCTACAAGGGTGAGTTCAGAGGGTGGTGATAAATGGGGACTACTCGGAATGGTCAGGGGTGGGAAGTGGAGTTCCCCAGGGTTCTGTGCTGGGACCAATCCTGTTTATTTGTTCATAAACGACCTGGAGGATGGGGTAAACAGCTCATTCTCTGTATTTGCAGATGACACTAAGCTAAGCAGAGCAATAACTTCTCTGCAGGATGTGGAAAACTTGCAAGAAGATCTGAACAAATTATTGGGATGGACAACTACATGGAAAATGAGGTTTAATGTAGAAAAGTGTAAAATAATGCATTTGGGTGGCAAAAATATGAATGCAATCTATTCACTAGGGGGTGAACCTCTGGGGGAATCTAGGATTGAAAATTGCCTGAGGGTCCTAGTAGATGATAGGCTCAGCAATGGCATCCAAGCTGCTGCTAACAAAGCAAACAGAATATTGGCATGAATTAAAAAGGGGATTAACTCCATGGATAAAGCGATAATTCTCCCACTCTACAAGACTTTGGTCTGGCCTCACCTAGAGTATGCTGTCCAGTTCTGGGCACCAGTCCTCAGGAAGGATGTACTGGAAATGGAGTGAGTACAAAGAAGGTGAACAAAGCTAATAAAGGGTCTGGAGGATATTAGTTATGAAGAAAGGTTGCGAGCACAGAACTTGTTCTCTCTGGGCAAGAGGCGTTTGTACATGGAAATCATATCCCCTCTCAAATACCATACTGGTGACCCCACAATAGGGATACAACTTTTTTGCGGAAGAGAGTTTAATAAGACATGTGACCACTCACTAAATTTAGAAGAAAAGAGGTTTAACCTTAAACTGCGTAGAGGGTTCATTACTGTAGGAGTGGCAAGAATGTGGAATTCCCTTCCACAGGCGGGGGCATCGATAGTTTAAAAAAATGATTAGATAAGCACCTGAACGACCGCAACATACAGGGATATACAATGTAATACAGACATAAAATTACACACATAGGTTGGACTTGATGGACTTGTGTCTTTTTTCAACTTTACCTACTGTAACTCAAGATGATGTAATGAAACCCATATGCGGGAAACGTGGCTTGACACAGAGTAATAAAAGGCCATGTATTGAATGAAAACTGCATCCTAATAGCTTGAGGTGTTTCGTAGATTAGCTCCACTCATTGAACTCATTCAACTGATGTTGAACATGTATATGATACTGAGTTCAACCTCAATGGTACTGCTGACAAAAAGGCCCGACATGACTGTCTATCCCAGGAGCTGAGGTCATTGGGGTCAACAGGGCCGCATACACATCTGTCTCGAGTAGGATAAAGGTCGCAATATTGTGATCTTTATAGTTGCCAAACAGAAGCTCCAAAGATATCAGATGGATTACCTTGGGCTGCACTGTTTGACCATGCTGTATCACCGAACACCCCAAGATAATCCATCTGATATCTTTGGAGCCTCTGGGAGGCTTATAAGATTCTGATAAGCCCCCCCCCCCACTCACAGACCCCAAAAACAGCCAGGGTTTTGGGAAGAGGCCTTTGTCCCCATCAACATGGGGATAAGCTGCTTTGGGGGGAGCCTCCCTACCCCAAAGCCGTTTTTTCCATGATTTTTTAACGCTGGCAATTCTTTTCTTTACATTGAGCTGTCAGCTGACAGTTGATGACTCTTTAGTTGTTAAGAACTAAAACACTGCATCATATCATAAAATAGCACAATGCAACATTTTATTAGCGTTTTGTAGTGAATTAAAATATTTTTTTGAAAAACTGTGTGTGGTATCTTCCCGCATATTTAGATGCGGTAAGAGACTGCTTTGTGAATGGAGCCCAGTGATCCATACTTAAAATAATAATTATACACAGAATTTTTTTTTTACATTTTAAACTATTTCCATTTTTACTACTTGGGCATGTCTACATAATAACACACATACTGTATATCTAGAGACAATGATTACAGCAAACAACTATGACAATGTTATAGCTGAGTCCTTGTGTCATAATCATGCCTTTTCATGTATTACTATATACACTATATTACCAAAAGTATTAGGACGCCTGCCTTTACACGCACATGAACTGTTATAGTTGCAAAGGGTGGGCCAACTTAATTTTGAACCCTACAGACTAAGACTGGGGTGCCATTAAAGTTTATGTGTGTTGATGTGCCCCTAATGGACAGGCTGACGATGGTGCATACTACTTTACTGAACAAGTATACTGTGACTTGATGCAAACAAAGGGCAGCTTGTCAGCAACAAGTTTTCACTGTGGATCCTAAAATAAAAAAAAGAGTCTAGCGGAATAAAATAAAATAAAAATTATATTCACCAGATATTAAGTAAACCCCGCTATGGTTGAAGCCTTTAACTCCCTCCTCTCAAACCATTTCTTTTGTGCTGAATCCCTATTAGCATCTATCGCCATGATTCCAAAACCAAATACTTATGACACTTCCTGGTCTAATTACAGACCAATCTCAATATTAAATCTAGACATTAAAATCTTGGCAAATTTTCTCTTTAACCGACTAAACCCAATAATAGGCTCTCTCATTCACAAAGATCAGACTGGGTTTATTCCCTCAAGACAAGCAGGAGATAACATCCGCGGTGCTACCCTCTTAGCCCACATATATAGTTACATCGTTAGTAAGGTTGAATAAAGACACCAGTCCATCTAGTTCAACCTGAGTGAGTGTGGGTGCATGCCTACAATTATCCCTTTTTTTTGTAAGGTACCCATATAGCGCCGTCAATTTATGCACACCCATATACCAGGGCCAATTTTGGACAGAAGCCAATTAACCTACCAGCATGTCTTCGGAATGTGGGAGGAAATCTGAGTACCCAGAGGAAACCCACGTAGGCACAGGGAGAACATGCAAACTCCAGGCAGGTAGTGTCGTGGTTGGGATTCGAACCAGCGACCCTTTTTACTGCTAGGCGAGAGTGCTACCCACTACACCACTGTGCCGCCTAAAACATAGCAAGAACCCGTTGCATACCTGCCTGCTTCCTCTCTATCGACATAGGAAAGGCATTTGACTCTCTTTCTTGGTCTTATCTTAACTCTATTTTAATCCAATGGGGATTTGGAACACATATTAGGAGTTGGATTTCTTCTTTGTATCAAAACCCGAAAGCATATGTTTCGTACTCTGGATATCGTTCAGAATCCTTTGTCATTGAGGAACTAGGCAGGGATGTCCCCTTTCCCCTCTTCTATTTGCTTTGGCAGTTGAACCTCTCGCACAGCTCATACGCTCCAATACAAATATTAAAGGCCTTGAATTAGGAGGTCATCAACACAAAATTTGTACGTTCCCTGAAGACGTTCTCATTTTCCTCACTTCACCACTTACCTCATCCCCCAAATCTTATAGACATCCTAACCAAATTTTAATCAATATCAGGACTTAAAATAAATGCTCATAAGTCCAAAGCTTTAAAATTTTTATTCCACATGACCTACAGGCACAACTACAAGACTCCCTCCCATTCACTTGTTCATCAACACAAATTACTTATCTTGGAATTACATTTACACCTAACCCAACCAATCTATATTTGGCAAATTACCCCTCCATGCTAACTCATCTCACGACTCTAATGAAAACCTGGTCTTCTCTCCCATTAGCATGGATGGGTAGAATTACTGTAATTAAGATGTCAATACTTCCCAAAATTTTATATCTTTTCAGAGTTCTCCCAATACAGGTTCCAGCATATTTCCTACGTATGTTACAGAGAAAAGTTTCTCAATTTATTTGTGGAAAACTTAAAACCTGCCTTCCACTATCTACCCTATACACTCCCCGCATTTGTGGTGGATTGAGCGTTCCGAACTTCTATGAATATTATTATGTTGCCCAATTAGCCATACTACCTAAATATCAGCTTTTGTAAGATCAAATAGTCATTATTGGATACTTACTTTTTGTGACCAACTGAACTTTGTACGTTTAATTCAGGAGCGCGGAGTGATAGTCCCAAAGGGCGGATTTATTTGGCACTATCCTTTCATATTGTACCTAAATATCATGCTACAAAAGAAATTCCCTTTTGGGTTATGTTGGATACAAAATATGGTTTAGTATCCCACGGGTATTTCACTTCCTGATTGAAACAGTCAGGTTGGAAAACACATCAAAGCTTTGTAGCGTATCAAAATAACAATGGCTTGGCTCAAGCCCACCTGCTGTGATATGTGTGATTACAAGCTTCAAAGAGACCACTGCTGCCACTGCTATGGATATCTATTGGATGGAAGGCAAATGGGGGTGGCTATGAGTAGGCGTGTATGTTTGAATGAAAAGAGCACACACACACAGTTAGCTCTCTCTGCCCTTTTCTCTGATCACAGCTGATGGTGATCTATGCAAGCTTCATGGCTTGGCAGCCATCTTGAGGCCTTCCCCTTTGGATCATGGCGATGGCCCTCTCCTGCGTTAGCATCACCGCTCAGTAAGACTCTGCCAAAACAAGTCGCTTACACTAAACCAAAGTGGTGGTCGAATGCCTGGATGGGCTGTACCAGTTTGGATTGTGAAAGGTGTTAGGCTGTATGATCCCATATACAGAAGTGCGGACTTGGTCTGTATATTTGGTGGCATCAATGGGCTTACTGATTGGGGATTCTATCTTGTCGCATTCGAGGCTAAATCACCCACATGTGATCAGAGGAGATCAAAGCTGGAGGCAGGTTGATACTTCCCTCGGTCGGAAGCATGACCAAGATGTCCTTTGTATGCCAGGTCAATACATGGTGGTGATGATGAACGTAAAAATGTTGGGAAGTTATTTCAGGGGTCATTGCTGGGAAGGAAGCACCTGGGTATTATTTAGGACATAGACGAGTTTGTTTCTTTGTCCTAAAGAATACTGATGTAACGCTAGTCATAAAACTAGAAGGTTCCTTGAACCTAACCATAGGTAGAGGTGCATGGTATACCCTGGCCATGGTCTCTGAAATCCAGGCACAGGGATGGAATTGTGTGGTTTTTGTCATTTTTGCAGATTTATATGTGTGATTAGACTCGATATTTATATAGAAGGGTCTCCCATTTGTCTATGCAAGTTGAGGGACGAATTGACGGTAGGGTCTCTGTGTACAAATTAGAGACTTTGCTGCCAAGTCAGAGCCCTGCAATACCGCTGTGAGCAAGCCTGCCTAATCCCGACCCATATTTACAGTAAAGGGTTATAGGGTTGGGAGCGGGGTGCGTAAATGGATGGGATACATATATATTTATATAGTATGGTAATAAGTTGATTTATGTTATGGTATAGTGTGACCTATGGGTATTGTAGGTTAATAATATGGGTGAATAAGGCCCTCCTCGAGACTTATCTAAATACTAGATCGGTATTCGAGAGCTGTTTGATATGTTGCTCTGAATGTGTGCTGGCAAATGGTGAATACAGTGGTGTGAAAAAGTGTTTGCCAACAATAGTCAAGGACAACACAAGTAAACACAAAATGCAATTTGTAAATGAAGGTGTTTATTATTAAAGGTGAAAAAAAATCCAAACCATCATGGCCCTGTGTGAAAAAGTGATTGCCCCCTAAACCTAATAACTGCTTGGGCCACCCTTAGCAGCAACAACTGCAACCAAGCGTTTGCGATAACGTGCAATGAGGCTTTTTACAGCGTCCTGGAGGAATTTTGGCCCACTCATCTTTGCAGAATTGTCCTAATTCAGTTACATTAGAGGGTTTTCGAGCATGAACGGCCTTTTTAAGGTCATACCACAACATCTCAATAGGATTCAGGTCAGGACTTTGGCTAGGCCACTCCAAAGTCTTCATTTTGTTTTTCTTCAGCCATTCGGTGGTGGACTTGCTGGTGTGTTTAGGATCATTGTCCTGCTGCAGAACCCAAGTTCGTTTCAGCTTGAGTACACGAACAGATGGTCGGACATTCTCCTTCAGGATCTCTTGGTAGACAGCAGAATTCATAGTTCCTTTTATCACGGCAAGTCTTTCAGGTCCTGAAGCAGCAAAACAGCCCCAGACCATCACACTACCACCACCATATTTTACTGTTGGTATAATGTTCTTTTTCTGAAATGCAGTGTTCCTTCTACGCCAGATATACTTGGACACACACCTTCCAAAGAGTTCCACTTTTGTCTCATCGGTCCACAGAATGTTGTCCCAAAAGTCTTGGGGATCATCAAGATGTGTTGTCGAGAAATTGAGACGAGCTTTGATGTTCTTTTTGCTCAGCAGTGGTTTTCTCCTTGGAACTCTGCCATGCAGGCCATTTTTGCCCAGTCTTTTCCTGATGGTGGAGGCATGAACGCTGACCTTAACTGAGGCAAGTGAGGCCTGCAGTTCCTTGGACGTTGTTGTGGGGTCTTTTGTGACCTCTTGGATGAGTCGTCGCTGCGCTCTTGGGGTAATTTTGGGCGGCCGGCCACTCCTGGGAAGGTTCACCACTGTTCCATGTCTTCACCATTTGTGGATAATGGCTCTCACTGGTGGTTCGCTGGATTCCCAAAGCTTTGGAAATGGCTTTAATCAGGCCTGGGTGTGGCTAGAGAAATTGAACTCAGGTGTGGACAACCACAGTTATAGTATGTTTTAACAAGGGGGGCAATCACTTTTTCACACAGGGCCATGATGGTTTGGATTTTTTTTCACCTTTAATAATAAACACCTTCATTTACAAATAGCATTTTGTGTTTACTTGTGTTGTCCTTGACTATTGTTTAAATTGGTTTGATGTTCCGAAACACTTAAGTGTGACAAACATGCAAAGGAACAGGAAATGAGGAAGGGGGCAAACACTTTTTCACACCACTGTATATGGACACCCCTTGCCTGTACTGCATCCGTCCTGAAGATACCGGAAGGGAGAAGATATCGAAGATACATAATGGTGACATGGAAGCTGTCGCTGAAGAAGGATGGTGGTGTGTTACTCAGTGGCAAAGCGGCACGTGTTGGGAAGCACAGCACGGTGAGACCATTATGGACTGTTCCATAGGAGCAGTTTCTGCACATGTTGTAAAAACACAACACGTTAAGACGTTTAAGGACTGTTCTATATGTACTGGTTCGGAAACACATGTTGGGGACAAAACAGTTATGGACTGTTCAAAAGGAGCCGTGTCTGAAGAAGGGTGGTATGCGCCTTTTAGGCGCAAAGCGGCATATGTTGGATACAAAATATGGTTTAGTATCCCACGGGTATTTCACTTCCTGATTGAAACAGCCAGGTTGGAAAACACATTAAAGCTTTGTAGCGTATCACGATATCAATGGCTTGGCTCAAGTCCACCTGCTGTGATATGTGTGATTACAAGCTTCAAAGAGACCACTGCTGCCACTGCTATGGATATCTATTGGATGGAAGGCAAATGGGGGTGGCTATGAGTAGGCGTGTATGTTTGAATGAAAAGAGCACATACACACAGTTAGCTCTCTCTGCCCTTTTCTCTGATCACAGCTGATGGTGATCTATGCAAGCCTCATGGCTTGGCAGCCATCGTGAGGCCTTCCCCTTTGGATCATGGCAATGGCCCTCTCCTGGTCATCTGAGTCTAGCCGATGCTACAAAGCCTCAAGGAGGGCCTTGTGATAAGTATCTTTAATATTCTTGTATCATATGTTTTGATTGTAAGCGTTGTGATATTGTAATGTCTTTTAATACTTTATGTTAGCGTTCCTAATTTCTTGGGAAATAAATAAGATAGTTTTTTACTAGCAGCAGTGTGTGTATTTTCTTAACTAACTTTATATCAGTGTGCCTAGCAGGGTTTAATAGACCATGGGAATAGATATGTTAATAGTAGTTTGTATACTGCAGCGATTTCTACAGGTTATAATTGAAGCGGTAGAATGTGATCCTTTATCAACTGCAAATCTTCTTTGGCTCCCACCAGCACAACGTCGGACAATTACAAACCCTATTACTAAGCATAGCCTTTCAATTTGGGACAGACTAAAAGCTTGTTTTAGTCTCCAATCCAAACATAATCCCCTTCTTTCCTTCCTTAATAACCACTCTTTCTATCCAGCCTGGACCTCTCCATCATCTTTCATTACTTGGTCAAATGCAGAACAAATAGGTTCTCATCACTTTTACAAAACCACTACTATTACACCTTTTGCTACATTACAAAAAACACATGCTATACCGCAAAAGAAAACATTTAGATACTTACAAATAAAGCAATTTTTAATCCAAAACACATCCTCTCCAAGATTCACATTCTTTGAACAAGCTTGCAAATCTGACCCTCACAAACAAGGACTCATTTCAAATCTGTACAACCAACTATTCGCACATACAACCTCTTCCCCTCCATCCTATACATCTAAATGGGAAAATGATTTAAACCTTTAATCAGACAAACTAAACTGGACTCACATATGGCAGGCTACTAAATCGGCCTGCCCGAATATTGTAGCATTAGAGACTAACTACAAGGTACTTTCCAGATGGTACTTAGTACCCGCCAGGATTTCAAAATTTCTTCCGCAATACACAGCTAACTGCTTTCGAGGTTGTGCTGACCTAGGTACACACTTACACATTTGGTGGGATTGTCCCATAGTCAGTACTTTTCGGTCCGAAATATTTAAAATTCTCTCTACCATTTTCAAAACCACAATATTACCAGACCCTACGGTAGCACTCCTGAATAACAAACCACAAATCTTAACTCACCGCCAATTTAAACTTTTACTATTGATAACCACGGCTGCAAAGCAAACTATTGCTAAATCCTGGAAAACAGCCACATTATGTATGGTATCAGTTAAACACAGAGTAACGCAAGCCATGATTCATGCTAAAATAGAGGCAATCGTACTAGATAAAGTTCCCATGTTCGAATCATTATGGCTTCCTTGGATTGAACACTACCTACCACCTGGTCTTGACCAATCTCTTATATTTTCATGAAGTAACGTACCAATCACACATCTTACCACCTATGTTATATTTTGAATTTATTAACATACCATTCTCCTCCGGAGTTGTTTCCCCCCTCCTCAATCTTTATACATCCTTCCCCCACCCTTTCTCTCCCCATACCTTTCCCTTTTTGCTATGTATAGGAACTCAAGCTAAATCAATCAGCTAAATATTTCTTAATGTTACAAGGAAGATTCTAAGGATGGCCGATTCACTATCTTTCATTCAGGGAGTAAAAAAAGCCACATGGTTGGATCTTGGTCCTGATTTGTTTACTTACTTACTCTATGCCATCCTGATAATAACCATTCTTTTACCCCATATGATACCAGATCTCCTCCAATCTTAAGTCTTGAAATAATTATTTTTACCTTGAAACCAATCTAGTTTATCATATTATATATGTTTATCTTTACTTAAAGTATATGCTTAACAAATATACCCCACGTTACATAATTTTATGAAAGTATTTACCTTCTGTTAATATACTGAGAAGCCTAATTTCATACTTTTGTTCATCTTGCTTAACTACAAACTTAATGTATGATTCTTTTATTTGTATTGTTCTCAATAAAATATTTGAAAAGGATAATAAGTAAACACTAAAACAGTAAACGCATCCCTATTTTATATTTTTTTATGCATTGTGATTACAAAGAATTTGGCCTGGCGAAAGTTTGAAGGGTTCACAAAGCTCAAACACACAGAATTTGCAGCGAACTCATGATAGCTCCAAACCTTAACCTCATCCCTACTGGTTGGTAAGCTGCAATATATTAATTTTTTTTGTTCTTAAGCTTGGATACGCTTAAACGATTCCTAATTATATTCACTCCTCACATAAGACACTGAAAAGGCAATGAGGTATAATTATTCCTCAGCCTAATTTGATTTTTGGAAAATTACATTTACATTATGAAATTGACAATACTGAAAACCGTCTATATTCACAGATTCATTTACTGCTTATAGAACACTTGTGTGTGTATATTCATTTTCAGTTGTAAACGTTTGAGAGGGTTAGAGATTTTTTCCCTTCCCATAATTCAGTGAAATTTTATCTCCAGTACAGAGACTGGAGTATATTGTAAGGATATGATAGTCCATCTCTTCTCTATAGCAAGGGGTATTGCTGATAAATCTCCACAGAAGTTATTTGAATAAGTACTGTTTTAGGATTGATTTAATAGGTTACGTGTCTAAGATTAGTAAGATAGACATGCAGGTTCCGTCTATGAAATGGTTCATATAATAGTTATATTGTGTACATTTAGTAATGGAAGTTGCTGAATGAGTTTTCTTAAATGCTGAATTAAACAAAATAGGTAAGAGATAACATTACCATGCAGATGGAGACATAACTGCTCATTAGTCCTTATGAATACTAAAATATTGTGGAGGCTGACTAAGTGAAGCCTGACCTTTCCTTACATACTACCTCTGAAAGTTCTCATCGTGAACTTCCTCTTTGATGCTTTGGTTAATTGGGAACCTGATTTTTTTCAATGTTATCAAACACAGCAACAAGCTGACAGTAAATGTCACTGCAAATTGTCAGCTCACTGCTGGTCATGCTTAATTTTTCTACCAGTGTGCAACTTTCTCAGCCATTGTTTTCTTCCTTTTTTTTTTTATTTCCCTTGTTAAATAACCGTGAACACTAATTTACAAACAATCATTTACACCCAGGCTCTGCCCTTTGGCCCAACATTAGCAGACTAATTGTATCAGGAAGCTTATTAAAGTGACTAACAAATCATGCCCAAGAAAAGTTGTCAAAACAAAATGGAAATTTTTATTTAAAACGTATGACATTTTATGTGTGTGTATATATATATATATATATATATATATATATATATATATATATATATATATATGTATATATTATATATATATACATACAGTGGGGAGAACAAGTATTTGATACACTGCCAATTTTGCAGGTTTTACTACTTACAAAGCACGTAGAGGTCTGTAATTTTTGTCATAGGTACTCCTCAACTCTTCAAAAAATCCTGAAAAATCACATTGTATGATTTCTAAAAAAATTATTTGCATTTTATTGCATGACATAAGTATTTGATCACCTACCAACCAGTAAGAATTCCGGCTCTCACAGACCTGTTATTTTTTCTTTAAGAAGCCCTCCTGTTCTCCACTCATTACCTGTATTAACTGCACCTGTTTAAACTTGTTACCTGTATAAAAGACACCTGTCCACACACTCAATCAAACAGACTCCAATCTCTCCACAATGGCCAGGACCAGAAAGCTGTGTAAGGACATCAGAGATAAAATTGTAGACCTGCACAAGGCTGGGATGGGCTACAGGACAATAGGCAAGCAGCTTGGTGAGAAGGCAACAACTGTTGGCGCAATTATTAGAAAATGGAAGATGACGGTCAGTCTCCCTTGGTCTGGGGCTCCGTGCAAGATCTCACCTTGTGGGGCATCAATGATCATGAGGAAGGTGAGGGATCAGCCCAGAACTACACAGCTGGACCTGGTCAATGACCTGAAGAGAGCTGGGACCACAGTCTCAAAGAAAACCATTAGTAACACACTACGCTCTCATGGATTAAAATCCTGCAGTGCACGCAAGGTCCCCCTGCTCAAGCCAGTGCATGTCCAGGCCCATCTGAAGTTTACCAATGACAATCTGGATGAGCCAGAGGAGGAATGGGAGAAGGTCATGTGGTCTGATGAGACAAAAATAAAGCTTTTTGGTCTAAACTCCACTCGCCATGTTTGGAGGAAGAAGAAGGATGAGTCCAACCCCAAGAACACCATCTCAACCGTGAAGCATGGAGGTGGAAATCTTTCATTCTTTGGGGCTGATTTTCTGCAAAGGGGACAGGACGACTGCACCGTATTGAGGGGAGGATGGATGGGGCCATGTGTCACGAGATCTTGGCCAACAACCTCCTTCCCTCAGTAAGAGCATTGGAGATGGGTCATGGCTGGGTCTTCCAGCATGACAATGACCTGAAACACACAGCCAGGGCAACTAAGGAGTGGCTCCGTAAGAAGCATCTCAAGGTCCTGGAGTGGCCTAGCCAGTCTGCAGACCTGAACCCAATAGAAAATCTTTGGAGGGAGCTGAAAGTTCGTATTGCCCAGCGACAGCCCCGAAACCTGAAGGATCTGGAGAAGGTCTGTATGGAGGAGTGGGCCACAATCCCTGCTTCAGTGTGTGGAACTCTGCAGACTCTAATGTAAGGGGCGCTCTGTAGGCACTGATGTAAGGGGAGCTCTGTGGAGTCTGTTGTAAGGGGGGCTCTTCAGACTCTGATGTAAGGGGGCTCTGCTGACTCTAATGCACAGACCCCCTTAAATTAGGGTTCCCCTTTACATTAAAGAGTCCACAGAGATCCCCCTTACAGTGTAATTGAAAATTCTCTGTTGTAGGAGGCGCAGCGCTGACTCTGAGGTAAGGGGTCCTCTGCGGGCTCTGATGTAAGGGGCGCTGTGTGGCCTCTA
Source organism: Lithobates sylvaticus (assembly GCA_028564925.1). Lineage (NCBI taxonomy): Eukaryota > Metazoa > Chordata > Amphibia > Anura > Ranidae > Lithobates > Lithobates sylvaticus. The sequence goes on along the minus strand of CM053026.1, from coordinate 474,157,688 downwards.
CTATAAGGGGGACTTTGCAGACTTTGATGTAAGGGGGGTCTGCAGACTCTGATGTAAGGGGGGTCTGCAGACTCTGATGTAAGAGGGCTCCGCAGACTCCGATGTAAGGGGGATCTATAGACTCTGATGTAAGGGGGATCTATAGACTCTGATATAAGGGTATCTGTGGACTCTGATGTAACGGGCGCTCTGTATACTCTGATGTAAGGAGGGATCTGCAGTCTCTGATGTAAGGGGGATCTGTGGACTCTGATGTAAGGGGCGCCCTGCGGACTCTGATGTAAGGGGTGCTTTGTGGGATCTGATGTAAGGGGTGCTCTGCGGGCTCAAATGTAAGGGGAGCTCTGTGGACTCTGATGTAAGGGGCACTCTGCGAAGTCTGATGTAAGGTGTGCATTGCGGAGTCTGATGTAAGGGGGGCTTTGCGGACTCTGATGTAAGGGGGGCTCTGTGGACACAGACATCCCAAGTCTCCCACGAGGTGCAGGAGTCTCCCACATTTCAACTGTGGCTCCCTGACACCCGCAAGTGCCGCGCGATATCCCGGGTGCAAGGCTGATCCCAGGCGTGTTCACCCAGGCTCTGCAGAGGGGGTGGGCGTCAAAGTGCCTGTAATGTCAGGTGGGTGGTGCCGGGAGCATGGTGCAGGCATCTACCCTCACATGGTGAGTGGGCAGCCCCACAGAAGGAGGCCATGCCAGCGTGGAAGGTGAACACTGAGGGCAGCTGGGTGTCCAGGAGAGAGAAGAGCTTCACAGCCTCCTTGACCCCCAAAGTGGCATGCAGAAGCATCCCCGGAGTCTCAAAGCCTGGACTCCGTCTCCTTCAACCTCCTCTCTGCTCCAGCATCAGCAGTGAGGCCTGAAGAACAAGGACGAGCAGGAGGCACAGCAGAGCAGCTCCCAGATCAAGAAGTTATTGGGCATCATATACTGCACAGACCTACCTGCAGATACAGACTGGGATGGGGGTGCAGAGGGGGCACTGCAGATAGGGACAGGGCCGTCAACGTGCCTGTAATGTCAGGTGGGTGGTGGCGGTAAGTGGTAAGAAATGTGAAAAGTGAATGTGAATATGGGATAGAATGTGAAAAAAAACAGTAAAAAAACACACTATAAAGGAAAGACCAATATTGTTGATGTGCCTGGACTTAAATGAGATGAGTGAAAGGATGAAGGGAAGGTGACGTTGGTGGCAAACAATGGCTGCAGTGGAGTATTTATACTCCCACTGTTTGAACGGGCACTCTCTGTTTGGGCTGGTGCTCTCTGGGTCCGCATGCACGGCCATTTCATACACCTGCACATCCACCTAAGAGGTAATTTTAATCTCTCATCCCTGCTTTTTCTGTTTTTTTTTTTGCCTTTGTAGTTTTTTATTTCCATTCATCCTTTCACTCATCTCATTTAAGTCCAGGCTCATCAACAATATTGGTCTTTCCTTTATAGTGTGTTTTTTTAATGTTTTTTTCACATTCTATGCCATATTCATGTTCACTTTTCACATTTCTTACAACTTTTTTACATTAGATTTGGATTACTGCTTCACCAGCAATATAATAATATCTTCACATTCTGCCTATATATTCATATACACTTTTATATTCATTCACAGATGTTTCCATTCACAAACCATGCACAGACATGGATTTTGGTGGGGTCCACTCGCCCAGCCATACCTTAGCCTTCAGGATTTCCTGTTGCTTTGCCATGGTTTTTGCCGCCTCTGCTTCCGTGGGAGACAATTGTCTGCAGCTTCGCCTCGGCATCCACCGCCGCACTCCACGTTCATTGTTGACCTGTAAGTATGGGTGAATGTTTCATCATTCCCCCTCCCCCATCTTTTGGTGTGTTCAGTTTACTCACTGTTCACTTTTCAACTTTTTAGACATCCCTACAGCGTCTGCTCCTGATGAGTGACAATTAGTCACAATACGCGTCGAGATATAGATGCTACAATCATGGTTATACATCCAGTTGTTTGAGCTAACGATGCTGCTACCTTATGTTTACAGTCAGTGACTATTTTATCACTAATGTATGGTATGTCATATACAATTGTATCTTATGTCTACGTATTTATACTGCATATTATAAATTACGCGACTCAACTTTAGATGGTTTGCAGGTCACAATGCATTTCTGTGCCAATGATGTTTTGTATTGTATGTTGTATTCATGGAATAAAATACATTTTGATAACCCTCTGTGCCTCCTTGCTCTCCAGCTGCACGCTTCACTCAGAGACCCAAACCCTTTCTCTCTTTTTTTGCTGCGCAAAAGCCAGGATGGAGGTACCTCTGATTCCTACTTTAGAGGCATCATCTAAAGTCCCAAATTCTTTCTTTTTCAGCTTTGATGAATTTAAACGCTGCTCTGGCCTTCGCATCAATTATAACAAGAGTGACATTTTCCCTTTAGGCGCCTCACCAAACCCTCATTGGACCCACCACTCACTATTCACCATAACCAGATCACACATAACCTAGGCATCAAGATAGGTAAAATCCTGTCCACATTATACACTCTAAATTATCTCCCTTTACTTAAAATAATTATACTTCTGGGAAGATTTATTTAAGATGGTCAGTTTAACCCAGCTCTTGTATCCATTACAAACAATTCCACTACTTCTAAAACATAACGATATCCAGCTGCTGAACAGAGCTATCTCTAAATTTATTTGGTGAATAAAAGGCCTTGCATAGAAATTACAAAACTTTACCTCCCCAGAAGAGAAGGTGGTATTAGTCTCCCAAATGTCATGATGTACAACCTAGCCTGCTTGCTCCAAATAGGCCTAGACTGGATTTCAAAGGCTTCCTGCTACTCAAACTACCATATAGAATCAGCAATGGTCCACCCATACTCTCTAGTGGCTCTACTACACTGCAAATGGAAAATTATCCACCCAGACCTGCAACACAACCTACCCTTGATCCTTGACACTACTCCACCTCTCGCCTCAATATCAGTGGCAAATTTGGACAAAGATTTTCCAGACGCAGAATTACTTGACAAACTACTGCAAGGCTACAACAAAATCCTTCAGCTGACCCCCAACAAGTGTTGTAGAGAATCTCACCTGAAAATACTTCATCGTTCCCACATACCCTTTCTATCGGAAAAAAAACAACCCTCAAGCTGCCTCCTGCCCTCTTTGCCACCACTCAAAACCTTTCCTAACTCAAGGCTTTTGGGCTTGCAAATACATATCTACTTTCTGGGACCAAGTCATATCCTACACCCATGGAATCACATTGCTTCAAATTCCAAACAACTCCTGACTCGGTCCCCAAATGTTCATAACCGACACAAGAACCGGAGTTTAATCTGCCTCCTAGTGGCCAGGGGAGCCATTTTAAAAAACTGAACCTCTTCCTATCTACCAAAAGTTTTACAGATGAAACAGGAACTACTGATGTTACTATACAAGGAAAAACTCACCACAGACCTAAATCACAATACTTACAGGAAACGATTCTACCTAAGATGGCAGGCCTTCATGTACTCCACTTTGTCTCTAATGGAAATAGAGGCATTTGATAGCTCATTCGCATATCACAAGGACTTCCAAATGCTCTACAACAAGGAGGATGCCCCTTAAGCTCTCTCTTCTCTCATTTACATTAAAGAATAGCACTTTGCCCCTGATCTATATCTCGAGGAAACAAGTGTACTATTCCCCACCATTCTTTTCAGCTAGCAGAATCCATCCAGTTCTCAATTGTTGATGGTTTATTTTCTGTTTGATTTGAGTTACGTTATGTTTTCTGCTTTCTGTCTTTTCTCTTTGTACCCCCCTCCCCTCAGATATAGGAGATTTGGGTACAATGAATATCCCTGATATTCTTTCTTTCACTACTTCTACACTGTATTTCACCCTGTACTTCACCAGTGCATCTCTGCACTCTACTAGAAAAAATCCTGTTTCTTGCTCTTCGTTTGTAAACACTACTTATTTTAAAAATGTTTAATTCTGGTGACATGGGACATCGACCTGTCACATTCACTATGCCTTGTATTGCTTAATTCCTTCAATAACATCTATTGAAAAAAACACAAAAGTCAACAACAATAGAAAAACACACTTTTGGTGCACTGGGATCTTATGAGTTAAATCAGCAAAAGTTGATTAATCAGTGATGTAAAAAAGCTGCTAACACAATATTCAAGGTTTGCACGATAATCGATGTAGTAGGTGGTGTAGCGCTACAATAAAACAATAAAATGCTTAGATAAACTTAATAAAAATATCATTCAAGAAAGTCCATGATAATCTGATTTAACAGCAGAAAGATCAAAAACCCGCTTGTGAGGACACCGCCACCAACACCCAAACACACTGCCTCTTACCAACAGGTAGATAACACAGGCATGGGTAATTTTTCCAGCAACCACTCATCAGCAGTAGGGTTGAGCAGTTGGGTGTCCGGGACCCGGACCCGAACCCGAACTATTGGCTGTAAGTTCGAGTTCGGGTCCGGTGTTCGGCGATGTATTGGCGCCTTTTTAACAGCTGCAGGGCAGCCAATCGATGCTAGTTTCACTAGTGTGCCCTTAGAAGCCATCACAGCAATGCCTACTAATGGCATGGCTGTGATTGGGCAGTGCAGCATGTGACCCAGCCTCTATATATAGTCCAGACACACAGCACACAGCGTCATTCTGCTATAGACAGGTTCCTGTGCTGCTGAGAGAGAGGATTTTTAGGAGTTAGTGTGATAAAGTCAGTCAGTCAGTCCACATTCCTTTAATTTTCTTCTAATTAGTTAGATCAGTGAGCGGTCTAGATAGCTAGAGTAGAGTAGGGAGTTTCTTTATTAACCACTTCCCTACCCGCGTATAGTCATATGACGCCCACAAGGTGGATCTCCCATCCTGGGTGGGAGTCATATGACGTCCTCTCCTTCCCGGCCGCCTGGGGGGCGCGCGCGCGCGCCGCGGCTTCGCTCGGGACCCGGTGCGAGTGCCCGGCGGCCACGATGTCCGCCGGGCACCCGCGATTGCCCGTTAAAACAACGGGACCGTGGAGCTGTGTGTGTAAACACACAGCTCCACGTCCTGTCAGCGGGAGAGGAGACCGATCATGTGATCCCAGTACGGAGGATCACTGATCGGTCTCCTCCCCTTGTGAGTCCCCTCCCCCCACAGTTAGAATCACTTCTATAGGGAACACATTAACCCCTGCAGCGCCCCCTAGTGTTAACCCCTTCCCTGCCAGTCACATTTACACAGTAATCAATGCAATTTTATAGCAACGATCACTGTGTAAATGTGAATGGTTCCAAAAGTGTCCAAAGTGTCCGCCGCAATGTCGCAGTCAAAAAAAAATCGCAGATCGCCGCCATTACTAGTAAAAAAAAAAAAAAATGCAATAAATCTATCCCCTATTTTGTAGACGCTATAACTTTTGCGCAAAACGATCAATATACGCTTATTGCGATTTTTTTTTTTTTTTTTTACCAAAAATATGTAGAAGAATACGTATCGGCCTAAACTGAGTAAAAAAATAGTTTTTTTTTTTTAAAAATGGGATATTTATTATAGCAAAAAGTAAAAAATATCGTGTTTTTTTTCAAAATTGTCGCTCTTCTTTTGTTTATAGCGCAAAAAAAATAAAAACCGCAGGGGCGATCAAATACCACCAAACGAAAGCTCTATTAGTGGGAAAAAAAGAACGTCAATTTTGTTTGGGTGTAACGTCGCACGAGCGTGCAATTGTTAGTTAAAGCGACGCAGTGCCGAATCGCAAAAAGTGCTCTGGTAAGGAAGGGTGTAAAATGGCCGGTATTGAAGTGGTTAAGCAAAAGAAAGAGGCAGAGAGAATTATTGAAGAGATTCCTAAATCAAGTTTACCCTGGCTGGGGTGCAGTGCACAGTCTTTTAACAGTGCCATGAGGCCAGTGCCAGACAAAATATAAAAGTTTTACCTGCAAGCTTAGTGCACCATTAGGACCAACACTGCATATAGTAAGAGATACACCATAGTCTGTGTGTATTCTGCTATTGGAAAAACATTGCAAAAAAATTAAATTTTGCTGTGTTTTTTTTCCCCCAATAGCATTTTCTGCGCGTTCATACATACACGCTGTAGACACTATCCGTGTATTCTGATATTGGAAAAACATTGCAAAAAAATTTAATTTTGTGGTGTTTTTTTTTCCCAATAGCATTTTCTGCGTGTTCATACATACACGCCGTAGACACTATCCGTGTATTCTCATATTGGAAAAACATTGCAAAAAAAATTCATTTTGCAGTGTTTTTTTTTTTCCCAATAGCATTTTCTGCGTTTTCATAAACGCTTTAGACACTGTCCGTGTATTCTGATATTGGAAAAACATTGCAAAAAAATAAAATTTTGCTGTGTTTTTTTTTCCCAATAGCATTTTCTGCGTGTTCATACATACATGCTGTAGACACTGTACGTGTATTCTGATATTGGAAAAACATTGCAAAAAAAATTTAATTTTGCTGTGTTTTTTTTTTCCCAATAGCATTTTCTGCGTTTTCATAAACGCTTTAGACACTGTCCGTGTATTCTGATATTGGAAAAACATTGCAAAAAAATTTAATTTTGCTGTGTTTTTTTTTTTCCCAATAGCATTTTCTGCGTGTTCATACATACACGCTTTAGACACTGTCCGTGTATTCTGATATTGGAAAAACATTGCAAAAAAATTTAATTTTGCTGTGTTTTTTTCTTCCCAATAGCATTTTCTGCGTTTTCATAAACGCTTTAGACACTATCCGTTTATTCAGATATTGGAAAAACATTGCAAAAAAATTAAATTTTGCAGTGTTTTTTTTCTTCCCAATAGCATTTTCTGCGTTTTCATAAACGCTTTAGACACTATGCGTGTATTCTGATATTGGAAAAACATTGGAAATTTTTTTAATTTTGCAGTGTTTTTTTTCTTCCCAATAGCATTTTCTGCGTTTTCATAAACGCTTTAGACACTATCCGTGTATTCTGATATTGGAAAAACATAAAAAAAAATTTAATTTTGCAGTGTTTTTTTTTCCACATTCCCACATTTTAACTGGTGCTGATTATTGGGTGGCCACCCTGCTGGATCCCCGTTACAAGGACAACGTGCTGTCCTTAATTACCTCACTGGAGCGTGATCGTAAGATGCGCGAGTACAAGCGCACACTGGGAATGCCAGTGGTGGCATTCCCACTTGGCAGCGGGGGTACGGTGGAAGCACAAGGCCAAGGCAGAGGAGGAGGAAGAGGTCGCCAACGCAGCCGGGGCACCGCCAGCACCTCGCAAGGCAGGGTTAGCATGGCCGAAATGTGGAAAAGCTTTGTCAGCACGCCAAAACAACCAGCACCACCAGCTGAGATGGAACGTCTTAGCAGGAGGCAGCATTTCACCAACATGGTGGAGCAGTATGTGTGCACACGCCTACACGTACTGCATGACGGGTCTGCCCCCTTCAACTTCTGGGTCTCCAAATTGGGCACATGGCCTGAGCTTGCCCTTTACGCCTTGGAGGTGCTGGCCTGCCCTGCCGCCAGTGTATTATCTGAACGTGTATGTAGCACAACAGGGGGCGTTATCACAGACAAGCGCAGCCGCCTGTCCAGAGCCAATGTGGACAAGCTGACATTCATTAAAATGAACCAGGCATGGATCCCACAGGACTTGGCCGTACCTTGTGCAGAATAGACACATATACCGGTGTTCTGACGAAAATTGTCTTGCTATCGGATAGTGTCCGGCCACTTACTGCGCAGGTGCAGTGCTTGCGCAGTACGGAGGACAAGGAGATTCACAAAATCTCCAAAGATGAACGTCGCCTGCGCAGTGAGTGCAGGTTCAAGCCCGACCATCCAAGTGGACATACGGTAGCACATAGTAACAGGGCCCCTCACGGGCTCGCTTGGCTAGGCTTCAACCTCGGATGATGTGGCTTGAACCTGGAGTCACCGCGCATCGTCTTCGGAGAGTTTCAAAATCCCCTTGTCCTACGTACTGAGCAAGCGCAGTACAGGGTGGACACTATGCGACGGGGGACAGAATTCGACACATCATTCACCACTAGCCTTACCCAGCCATTTTTGTATTTTTGAACCAGTATTGGCTACCTCGTCCTCCTCCACCGCCGCTTACACCTACACTGCCACATCCACCGCCACCTCAACCTCCTACTCCATATGGACCTCGTCCTCCTAGGTCAAGATTATTATTTTTTTTTCATTTTTTTAATTTCCAAGTATTTTTTTTCCCACTATCTTATCCATTAAATTGAATAATTTTTTCCAGAAAGTGCATACTCTGGGGTATTCCCACCATATGTGCGGCATCGTGCCGTTGAGTTTCTGAGGTTCTTAATGACTTCCTGTACCTCTTCTGCTGAGAAGGGGGCCTCCAGCATTTAATTTTTTTATTTTTTTTTTTAAGTTATTTCCCTATCCACGTTTGCAGATCACTTGCCATGCTCTTAACAACATTTTGTTGCCATTTGCAGCCCTCTAGCCCTTTCCATGACTTTTTTACAGCCATTTTAGTGTTCAAAAGTCCGGGTCCCATTGACTTCAATGGGGTTCGGAGTTCGGGGTCAAGTTCGGGTCAAGTTCGGTCCCGAACCCGGACTTTTTTCTGAAGTTCGGCCGAACCCGCCGAAGCCGAACATCCAGGTGTCCGCTCAACTCTAATCAGCAGTATGGGGGATAAACTCAGCAGCTCCTTCACTTGTATGTCAGCAAACCTGGATGCCTCTCAGTGACAGGTCCTCGCCAACACGGATTTAAATATACCACCAATGCAATAATCCAATGAAAAGAAAAGAACACTTCATAGTGCAGACTTCCCAAACAAGTAAATTTATTGCAAAGTTTAAAAGGAGATTACACTCACATTTTAGTGGCAGATAGTAGGCATGTGAATAGGAGAAATGTCCAGCGTTTCAAACCAAAAAGATGGCCGCTGCTCCCAAGCAATACAATCGCATCACACGTTACAGGCTCCTCCCTATGTGTTTCGTCATTGTTGACGTCGTCAGGGGCATGGCCATACGTTTATTGAGCTTAGTTAATTTTGGGTGATGGCTTAATAATGGGCAGATTGGTCTATGAACCAAACACAGGAAACAGGAAGTTCTCATGTGCTCCAAAGAGGCCGTGGTAGCAAACCGAAACTGTTCCTAGAGGAAGAGAGCAAGGTGTAAAGGTTCTAAATGACGGAAACAATTAAATATAAGAAATATACATAAAAGGAGTGAGCACTGATGCAGACCAGGACGTTACACATGAGTAACAGAACAAAAGATAATAGTACTGCTGCGCAAATCCAATGTATATATAAATAATAAAAGAACCGCACGAGGAAGCAGCGCCATCTTGTGGTTAATACATCCAAATACATCAATAACAATAGCATCATAGGAAAATGAGCACATTAAAACAAAAGAACATTTCATATAAAAAAAAATATATATAAAAAACGTTATTAACCACTTTCCGACCGGCGAGCAATATAATAATATCTTCACATTCTGCCTATATATTCATATACACTTTTATATTCATTCACAGATGTTTCCATTCACAAACCATGCACAGACATGGATTTTGGTGGGGTCCACTCGCCCAGCCATACCTTAGCCTTCAGGATTTCCTGTTGCTTTGCCATGGTTTTTGCCGCCTCTGCTTCCGTGGGAGACAATTGTCTGCAGCTTCGCCTCGGCATCCACCGCCGCACTCCACGTTCATTGTTGACCTGTAAGTATGGGTGAATGTTTCATCATTCCCCCTCCCCCATCTTTTGGTGTGTTCAGTTTACTCACTGTTCACTTTTCAACTTTTTAGACATCCCTACAGCGTCTGCTCCTGATGAGTGACAATTAGTCACAATACGCGTCGAGATATAGATGCTACAATCATGGTTATACATCCAGTTGTTTGAGCTAACGATGCTGCTACCTTATGTTTACAGTCAGTGACTATTTTATCACTAATGTATGGTATGTCATATACAATTGTATCTTATGTCTACGTATTTATACTGCATATTATAAATTACGCGACTCAACTTTAGATGGTTTGCAGGTCACAATGCATTTCTGTGCCAATGATGTTTTGTATTGTATGTTGTATTCATGGAATAAAATAAATTTTGATAACCCTCTGTGCCTCCTTGCTCTCCAGCTGCACGCTTCACTCAGAGACCCAAACCCTTTCTCTCTTTTTTTGCTGCGCAAAAGCCAGGATGGAGGTACCTCTGATTCCTACTTTAGAGGCATCATCTAAAGTCCCAAATTCTTTCTTTTTCAGCTTTGATGAATTTAAACGCTGCTCTGGCCTTCGCATCAATTATAACAAGAGTGACATTTTCCCTTTAGGCGCCTCACCAAACCCTCATTGGACCCACCACTCACTATTCACCATAACCAGATCACACATAACCTAGGCATCAAGATAGGTAAAATCCTGTCCACATTATACACTCTAAATTATCTCCCTTTACTTAAAATAATTATACTTCTGGGAAGATTTATTTAAGATGGTCAGTTTAACCCAGCTCTTGTAACCATTACAAACAATTCCACTACTTCTAAAACATAACGATATCAAGCTGCTGAACAGAGCTATCTCTAAATTTATTTGGTGAATAAAAGGCCTTGCATAGAAATTACAAAACTTTACCTCCCCAGAAGAGAAGGTGGTATTAGTCTCCCAAATGTCATGATGTACAACCTAGCCTGCTTGCTCCAAATAGGCCTAGACTGGATTTCAAAGGCTTCCTGCTACTCAAACTACCATATAGAATCAGCAATGGTCCACCCATACTCTCTAGTGGCTCTACTACACTGCAAATGGAAAATTATCCACCCAGACCTGCAACACAACCTACCCTTGATCCTTGACACTACTCCACCTCTCGCCTCAATATCAGTGGCAAATTTGGACAAAGATTTTCCAGACGCAGAATTACTTGACAAACTACTGCAAGGCTACAACAAAATCCTTCAGCTGACCCCCAACGAGTGTTGTAGAGAATCTCACCTGAAAATACTTCATCTTTCCCACATACCCTTTCTATCGGAAAAAAAACAACCCTCAAGCTGCCTCCTGCCCTCTCTGCCACCAGTCAAAACCTTTCCTAACTCAAGGCTTTTGGGCTTGCAAATACATATCTACTCTAGTCATATCCTACACCCATGGAATCACATTGCTTCAAATTCCAAACAACTCCTGACTCGGTCCCCAAATGTTCATAACCGACACAAGAACCGGAGTTTAATCTGCCTCCTAGTGGCCAGGGGAGCCATTTTAAAAACTGAACCTCTTCCTATCTACCAAAAGTTTTACAGATGAAACAGGAACTACTGATGTTACTATACAAGGAAAAACTCACCACAGACCTAAATCACAATACTTACAGGAAACGATTCTACCTAAGATGGCAGGCCTTCATGTACTCCACTTTGTCTCTAATGGAAATAGAGGCATTTGATAGCTCATTCGCATATCACAAGGACTTCCAAATGCTCTACAACAAGGAGGATGCCCCTTAAGCTCTCTCTTCTCTCATTTACATTAAAGAATAGCACTTTGCCCCTGATCTATATCTCGAGGAAACAAGTGTACTATTCCCCACCATTCTTTTCAGCTAGCAGAATCCATCCAGTTCTCAATTGTTGATGGTTTATTTTGTTTGATTTGAGTTACGTTATGTTTTCTGCTTTCTGTCTTTTCTCTTTGTACCCCCCTCCCCTCAGATATAGGAGATTTGGGTACAATGAATATCCCTGATATTCTTTCTTTCACTACTTCTACACTGTATTTCACCCTGTACTTCACCAGTGCATCTCTGCACTCTACTAAAAAAATCCTGTTTCTTGCTCTTCGTTTGTAAACACTACTTATTTTAAAAATGTTTAATTCTGGTGACATGGGACATCGACCTGTCACATTCACTATGCCTTGTATTGCTTAATTCCTTCAATAACATCTATTGAAAAAAACACAAAAGTCAACAACAATAGAAAAACACACTTTTGGTGCACTGGGATCTTATGAGTTAAATCAGCAAAAGTTGATTAATCAGTGATGTAAAAAAGCTGCTAACACAATATTCAAGGTTTGCACGATAATCGATGTAGTATGTGGTGTAGCGCTACAATAAAACAATAAAATGCTTAGATAAACTTAATAAAAATATCATTCAAGAAAGTCCATGATAATCTGATTTAACAGCAGAAAGATCAAAAACCCGCCACCAACACCCAAACACACTGCCTCTTACCAACAGGTAGATAACACAGGCATGGGTAATTTTTCCAGCAACCACTCATCAGCAGTAGGGTTGAGCAGTTGGGTGTCCGGGACCCGAACCCGAACTATTGGCTGTAAGTTCGGGTTCGGGTCCGGTGTTCGGCGATGTATTGGCGCCTTTTTAACAGCTGCAGGGCAGCCAATCGATGCTAGTTTCACTAGTGTGCCCTTAGAAGCCATCACAGCAATGCCTACTAATGGCATGGCTGTGATTGGGCAGTGTAGCATGTGACCCAGCCTCTATATATAGTCCAGACACACAGCACACAGCGTCATTCTGCTATAGACAGGTTCCTGTGCTGCTGAGAGAGAGGATTTTTAGGAGTTAGTGTGATAAAGTCAGTCAGTCAGTCCACATTCCTTTAATTTTCTTCTAATTAGTTAGATCAGTGAGCGATCTAGATAGCTAGAGTAGAGTAGGGAGTTTCTTTATTAACCACTTCCCTACCCGCGTATAGTCATATGATGCCCACAAGGTGGATCTCCCATCCTGGGTGGGAGTCATATGACGTCCTCTCCTCCCCGGCCGCCTGGGGAGCGCGCGCGCGCCCGCGGCTTTGCTCGGGACCTGGTGCGAGTGCCCGGCGGCCGCGATGTCCGACGGGCACCCGCGATTGCCCATTAAAACAACGGGACCGTTGAGCTGTGTGTGTAAACACACAGCTCCACGTCCTGTCAGCGGGAGAGGAGACCGATCATGTGATCCCAGTACGGAGGATCACTGATCGGTCTCCTCCCCTTGTGAGTCCCCTCCCCCCACAGTTAGAATCACTTCTATAGGGAACACATTAACCCCTGCAGCGCCCCCTAGTGTTAACCCCTTCCCTGCCAGTCACATTTACACAGTAATCAATGCAATTTTATAGCAACGATCGCTGTGTAAATGTGAATGGTTCCAAAAGTGTGTCAGAAGTGTCCGCCGCAATGTCGCAGTCACGAAAAAAAAATCGCAGATCGCCGCCATTACTGGTAAAAAAAAAAAAAAATGCAATAAATCTATCCCCTATTTTGTAGACGCTATAACTTTTGCGCAAACCGATCAATATACGCTTATTGCGATTTTTTTTTTTTTTACCAAAAATATGTAGAAGAATACGTATCGGCCTAAACTGAGTAAAAAAATAGTTTTTTAAAAAAAAAATGGGATATTTATTATAGCAAAAAGTAAAAAATATTGTGTTTTTTTCAAAATTGTCGCTCTTCTTTTGTTTATAGCGCAAAAAATAAAAACCGCAGGGGCGATCAAATACCACCAAACGAAAGCTCTATTAGTGGGAAAAAAAGGACGTCAATTTTGTTTGGGTGTAACGTCGCATGAGCGTGCAATTGTTAGTTAAAGTGACGCAGTGCCGAATCGCAAAAAGTGCTCTGGTAAGGAAGAGTGTAAAATGGCCCGGTATTGAAGTGGTTAAGCAAAAGAAAGAGGCAGAGAGAATTATTGAAGAGATTCCTAAATCAAGTTTACCCTGGCTGGGGTGCAGTGCACAGTCTTTTAACAGTGCCATGAGGCCAGTGCCAGACAAAATATAAAAGTTTTACCTGCAAAAAAAATAAAATTTCCTGACAGACTCCATGGCAGCCTACGTGTGGGTTAACCCCGCCTCCTCTCCAATGCTATAGGACCCCATTCAAATAAAAGAGAGCTCACCGCTAGGCACTGTGTTCCTTTTTTGTCCTCCTCATGGACCTACATCACGTTTGTTCCTGTTGGCGTCCGGTCGGAATAGTAAGGATGGATCGTTCCCTTCATGCGGTGCAACCAGGAGCCCAGCTACGAGCGGGCGAATATCTTTTCAAATGGCACTGGATTCCCCAGTAGTGGGCGGAAGGTGGTCTCGGTGTACCTGCAGGTGGACGCTTCAACGGCTGGCAAGGTCTGCAATTTCTCATGTTTATCTCCATGGCAGCCATTTCTTTGTTTATGCTTGTTATATGTGTCCCTGCTTTCCTCTGGTACTTCCCGGTACTCTCGGTACCTCTGTTTTGCTCCTCATGGCGCCTGGAACGCTTCTGCGTTCCAGGCAGCCGTGGCGCTTCCGGGTCGCGGCCGCCGACATCGTTCTGCGCATGCGCGAGGCCTCCGTGAAAGCGAGGCTTGGCTCGCGCGTGCGCGGAGGGTCGAATGGTCCGGCGGCCGCGCAGGCGCCGTTCGGCTGTTCCCCACGGCGCAGGCGCGGTGTGGGGGAGAGCGGTGACGTCACTCAGGCGGGGGAATTCAAAGATCTGCCATCTCCTGTCGGAATGGGATTCCACAGGCAGTGTGCGGCAGTCTTCCCCCGCCTGGTCTGCAGTTGGACTGGGTCTCTCCCCTTAAAGGGGAGAAGTGTGTGTTGATAAAGGTATATGTATGCAGGTAGATGTATACATATGAAATAAAAAAAAAATAAAAAAAAATTAAAAAAAAAAAAAAAAAAAATCTCTGTCTATAATATACAGATTCAAGCTTTTGTTTTGGTATTGCCATGCTGCAACTCTTTTAGGATGATATCATCAGTATTATTGTCTATACTTTAAAAAAAAAAAAAAAAAAAAAAAAAAAAAAAAAAAAAAAAAAATGTGTGTATACATGTGTGTACGTACGGATGTACATATGACAATTTCATGGTCTTTCGCGTTGGCTTGTTTTTTGTGTGATTTTTTTCCGGGTCAACTGCAGACCATCCGTGCATGTGTTGACGTCCTGTCCTGAGGTTATGGACAGGTCACTGCTTTTATATGGCCAGCCCTCACGCACAAGGTACGTGCAGGTGAGGGGAGGGGTTGAGGTTTGCATTTGATGTCCCCCCCCCTTCTTTTTCAGCCCCTCCTGATTGGACCCTGAAAATGGTGGTCCAGAATGCCAGAGACCTTGCCAGGCCACAACATTTCAAGAGGAGATGGTGCAATTCCTCCTCCGACTAGAGGGGACGTTGCCATTCCTCCTCCGACTAGAGGAGACGTTGCCATTCCTCCTCCGACTAGAGGAGATGTTGCCATTTCCTCCTCCGACTAGAGGAGATGTTGCCATTCCTCCTCCGACTAGAGGAGATGTTGCCATTCCTCCTCCGACTAGAGGAGATGTTGCCATTCCTCCTCCGACTAGAGGAGATGTTGCCATTCCTCCTCCGACTAGAGGAGATGTTGCCATTCCTCCTTCAAATAGAGGAGATGTTGCCATTCCTCCTCCGACTAGAGGAGACGTTGCCATTCCTCCTCCGACTAGAGGAGACGTTGCCATTCCTCCTCCGACTAGAGGAGACGTTGCCATTCCTCCTCCGACTAGAGGAGACGTTGCCATTCCTCCTCCGACTAGAGGAGACGTTGCCATTCCTCCTCCGACTAGAGGAGACGTTGCCATTCCTCCTCCGACTAGAGGAGACGTTGCCATTCCTCCTCCGACTAGAGGAGAAGTTGCCATTCCTCCTCCGACGACTAGAGGGGACGTTGCCATTCCTCCTCCGACTAGAGGGGACGTTGTCATTCCTCCTCCGACTAGAGGAGACGTTGCCATTCCTCCTCCGACTAGAGGAGACGTTGCCATTCCTCCTCCGACTAGAGGAGACGTTGCCATTCCTCCTCCGACTAGAGGAGACGTTGCCATTCCTCCTCCGACTAGAGGAGACGTTGCCATTCCTCCTCCGACTAGAGGAGACGTTGCCATTCCTCCTCCGACTAGAGGAGACGTTGCCATTCCTCCTCCGACTAGAGGAGACGTTGCCATTCCTCCTCCGACTAGGGGAGACGTTGCCATTCCTCCTCCGACTAGAGGAGACGTTGCCATTCCTCCTCCGACTAGAGGAGATGTTGCCATTCCTCCTCCGACTAGAGGAGATGTTGCCATTCCTCCTCCGACTAGAGGAGATGTTGCCATTCCTCCTCCGACTAGAGGAGATGCTGCCATTCCTCCTCCGACTAGAGGAGATGTTGCCATTCCTCCTTTGTATAGAGGAGATGTTGCCATTCCTCCTCTAAATCATTGCATCTGCTGCCAGGTCAGCCGCTTGGATCGCAGAGCCTGCCGAAGATGATGGACATGAGTCCAGGAAGGCAAGTCCATATATGATCCGTGTTACGCCCAGGCGATTGGGGCCAAAAATTAGGAGACGAATAATATGAATGTGGAGTATATACCACACATGGAGCCTGTTTTTATATTCAGGCTCTTCCCAGCCCTACGCTGTTTCTCGGGATTCCTCGGTCAGCAAGTTGGAAGGCTGAGGCCTTGTCGTTCTCTGGTTCCTCCACGAGTCAAAGCAGTTGCGGAAGCCCTTATTTGGGTAGACCATTCCACTCCCCGGATAAGCAAAGTAGTTCTTAGGCATCCGGGAAAAAGGAATCTCTCTCTGTCTCTCTTTTGCCCATTACGGTTTGAAATGATGACGAGTGGAGCAAGATGGACAAGAAAACTTCTATGTCAAGCAAAGACCTCCAGGCTATATCCTTTCAAGGCAGGAGAGGTGAAGTGTCTGGGAAACTTTCCCCTTATGTATGTGATTATGCTTTCTTTAAGAAGATGCAGTGTCCTGGACGGGCATGTGAGAAAATGTTTCAAAACTTCAGGATAAGCGTATGGCTCTGCCGATATGGCTAGTAAACCTGCACTGGCTCTAGCAGCTAGGTCTAGAGATATGGAAACCCGAACAGAGTACAGATTCTCGTACTCAGAAGAGTTCTCCAAAGATTTAGCAGTGAAGGAGCTGGTGTCAATCTGTTCCTCCGGTTGGCTTGGTGGTCTTCGGTCACGGTTCAACGGGCCTTATAGTTACACCGTCCCCAGGACGATAAATTCCAGGGGGTATATTTCCCCTCTTCTTGGCACAATAAGAGAACAGTTTATAAAGTACATTCAGGCGATTTCGCTATTCTCAATCGACTTAAAGATGCTTACCTCAATGTTCAGGTAGCAAAGGAGTTTCTCAAATACCTCCGGTTCCATCTGAATTCTTTGTAAAGATTCTTCTGGCCATAATGGCCCTCATCGGAACGAGGAGGCTATGTCGGTATCGCTGTTCCAACGACCTTCTGTTGCTGTCTTAGGACAAAGTTCAGCTGCGAGTTCGCATGGAATAGGTTTCTCCATCGTGACTATCTTTGGGTGGCCCTTTGGGAAAAAGCCACCTAGAACCAGTCTGGCTGATATTCTTCTGGGCCCAGCTCGTTGTAGTGGAAAGCACCATCTCTCTTCCAGTGGGGAAGATTACAGTCAAGCAGTCCCTGCAGAAGTTTTACCCTGTCTTGTCAGGTTTATGCAAGTAACGGATATCAAGGGGCATTAGTCAACCTGTTCACATGTCATCAATAATGAGGAGCAGCCACTTCTGGTGACTGCAGCACAGAACTGGCTCAGATTGCCACTCCCTGGTCCCATGTCGCGAGTTAAGGTCATGACCTATGCCAAGCAGTACCGGTTGGGGAGTCTGCTGCACATCGGACTTTGTTCAAGGATACGAGTCTTCCCAGCCTGAGCTAGTACGTCTTGGAACTTCCGGCAGCCTGGTGTGCTTTCAGTCATTCTCCTATCTGTGGAAGGGAGAGTCGGCCTTATCAGGTGTTCATCGCTGTGTTATCCATTCTCATGTGAAGAATCATAGAGGTTCTCAAAGCACCATATTATTCCGGAAGATCAAACCCATCATGTCCTGGGTCCAGGCGATGTTTTATTGGCATACTTCCTCAGAGTCCAGAACATCCGGGTGGATTTCCTGTCACGCATTTGGTTAAGTCACTAACGAGTGGTCTCTTCGTGTGCAATCATTCAAGTAGATTATGTCCCTGGGAGTCAATCCTGGGGTAGATATATTCTCTTCCCAGGTAACTTTAAGCTGGTGGGGTATTACACTCAAGGAGCAGTCCGGCATCCTTGTCCACCTCAGGTGTACTTCAAGGGTGATTTCCACTTTCATGAGTTCTATGAGGACGAGTACGAATTAGGTCGGTAGAAGGTGGGCCAAGTCTGTGGCGTTCTCTTATTCTTCAGGTGGAGATCCAGAGGTTCAGATTTATTTATTCGGGCCTAGATTTATCTCTGTCCATCAGCTCTTTAGAGTCCGAGTCTCAGCCTTGTCGGCCTTCTCCGGAGCTCGGCGGGTTGTTCACCTTTTTAATCTGATGGTTCTATAAGGTGTTAAAACTCAGCCCTCAAGGAAGACCAAGATTCCCCATTTGGATTCTTTCCCTTATCCTCAACTCACTGTCAGGGTTCAGTAATACGGGGTCCTCCACGCTTGCTATCTCGAGACCTTTTCAATTAAAATCACTTTCTTTGTGGCCATTACCCTCGCCAGGAGAGTCTTGGAAGTTGTGTCCCTAAGTTACGAGGGTCCTCTTCTGTCCTTCTTTCCAATCCAGGTGGTCCTTATTCCTATGTCTGGCTCAATTCTGGAAATTGCCTCAAGTTCTATAAGAGCCGGGGGATTCTCCTAGTTACATTTAGGTCCAAAAGTCCACTAAAGTTAATTCTCTGGATATAGGCGGAATTCGGAAGGTATAACTGTGAGTGGTTTCCAGCTTCGACTAGAAACAACTGCGACTTGGATCATCTAGTTCATCTTTCAGCCTTTTTATAAATAGGGGCCTGGTCCCTCTGGAAGAAGTATGGCACGTTATGCCAGGGATTTAGCGGCTTCATGGGCAGCAGCCCAGCACGGGGCTCCAGACGTGATCTACAAAGCGGCCTCATGGGCCTCTATTAAAATGTTATCGTCATAATGCTGAGTCCGCTTCGCTATCTTCTTTGAAACTTCAGTAATAGATCGTGTCGGTTGACGGGTCAAATTGGAATTTAGTGCTGTTCAGCATACCCACCCGTGTGGATTGGCTAGTTATTTCCCACACGTAGGCTGCCATGGAGTCTGTCAGGAAAAAGGAAAATTTATTATCAAATACTTACCGTAATTTTCCTTTCCTGATGGACTCCATGGCAGACGGAGTTCCCACCCATCAGTCATTGAGTAGGCTAGTTACGGAACACAGTGCCTAGCGGTGAGCTCTCTTTTATTTGAATGGGGTCCTATAGCATTGGAGAGGAGGCGGGGTTAACCCACACGTAGGCTGCCATGGAGTCCATCAGGAAAGGAAAATTACGGTAAGTATTTGATAATAAATTTTCCTTTTTTGCTGTGTTTTTTTTTTTCATTTTCTGTGTGTTCATACATACACGCTGTAGACACTGTACGTGTATTCTGATATTGGAAAAACATTGCAAAAAAATTTAATTTTGCTGTGTTTTTTTTTCCCAATAGCATTTTCTGCGTTTTCATAAACGCTTTAGACACTGTCCGTGTATTCTGATATTGGAAAAACATTGCAAAAAAATAAAATTTTGCTGTGTTTTTTTTTTCCCAATAGCATTTTCTGCGTGTTCATACATACACGCTTTAGACACTGTCCGTGTATTCTGATATTGGAAAAACATTGCAAAAAAATTAAATTTTGCTGTGTTTTTTTCTTCCCAATAGCATTTTCTGCGTTTTCATAAACGCTTTAGACACTATCCGTTTATTCAGATATTGGAAAAACATTGCAAAAAAATTAAATTTTGCAGTTTTTTTTTCTTCCCAATAGCATTTTCTGCGTTTTCATAAACGCTTTAGACACTATCCGTTTATTCAGATATTGGAAAAACATTGCAAAAAAATTAAATTTTGCAGTGTTTTTTTTCTTCCCAATAGCATTTTCTGCGTTTTCATAAACGCTTTAAGCCCCATACACACGGTCGGACAATCCGCGGACCAGGTCCGTCGGACCATGTCCGTCATACTTTGTCCGATGTTGGTTTTGCGTACACACGGTCGGACAAAGTTGTCGGAAAATCCGATCATTCTGAACGTGGTGACGTTTGTTGCCTACGACGGGACTACGTAGAGGCTAGTAGCCAATAGCTTTGGTCTTGTAATGTGATCTGAGCATGCGTAGCACTTTGTCCGGTCGGACAACCGTACACACGATCGGATTTGGTGTGATCGGACCGTGTTGACGGCAAAGATTTCCAGCAGGAGATAAGACTTTGTCCGTCGGTCAAACCGACGAACACTGTCCGATGGTGCATACACACGGTCTGATTTTTCAACAACCTTGTCCGATCGGACAGAATCCATGAAAAAGTCCGACCGTGTGTATGGGGCTTTAGACACTATCCGTGTATTCTGATATTGGAAAAACATAAAAAAATAAAATTTATTTTGCGGTGTTTTTTTTTCCACATTCCCACATTTTAACTGGTGCTGATTATTGGGTGGCCACCCTGCTGGATCCCCGTTACAAGGACAACGTGCTGTCCTTAATTACCTCACTGGAGCGTGATCGTAAGATGCGCGAGTACAAGCGCACACTGGAAATGCCTCTGGTGGCATTCCCACTTGGCAGCGGGGGTACGGTGGAAGCACAAGGCCAAGGCAGAGGAGGAGGAAGAGGTCGCCAACGCAGCCGGGGCACCGCCAGCACCTCGGAAGGCAGGGTTAGCATGGCCAAAATGTGGAAAAGCTTTGTCAGCACGCCACAACAACCAGCACCACCAGCTGAGATGGAACGTCTTAGCAGGAGGCAGCATTTCACCAACATGGTGGAGCAGTATGTGTGCACACGTCTACACGTACTGCATGACGGGTCTGCCCCCTTCAACTTCTGGGTCTCCAAATTGGGCACATCGCCTGAGCTTGCCCTTTACGCCTTGGAGGTGCTGGCCTGCCCTACCGCCAGTGTATTATCTGAACGTGTATGTAGCACGGCAGGGGGCGTTATCACAGACAAGCGCAGCCGCCTGTCCAGAGCCAATGTGGACAAGCTGACGTTCATTAAAATGAACCAGGCATGGATCCCACAGGACTTGGCCGTACCTTGTGCAGAATAGACACATATACCGGTGTTCTGATGAAAACTGTCTTGCTATCGGATAGTGTCCGGCCACTTACTGCGCAGGTGCAGTGCTTGCGCAGTACGGAGGACAAGGAGATTCACAAAATCTCCAAAGATGAACGTCGCCTGCGCAGTGAGTGCAGGTTCAAGCCCGACCATCCAAGTGGACATACGGTAGCACATAGTAACAGGGCCCCTCACGGGCTCGCTTGGCTAGGCTTTAACCTCGGATGATGTGGCTTGAACCTGGAGTCACCGCGCATCGTCTTCGGAGAGTTTCAAAATCCCCTTGTCCTACGTACTGAGCAAGCGCAGTACAGGGTGGACACTATGCGACGGGGGACAGAATTCGACACATCATTCACCACTAGCCTTACCCAGCCATTTTTGTATTTTTGAACCAGTGTTGGCTACCTCGTCCTCCTCCACCGCCGCTTACACCTACACTGCCACATCCACCGCCACCTCAACCTCCTACTCCATATGGACCTCGTCCTCCTAGGTCAAGATTATTTTTTTTTTTCATTTTTTTAATTTCCAAGTATTTTATTTTCCCACTATCTTATCCATTAAATTTAATAATTTTTTCCAGAAAGTGCGTACTCTGGGGTATTCCCACCATATGTGCGGCATCGTGCCGTTGAGTTTCTGAGGTTCTTAATGACTTCCTGTACCTCTTCTGCTGAGAAGGGGGCCTCCAGCATTTTTGTTTTTTTTTATGTTATTTTAAGTTATTTCCCTATCCACATTTGTTTGCAGATCACTTGCCATGCTCTTAACAACAGTTTGTTGCCATTTGCAGCCCTCTAGCCCTTTCCATGACTTTTTTACAGCCATTTTAGTGTTCAAAAGTCCGGGTCCCATTGACTTCAATGGGGTTCGGAGTTCGGGGTCAGGTTCGGGTCAAGTTCGGTCCCGAACCCGGACTTTTTTCCGAAGTTCGGCCGAACCCGCCGAAGCCGAACATCCAGGTGTCCGCTCAACTCTAATCAGCAGTATGGGGGATAAACTCAGCAGCTCCTTCACTTGTATGTCAGCAAACCTGGATGCCTCTCAGTGACAGGTCCTCGCCAACACGGATTTAAATATACCACCAATGCAATAATCCAATGAAAAGAAAAGAACACTTCATAGTGCAGACTTCCCAAACAAGTACATTTATTGCAAAGTTTAAAAGGAGATTACACTCACATTTTAGTGGCAGATAGTAGGCATGTGAATAGGAGAAATGTCCAGCGTTTCAAACCAAAAAGATGGCCGCTGCGCCCAAGCAATACAATCGCATCACACGTTACAGGCTCCTCCCTATGTGTTTCGTCATTGTTGACATTGTCAGGGGCATGGCCATACGTTTATTGAGCTTAGTTAATTTTGGGTGATGGCTTAATAATGGGCAGATTGGTCTATGAACCAAACACAGGAAACAGGAAGTTCTCATGTGCTCCAAAGAGGCCGTGGTAGCAAACCGAAACTGTTCCTAGAGGAAGAGAGCAAGGTGTAAAGGTTCTAAATGACGGAAACAATTAAATATAAGAAATATACATAAAAGGAGTGAGCACTGATGCAGACCAGGACGTTACACATGAGTAACAGAACAAAAGATAATAGTACTGCTGCGCAAATCCAATGTATATATAAATAATAAAAGAACCGCACGAGGAAGCAGCGCCATCTTGTGGTTAATACATCCAAATACATCAATAACAATAGCATCATAGGAAAATTAGCACAATAAAACAAAAGAACATTTCATATAAAAAATATATATATAAAAAACGTTATTAACCACTTTCCGACCAGCGCACGACGATGTACGTCCCTTTTTTGAAGAGGGATATCTCGGTAACGGCAGCAGCTGCTGCCACAACCGAGGTATCCATCTCTTCAGGCGCTGGTTGGCTGTCCGATAATGGTGGTCATCTCGGCGGATTCGCCGCGAGATCACCGTTATCGGCGGCGGGAGAGGTGCCCCCCCCCCTCCCGCCGCTCTCCCGCGCCTTCCACCGCTTACCGGAACCGTCGGCAGCGGCGGAGGCGATCTGGTCCGTTCTCCTTGTGTGTCTAGAGATGAGTGACGCTAAGATGGCCGCCACTCATCTCTATACCATAGGAGGGCGGAAGCGACGTCAAAAACGTCACTTCCGCCCATACCTCTTAAAGAGGAATCTTCAAATGTCATTTTTTTAAATGACATTTTTTTTTTTTTTTTCATTGAAGTCCAAATATGAGATCTGAGGACTTTTTGACCCCAGATCTCATATTTACAATGCTTTTTTCTATTACAAGGAATGTTTACATTCCTTGTAATAGGAATAAAAGTGAGCCAATTAATTTTTTTTTTTAAAAAACAGTGGAAAAATAAATAAAATCAAGAAAAAAAAATAAGAAAAACCAAAAAAATTTTTTTAAAGCGCCCCGTCCCGACGAGCTCGTGCGCAGAAGCGAACGCATACGTGAGTAGCGCCCGCATATGAAAACGGTGGTCAAACCACACATGTGAGGTATCGCCGCGATCGGTAGAGCAAGAGCAATAATTATAGCCATAGACATCCTCTGTAACGCAAAATATGCAACCTGTAGAATTTTTTAAACGTCGCCTATGGAGATTTTTGAGGGTAAATGTTTGATGCCATTCCATGAGCGGGCGCAATTTTGAAGCGTGACATGTTAGGTATCAATTTACTCAGCGTAACATTATCTTTCACAATATATAAAAAAATTGGACTAACTTTACTGTTGTCTTATTTTTTTATTCAAAAAAGTGAATTTTTTCCAAAAAAAGTGCACTTGCAAGACCGCTGCGCAAATACGGTGTGAAAAAAAGCATTGCAACGACCGCCATTTTATTCTATAGGGTGTTAGAAAAAAAAAAATATATAATGTTTGGGGGTTCTAAGTTTTTTTCTAGCAAAAAAAACTGTTTTAAACATGTAAACACCTAAAATCCAAAACGAGGCTGGTCTTAAAGTGGTTAAAAAGCTGTGAGGAGACAGAACTTGAGATCAATTGACTTATTATTAATAAAAGCATTGACATCCCACTCTATATTAATTCCTTGTGGAGCATAGCACCTAACCTGATAAATCCACTTGGTCTCTAAGCGTGATATTTCTCTAATCGTATTGCTACCCCTCCAATTATTATTAAATTTATCGATCCCGAAGAACACAGTACCCTTAGGGTCTTGATTGTGGCACAAGTCATGTTTGGACACACTATGTTTCGGAAAACCCTTCTTGATATTGGCCACATGTAATATGGAGCATACGAATCATGCGGCCAATATGTTAAAGTCCACATGGACTACAAACAACGTAAACAACATTCTTCGATGTCCATGTGATAAAAGGCTAAATAGGAAACTGCTCATCAGTGGAGCTAGACTCAAAGGATTCAGTCTTTCTGCTTTTGTTAACATTGATTTTACAAATAGGGCACTTCCTGCAGGGAAAAAAGCCACCCATATTATCGAAAAAGGATAGTTTCTTAGGGGGCTCAATCGCATTAGGAGCTATTTGTAGTCATAGTGGTGGAACACCTCTAAAGATCACCTTAGGCTGTTCTGGTAGGTGAGGACCCAAAACCCTATCGTTACGGAGTATACCCCAATGTTTTTTCATAATTGTTTCACTGAATAGTGTTGGTTGGAATAGGTAGTTAGGAGAGAAAATCTAAAGGAATAACTACAGTCGTTTATCTTGGGCACCAAAAGGTCATCACAAAATTTCTCATCTGCAGATCTTATAGCGTTCTCCAACTCCAATGGCTGATAACCCTTCTCCAAGAATTTCAACTTGAGCATTGAAGCCTCACGGAGAAAGTCATTCCTATCAGTGCAGTTCCTCTTAAGTCTCAAAAATTTACTTTTGGGAACAGATTTTAACCAAGCTGCATGATGACAACTGTTGGTACTAATGAATGAATTACGGTCTGTCTCTTTAAAAAAAAGTAGATGTAGTGATTTTGCCTTCCATGACTTTAATATTCAGATCCAAAAAATTAATTTCAGATTTACTAGACTCATGTTTCAGGATTATACCTCTATCGTTAAGGATGAGCTCAGTCACGTAGGAATTAAGCGACTCAAGGTCGCCATCCCAAAGGAGGAGGATGTCGTCTATATAGCATCTCCACAGAACCAACTCTGGTTTGGGATTCTGATAGACGACATCCTCCTCCCATTTGGCCATAAATCCGCCATGGGTGGGGCAAATTTAGCCCCCATGGCCAGCCCCCTATTCTGCAAATAATAAATGCCGTCAAACCAAAAGTAATTGTGGCCCATTGCATAATCTTTTCTTGGAGGCTTTTTAAGGTCACCCAAGCGTAGATAATGCTCCACTGCCTCTCAGCCTTGTTGATGTGAGATGATGGTATATAAAGAAGATACGTCGGCAGTGGCCAGTATATAATTATCTTTCCACTGTACTGATTTTAAGATGTTTATAACGTGAGTGGAATCTCTCAAGAAATCAAGAAAGACAGAGTCTGGACTACCAAAGGCTGCAAAAAGTGATCTATATATCTGCCAACCCTTGAGGTGATGGAGTCAATGCCGCTAACAATTGGCCTCCCAGGGGGATGAAGAGGGTCCTTGTGGACCTTTGGCAGATAATAGATCACTGGAACCCTCGGAGCCACTGGTACCAAAAAAAAATGTTTCTTTCTTGGTGAGGAGGTTTTTGTTTCATTTCGGTTCGTTGTTATTCGTAAAATACATAATTTCGTTCTGTTATATTTGTTATGTTATGTTAATAATTTTTCGGATAATTCTTTATTTCTGGAGTGTCGATATTCGTTATACTGAATCTCGAATCATGTCAAATTAATTCGTTATATGCGCTATAATTTCGTTCGTAATCGTTAAAATTAGATATTTATGTATGTATATTGATTCGTGATAACGATTTGCTTGGAAATTTGTTTGTTTATTGAATTATTAACACACACAATGACAATATCTCTTCTCCTCTGCTCAAATACAATACAACACCCTTCTCATTCAGTTCTCAGGAATGCACTTTGCCAGTAATCCAACCTTCAGCACAAAATGAATCAGCTGATTGGACTGTAAGATTTATGTTGAGTTGACCTTTTGTTTCATTAGATCTTTAACGAATTACCGAATCATGTCAAATTCATTCGTTATATCCGCTATAATTTCTTTCGTATTAGTGGAAATTCGTTATTTTCTGACGAATTTCAATTTGTTACAAAACGAATTGCACAAGCCTAGTTTTTATTAAAACCTTCCTCCACCAAGGACACAAGGTCTTTCTTATAATTAATAATGGGATTTCCTCTCAAGGGAATGTAGGTATCCTGATCGGACAAGAACCGCAACATCTCAGTCTCATAGGCTGTTTTGTCAAAAATTACCACACCTCCACCTTTATCAGCAGGACTTACCACTATATCATCACGTTTCTTAAGGCTATTGAGGCCCTTTCTAAACATCTGATCACTTCTACTATTCCTAATCTGTAATTGCTCTAAGTCCTTACTTACAAGGTCTCTAAACACTGTGAGAGATGGTGCCAAAGCACCCGGTGGATTGAACAGAGAGAGGCATTGGATAGTAAAGTATGTTTCATTTCTGTAGATGCCATTCTAGTTGATCTGAATGGATTAGGGATCATGTATCTCTTTTTTTCCCTGCAGGAAGTGCCCTATTTGTAAAATCAATGCTAACAAAAGCAGAAAGACAATCCTTTGAGATAGCTCCACTGGCAAGCAGTTTCCTATTAAGCCTTTTATCACATGCACACCGAAGAATGTTGTTTACGTTGTTCGTTGTCCATGTGGACTTCAATATATTGGCCGCATGATTCGCATGCTCCATATTAGGCTTAGTGAACATGTGGCCAATATCAAGAAGGGTTTTCCGAAACATAGTTTGTCCAAACATTATGACTTGTGCCACAATCGAGACCCTAAGGGTACTGTGTTCTTTGGGATCGATACATTTTATAATAATTGAAGGGGTAGCAATACGATCAGAGAAATATCGTGCTTAGAGACCAAGTGGATTTATCAGGTTAGGTGCTATGCTCCACATGGAACTTCCGGTCTTTGGAGCGCATGTGAACTTCCTGTTTACTGTGTTTGGTTCATAGACCGGTCCGCCCATTATTAAGCCCTCCCCTATATAAACTAAGCTCAATACACATACCGCCACACTCCTGACGACGTCAATGATGATGAAACGCATAGGGAGGAGAGTGTAACATGTGATGCAATTGTATTGTTGGGAACGCAGCAGCCATTTTTTTTTGGTTTGAAATGCTGGGCGTTTCTCCAATTTCACATGCCTACTATCTGCCACTAAAATGTGAGTGTGATCGCCTTTTAAACTTTGCAATAAATGTACTTGTTTGGGACGTCTGCACTATGAAGTGTTCTTTTCTTTTCATTGGATTATTGCATTGGTGGTATATTTAAATCCGTGTTGAGGAGGACTGAGAGGCATCCAGGTTTGCTGACATACAAGTGAAGGAGCTGCTGAGTTTACTCACAAACTGATTTTTTCACTTGATCTTTCTGCTGTTAAATCAGATTATCATGGACTTTCTTGAATGATGTTTTCATTAAGTTTATCTAAGCATTTTGTTGTTTTATTGTAGAGCTACACCACGTACTACAATAGTCAACAACACACAATACAGAAAACCCTTTGGAAGCACCTGATTACACATGGGCATTCCTAGACAGGCTGCATTTGCATGTAGACCGCTCTAGGTAATGCCTGAATGTGATACTGAGCCTCTGTGAATAAAAGAGGTGATATCCAGTAAATCAGTGGTCATCAACTCTGTCCTCAGGGCCCACTAACAGGCCAGGTTTGCAAGATAACTGAAATACATCACAGGTGATATCATTTGCTGCTCAGTGATTGCAGTATTCTAGTCAGAATCTCCCCAAGGTAATACATAAAACCTGGCCTGTTAGTGGGCCCTCAGGACAGGGTTGATGACCAATGCAGTAAATGATAGGCTACATACAGTAAGTCCTGGCCATACACGGATTAAATATTAAATATTAAATATTATTTGGCTGGTTCATCACGAACATGCTTTTTTTCAATCCATGTATGGGCAGGGTGGTTGTAAAGAAATCAATCTACTGATCAACTTCTCTTCTGTACAGCTGCTCTGTTGAAAAATTTACCCTCAATCAGTGCCACCAGCTTTTTCCAACAGTTCTAATCAGTGTATTGTGACAGCGGGGCAGTCTCCCCACTGTCAGAATACAGAGGCTCGATGGTGTAGAAGGGGAATAGGGTATTTTTTTTTTTTTTTTTAGTTCAACCCACTGGTTGCATGAAAAAATGAATCATCTATGCCTTAGTCTGGCAATAAATAATGTCTTCGAGCCTTATAATGTTGCAGGCTTTATCTGACTTGCTGCAGCTTCTAATGAACATGGTGGGGAGCTCATAGCATGCAGTCAAATTACAGTAAGCTATTTCAGTACAGGGGAGGAGCCTTTAAAATTGTGAAAGGCTGAAGCTAAGGCTGGAGTTCAGTTTTAATGCACATTCTGCAAAAGTCAACAGCAATTTGCCAGAAATTATTTCTGACTGGATAGGTAATTGGCTAGAAATCTCGGCAACGCGATTGCTGCTTCTTACAAATCTTTATTTGGCACCAACAGCAGTGCTACAACTGTAGTGCTAATGCATTTCGGCCTGAGTCTTCCTTGTAGCTCCGGTCGAAATGCATTAACACTATAGATGTAATTTTTTATATTTATGCTTCAATAAAGACTTTATACTTGACTTTCTATGTCAGTGTGCTGCCGATCCGAAGATTCTCTGTTCCATGTTTTCTGCTGCAGTGGCAGGGCGTGCACCCCACCTCACAGAAGCAACATTGGAGTGTTACTGATTGCATCACCTGTGCAGCGATCTCTTTTTCTCTACTATAGATGTAGTACTGCTGTTAGTGCCAAATAAAGATTTGTAAGAAGTAGCAATTGTGTTGACGGCATTTCTTGCTATTTTGATGTTCATGGGACACAACAAGCCTGAGCACCGATTTTCAGCTCATTACTTTACAATTGTGTGGTAGAGCTTCGTGAGTCTTTGTCTACAATTATAGGTAATTGGCTGCTTTAATATTCCTGCACTTTTCTTATAATTACTCCTTGTATAGTACTACTGAATACGCCAAAATAACTGTTAAATAAAACAGGCAAAAACAAGCCTGTAGCGCATCCCCCCAGGTTCTTTAAGAGAAGAATAAACTGAAGAGAAAATATATGCATTTGATAACTTTTCCTGAACTTGAGAAAAAGAAAGGAGTAAAACAACTGTTCTTCGGGATGAGGTAGATGCAATCTGGTAACAAGTAAAACTTCTTTGGCATATTAAGTCTGTGAACACATGTTTCAAC
This sequence comes from Lithobates sylvaticus, assembly GCA_028564925.1. Lineage (NCBI taxonomy): Eukaryota > Metazoa > Chordata > Amphibia > Anura > Ranidae > Lithobates > Lithobates sylvaticus. Next base: position 474,128,176 of record CM053026.1, on the reverse strand, counting down.
ATACTGTAGTTAAAATAATAAAGTAAAAATCTGCAACACCCCTGGTGTTCTGTTTCAGACTAGTGAAGTGATTTCCTCTATGAAACAAAGAAACAATACATAAAACAAGCATTGCATATGTGCATTGCATATAAGCAGGCAAGCCTACTAAGGCAGCCCCAATGGTTTATAAAATAAAACCAGTACATGCATGCCCTGCAGCAGTAGCTGCATAGTATTTCTCAGGGCAGGTTCCCTGACAACGACATCAGTGGACCATGTCTGCATAATGTGTGTTGAAACAGCCACATGTTGTCTCTGATGGAGGCCTGTGCTTGGAAGTTAGGGCAACATTTTGTCACCCTGCAAAGGGATGTAGCACCCTGGGGTTTAGTCAGGGAGCTCCTTACAAATTTACTTGCCAAGAGTAGTCATCTCGGTCGATTGATAGAGATCTATTGATTTCTTCCTATGTTTGGCCTTGTTGCACTTTTCTCTTCTACCACTAGGTGTCCGGGTGCTTGGTGGTACTAGATACGAGAAGGGCAACCCAAGGTCAGGTTATGGGTACATGGGGTATCTCACCTAATGGGCAGGGGTTTTCTAGGTCAGTGTAGTGGACAGTATAGTGAACAGGTAGGTCAGCGTAGTGGACAGTATAGTGGACCGGTAGGTCAGTGTAGAGGTTAGGTAGGTCAGTGTAGTGGACAGGTAGGTCAGTGTAGTGGTCAGGTATGTCAATGTAGTGGACAGTGTAATGGTCAGGTAGCTCAGTGTAGGGGGCAGGTAGGCCAGTATAGTGGACAGTATAGTGAACAGGTAGGTCAGTGTAGGTAGGCTTGTAGGGGGCAGGTAGGTCAGTGTAGGGGGCAGATAGGTCAGTGCACTGGACAGTATAGTGGACAGGTAGGTCAGTGTGGGGGTCAGGTAGGTCAGTGTAGTGGACAGTATAGTGGACAGGTAGGTCTGTGTAGTGGACAGTATAGTGGTCAGGTCTCAGTACTGGACAGGTGTAGGGATCAGGTAGGTCAGTGTAGTGGACAGGTAGGTCAGTGCAGTGGTCAGGTAGGTCAGTGTAGTGGACAGTGTAGTAGACAGGTAGGTCAGTGTAGGGGTCAGGTAGGCCAGTATAGGGGTTAGGTAGGTCAGTGTAGTGGAAAGGTTGGTTAGTGTAGTGGACAGGTAGGACAGTGTAGTGGACAGTATAGTGGACAGGTATGTCAGTGTAGGGGTCAGGTAGGTCAGTGTAGTGGACAGTATAGTGGACAGGTAGGTCAGTGTAGTGGTCAGGTAAGTCAGTGTAGTGAACAGGTAGGTCAGTTTAGTAGACTAGTAGAATAGTGTAGTAGTCAGGTAGTTCAGTGTAGTGGTCAGGTCGATTAGTGTAGTGGTCAGGTAGGTCAATGTAGGGGTCAGGTAGGTCAGTGTAGTGGACAGGTAGGTCAGTGTAGTGGACAGGTAGGTCAGTATAGTGGACAGTATAGTGGACATGTAGGTCAGAGTAGGGGTCAGGTAGGTCAGTGTAGTGGAAAGGTCAGTCAGTGTAGTGGACAGATTGGTCGGTGTGGTGGTCAGGTAGGACAGCGTAGTGGACAGTATAGTGGACAGATAGGTCAGTGTAGGGGTCAGGTAGGTTAGTGTAGTGGACAGGTAGGTCAGTGTAGTGGTCAGGTAGGTCAGTGTAGTGGACAGTATAGTGGACAGGTAGGTCAGTGTAGTGGTCATGTTGGTCAGTGTAGTGGTCAGGTAGGTCAGTATAGTGGACATGTAGGTCAGTTTAGTAGACTGGTAGGATAGTGTAGTGGTCAGGTAGTTCAGTGTAGTTGCCAGGTAGTTCAGTGTAGGGGTCAGGTAGGTCAGTGTAGTGGACAGGTAGGTCAGTGTAGTGGACAGGTAGGTCGATATAGTGGACAGTATAGTGGACAGGTAAGTCAGGGTAGGGGTCAGGTAGGTCAGTGTAGTGGACAGGTAGGTCAGTATAGTGGACAGTATAGGGGACATGTATGTCAGAGTAGGGGTCAGGTAGGTCAGTGTAGTGGAAAGGTCGGTCAGTGTAGTGGACAGATAGGTCGGTGTGGTGGTCAGGTAGGACAGCCCTGTCATCCGCCGGCTCAGTGGGGATCAGCGGAGGATCATTACGGATCTGCCCCGTGTGAAAGAGCCCTAAGCCATTCAGCCCAGATGATCTCTGCCTTCGCCTTGGTCACATCTCTAGAGACGCTTTCCTATGTTCCTGTTAAAGACTTGCTTGGCTGACATTCCTTCTGGCTCATGATCCTGCTTGCTGTTCTACTACGCTCATCTCTGGCTCCCTTACGTTTTGGCTTGGCTGACAATACGTTATGTTACAGATTTTTATTATTATTAAACAAGTGAGATTTAACTGTACTTTTGTCTCAGTCTGATTCATGGTTTCTGACAGTAGGTATGTGCAGTGGTCAGGTAGGTCAGTGTAGTGTACAGGTAGGTCAGTGTAGTGGATAGGTAGGTCAGTGTAGTGGACAGGCAGGTCTGTGCAGTGGTCAGGCAGGTCAGTGTAGTGTACCGGTAGGTCAGTGTAGTGGTCAGGTAGGTCTGTGTAATAGTCAGGTGGGTCAGTGTTGTGGTCAGGTAGGTCAGTGTAGTGGACAGGTAGGTCAGTGTAGTGGTCAGGTAGGTCAGTGTAGCATATAGGTAGGTCAGTGTAGCATACAGGTAGGTCAGTGTAGTGGACAGTATAGTGGACAGGTAGGTCAGTGTAGTGGACAGTATAGTGGACAGGTAGGTCAATGTAGTGGAAGGTATAGTGGTCAAGTAGGTCAGTGTAGTGGTCAGGAAGGTCAGTGTAGTGGTCAGGTAGGTCAGTGTAGTGGTCAGGTAGGTCAGTGTAGTGTACAGGTATGCCAGTGTAGGGGTCAGTTAGGTCAGTGTAGTGGAAAGGTAGGTTACTGTAGTGGCCAGGTAAGGTCAGTGTGGTGGACAGGTAGGTCAGTGTAGGGGTCAGGTAGGTCAGTGTGGTGGACATGTAGGTCAATGTAGTGGACAAGAGTGTCAGTGTAGTGGACAGTATAGTGGGCAGGTAGGTCAGTGTAGTGGACAGTATAGTGGTCAGGTAGGTATGTGTAGTGGTCAGGTAGGTCAGTGTAGTGGTCAGTGTATTGTACAGGTAGGTTAGTGTAGTGGTCAGGTAGGTCAGTGTAGTGGACAGTATAGTGGAAAGGTAGGTCAGTGTAGTGGACAGTACAGTGATTAGGTAGGTCAGTGTAGTAGACAGATAGGTCAGTGTAGTGGACAGTATAGTGGACAGGTAGGTAAGTGTAGTGGACAATGTAGTGGTCAGCTAGGTCAGTGTGGTGGTCAGGTAGGTCAGTGTAGTTTACATGTAGGTCAGTGTAGTGGACAGTATAGTGGACTGGTAGTTAAGTGTAGTAGACAGTGTGGTGGACAGGTAGGTCGGTGTAGTGGACTGGTAGTTAAGTGTAGTAGACAGTGTGGTGGACAGGTAGGTCGGTGTAGTGGACAGGTAGGTCAGTGTAGTGGACAGTGTAGTGGTCATGTAGGTCAGTGTAGTGGTTAGGTAGGTCAGTGTAGTGGACAGGTAGGTAAGTGTAGTGGACAGTCTAGTTGTCAGGTAGGTCAGCGTGGGGGTCAGGTAGGTCAGTGTAGTGTACAGGTAGGTCAGTGTAGTGGTCAGGTATGTTAGTGTAGTGTACAAGTAGGTCAGTGTAGTGGACAGTATAGTGGACAGATAGGTCAGTTTAGTAGACAGGTAGGGCAGTGTAGGTCAGGTGAATCAGTGTAGTGATCAGGTAGGTCAATGTAGTGGTCAGGTAGGTCAGTGTAGTGGACAGTATAGTGGACAGGTAGGTCAGTGTAGTGGACAGGTAGGTCAGTGTAGTTGACAATATAGCAGTGTAGTGGTCAGGTAGGTCAGTGTAGTGGACAGTGTAGCAGTCAGGTGGGTCAGTGTAGTGGTCAGGTAGGTTGGTTTAGTGGACAGGTAGGTTCGTGTAGTGTACAGGTAGGTCAGTGTAGTGGTCAGTTAGTTCAGTTTAGGGGTCAGTTAGGTCAGTGTAGTGGGCAGTATAGCAGACAGGTAGGTCAGTGTAGTGTACAGGTAGGTCATTGTAGTGGTCAGGTGGGTCATTGTAGTGGTCAGGTAGGTCAGTGTAGTGGACAGTGTAGCGGTCAGGTGGGTCAGTGTAGTGGTCAGGTAGGTCAGTGTAGTGGACAGTATAGAGGACAGGTATGTCAGTGTAGTGGACTGTATAGTGGACAGGTAGGTCAATGTAGTGGACAGTATAGTGGACAGGTAGGTCAGTGTAGTGGTCAGGTAGGCCAGTGTAGTGGACAGGTAGGTCAGTGTAGTGGACAGGTAGGTCAGTGTAGTGGACAGTATAGTTGACAGGTAGGTCATTGTAGTGGACAGTATAGTGGAAAGGTAGGTCAGTGTAGGGGTCAGGTAGGTCAGTGTGGTGGATAGGTAGGTCGGTGTAGTGGTCAGATAGGCCATTGTGGTGGACAGTATAGTGGACAGGTAGGTCAGTGTAGTGGGCAGTATAGTGGTCAGGTAGGTTAGTGTAGTGTACAGGTAGGTCAGTGTAGTGGACAGGTAGGTCAGTTTAGTATACAAGTAGGACAGTGTAGTGGACAGGTAGGTCAGTGTAGTTAACAGTTAGATCAGTGTAGTGGTCAGGTAGGTCAGTGTAGTGGTCAGGTAGGTTGGTTTAGTGGACAGGTAGGTTTGTGTAGTGTACAGGTAGGTCAGTGTAGTGGTTAGTTAGTTCAGTTTAGGGGTCAGTTAGGTCAGTGTAGTGGACAGTATAGTGGACAAGTAGGTAAGTGTAGTGGACAGTGTAGTAGTCATGTTGGTCAGTGTTGTGTAAGGGTAGGTCAGTGTACTTGACAGTATAGTGGACATGTAGGTCAGTGTAGTGAACAGCATAGTGGTCAGGTAGGTTAGTGTAGTGGACAGTATAGTGGACAGGTAGGTAAGTGTAGTGGACAGTGTAGTGGACAGGTACATCAGCGTAGTGTACAGGTAGGTCATTGTAATGGACAGTATAATGGACATGTAGGTAAGTGTAGTGGTCAGGTAGGTCAGTGTGCTGGTCAGGTAGGGCAATGTAGTGGACAGTGTAGTGGTCAGGTAGGTCTGTGTAGTTGTCAGGTAGGTCAGTGTAGTGGTCAGGTAGGTCTTTGCTGTGGTCAGGTAGGTCAGTATAGTGGACAGGTAGGTCAGTGTAGTGGACAGTATAGTGGTCAGGTAGTTCAGTGTAGTGGTCAGGTAGGTCAGTGTAGTTTACAGATAGGTCAGCGTAGTGGACAGTACAGTCGACAGGTAGGTAAGAGTAGTGGACAGTGTAGTGGTCAGGTAAGTCAGTGTAGTGTACAGGTAGGTCATTGTAGTGGACAATATAGTGGACAGGATAGTCTTTGTAGTGGTCAGGTAGGTCAGTGTGCTGGTCAGGTAGGTCAGTGTAGTGGACAGTATATTGGTCAGGTAGGTCTTTGTAGTGGCCAGGTAGGTCAGTGTGCTGGTCAGGTAGGTCAGTGTAGTGGACAGTATATTGTTCAGGTAGGTCTTTGTAGTGGTCAGGTAGGTCAGTGTAGTGGACAAGTAGGTCAGTGTAGTAGTCAGGTAGGTCAGTGTAGTGGTCAGGTAAGTCAGTGCAGTGATCAGGTAGGTCTGTGTAGTGTACAGGTATGTCAGTGTAGTGGACAGGTAGGTCAGTGTAGTGGTCAGGTAAGTCAATGTACTGTACAGGTAGGTCAGTGTAGTGGTTAGGTATGTCAGTGTAGTGGTTAGGTATGTCAGTGTAGTGTACAGGTATGTCAGTGTAGTGTACAGGTAGGTGAGTGTGGTGGTCAGGTAGGTCAGTGTGGTGGACAGGTAGGTCAGTGTAGTGGTCAGGTAGGTCAGTGTAGTGGTCAGGTAGGTCAGTGTAGTGGACAGGTAGGTCAGTGCAGTGGTCAGGTAGGTCAGTGCAGTGGTCAGGTAGGTCAGTGCAGTGGTCAGGTAGGTCTGTTCAGTGGTCAGGTAGGTCTGTGTAGTGGTCAGGTAGGTCAGAGTAGTGGTCAGGTAGGTCAGTGTAGTGTATAGGTAGGTCAGTGTAGTTTTCAAATAGATCAGTGTAGTGTACAGGTAGGATCAGTGTAGTGGTCAGGTAGGTCAGTGTAGTGTACAGGTAGGTCAATGTAGTGGATAATATAGTGGACAGGTAGGTCTTTGTAGTGGTCAGGTAGGTCAGTGTGCTGGTCAGGTAGGTCAGTGTAGTGGACAGTATATTGGTCAGGTAGGTCTTTGTAGTTGTCAGGTAGGTCAGTGTGCTGGTCAGGCTGGTCAGTGTAGTGGACATTATATTTGTCAGGTAGGTCTTTCTAGTGGTCAGGTAGGTCAGTGTAGTGGACAAGTAGGTCAGTGTAGTGGTCAGGTAGGTCTTTTCTGTGGTCAGGTAGGTCAGTGTAGTGGTCAGGTAAGTCAGTGTAGTGATCGGGTAGGTCTGTGTAGTGTACAGGTAGGTCAGTGTAGTGGTCAGGTAGGTCAATGTAGTGTACAGGTAGGTCAGCGCAGTGGTAAGGTAGGTCAGTGTAGTGGTCATGTAGGTCAGTGTAGTGGTCAAAAAGATCAGTGTAGTGGTCAGGTAGGTCAGTGTAGTGGTCAGGTAGGTCAATGTAGTGGACAGGTAAAGTACCTCACAAAAGTAAGTACACCCCTCACATTTTTGTAAATATTTTATTATATCTTTTCATGTGATAACACTGAAGAAATGACACTTTGCTGCAATGTAAAGTAGTGAGTGTACAGCTTGTATAACAGTGTAAATTTGCTGTCCCCTCAAAATAACTCAACACACAGCCATTATGTCTAAACCGCTGGCAACAAACGTGAGTACACCCCTAATTAAAAAAAATTTCCAAATTGGGCGCAATTAGCTATTTTTCCTAACAGGTATCATGTGACTCGTTAGTGTTACAAGGTCTCAGGCGTGAATAGGCAGCAGGTGTGTTAACCACTTGCTTACTGGGTACTTAACTGCTTCAGCACCGGGCCATTTTACACCCTTCCTTACCAGAGCACTTTTTGCGATTCGGCACTGCGTCGCTTTAACTAACAATTGCGCGGTCGTGCGATGTTACACCCAAACAAAATTGACGTCCTTTTTTTCCCACAAATAGAGCTTTCTTTTGGTGGTATTTGATTACCTCTGCGGTTTTTATTTTTTGCGCTATAAACAAAAGAAGAAGCGACAATTTTGAAAAAAAAACTATATTTTTTACTTTTTGCTATAATAAATATCCCATTTTTTTTTTAAAAAAAATTTTTTTTCCTCAGTTTAGGCCGATACGTATTCTTCTACAGATTTTTGGTAAAAAAAAAATTGCAATAAGCGTATATAGATCGGTTTGCGCAAAAGTTATAGCGTTTACAAAATAGGGGATAGATTTATTGCATTTTTTTTTTTTTTTTACTAGTAATGGCGGCGATCTGCGATATTTTTTTTCGTGACTGCGACATTGCGGCAGACACTTCAGACACTTTTGACACATTTTTGGGACCATTCACATTTACACAGCGATCGTTGCTATAAAATTGCAGTGATTACTGTGTAAATGTGACTGGCAGGGAAGGGGTTAACACTAGGGGGGTGCTGCAGGGGTTAATATGTTCCCTATGTAAGTGATTCTAACTGTGGGGGGAGGGGACTGACAAGGGGAGGAGACCGATCGGTGTTCCTCCGTACTGGGATCACATGATCGGTCTCCTCTCTGCTGACAGGACGTGGAGCTGTGGGTTTACACACACAGCTCCACGGTCCCGCGTGGTGCGTTGTTTTAACGGGCAATCGCGGGTGCCCGGCGGACATCGCAGCCACCGGACACTTGCACCGGGTCCCGAGCGACGCCGCGGCCGCGTGCGCGCGCGCCCCCTAGGCGGCCGGGAATGGGAGGACGTCATATGACGCCCACCCAGGATGGGAGATCCACCTTGTGGGCGTCATATGAGAGTGGGCGGTAGGGAAGTGGTTAAGGGGGCGTGGCAAGGGGTGTGTCCTATGCCTGCATACTTTTGCTGATAGGTGTCCCTCATTCCCATCTCAAAAAGTTGGGAGGTATGCATTAATCTATAAGAATTTAATTTTTATTTCTTTTAAAAATCTGTCTGGAAGGCTGCGGTGATCTGGGGGTCACCTATGAGGTCCTGGCTCAGGGAAAATAGGAAGTGATAATTTGAAAACTGTAAAAATCATCCACTTTAAGATATTTATAATACACAAAAATTCTGTTTTTGTATCAGCTCAAACATTATAATTTATACTCAGAATCTTTAGACATATCAGACCTATCCATCAATATTCCTGAATTAGCAGTTGCTTCTTGTCACATTTCACAGCCTTTGATGAGATGTCATTTAAATGGTCTACCCTCTATTTGTCTCCAGCCTTGTTTTACTGTATAAATGTTTTGTTGATTGCTGAGCCTTGCTGCTGTTAAATTTGGTTGATTTGCTGTTTGAGAATAAACATATACACTAACCAGTTTCAAGATGAAAAATGTAAACGAGATGACGTGATCATGCCCTCTAACAATGGTAATTTAAGTATTAATTTCCATCCGCCTAAGCTACGGGCAGCATCTATCAATTACAGCATTAAGTCAGCAAACAGCTGCAGCTGCAAGGAACAGAATTACTGTTTAAGTGACTGTCATTCACCTGTAATTTTACAGTCATAATTAGCAAGCTGGGGAGGCTGTCAATTGCCACATGCCAGCACATACTCCACTTCTTATTATATAGTAGAGGCATTAAACACTGGCAGCTATAAATGTCTACTTACAGCATACATTTTAGTATTAACCAATATTTTTTTTTTCCAATAAAAGTATTAAAAAATTATCAATTGCAAAAGTTGCATTTGTTTCTACATTTACACTCTAAAGATTAAATGTTTAATATCAACTGATATTTAAAGTGCTCTATTAAAACATATAGTCAAACATCTTCCATAAACTTCAAGCTACGCTGTTTTATATGACATTATAAAGATGTTTCAGCATACTAAATGCAATTAAAGGCATACAGTGCCTTGAAAAAGTGTTCATACCCCTTGACATTTTCCACATATGGCCAAAAACGTAAATGTATTTTATTGGGATTTTATTAGATAGACCAACACAAAGTGGCACATAGTTGTGAAGTGGAAGGAAAATGATAAATGGTTTTCAAAATGTTTTACAAATAAATATGGGAAAAGTGTGGTGTGCATTTATATTGAGTCAATACTTTATAGAACCATCTTATGTTGCAATTACAGCTGAAAGTCTTTATAAGTATGTCTCTATCAGCACATCTAAAGAGTGACATTTTTGCCCATTCTTCTTTGCAAAATAGCTCAAGCTCTGTCAGATTGGATGAAGAGCGTCTGTGAACAGCAATTTTCAAGTCTTGCCACAGATTCTCAATTGGATTTAGGTCTGGACTTTGACTGGGTGATTCTAAACCATTCCATTGTAGCTCTGGCTGTATGTTTAGGGTCATTGTCCTGCTGAAAGCTGAACCTCTGCCCCAGTCAGTTTTGTAGACTCTAACAGGTTTTCGTCTAAGACTGCCCTATATTTGGCTCCATCTATGTTCCCATCAACTCTGACCAACTTCCCTGTCCCTACTGAAGAAAAGTATCCCTACAACATGATGCTACCACCGCCATGTTTTACCGTGGGTATGGTATGTTCAGGGTGCAGTGTTAGTTTTCTGCCACACATAGCGTTTTGCTATTAGACCAAAAAGTAAAATTTTAGCTTCATCTGACCAGAGCACCTTCTTCCACATGTTTGCTGTGTCCCCCACATGGCTTCTTGCAAACTACAAACGGGACTTCTTATGGCTTTCTTTCAACAATGGCTTTCTTCTTGCCACTCTTCCATAAAGGTGAGATTTGTGGAGTGCACCACTGATAGTTATCCTGTGGACAGATTCTCCCACCTGAGCTGTGGATCTCTGCAGCTCCTCTAGACTTACCATGGGCCTCTTGGCTCCTTTTCTGACTAATGCTTTCCTTGCCCAGCCTGTCAGTTTAGGTGGACGGCCATGTCTTGGTAGGTTTTCTGTTGTCCCCTACTCTTTCAATTACCAGATTAGGGATTGAACAGTGCTATGTGAGATGTTCAAAGCTTGGGATTTTTTTTTCTTTATACCTAACCCTGCTTTAAACTTCTCCACAACTTTATCCCCGACCTGTCTGGTGTGTTCCTTGGCCTTCAAGATACTGTTTATTCACTAAGGTTCTCTAACAAACCTCTGAGGGCTTCACAGAACAGCTGTATTTATACTGAGATTAAATTATACACATGTGGACTCTATTTACTAATTAGGTGGCTTCTGAATACAATTGGTTTTACTAGATTTTAGTTAGGGGTATCCAAGTAAAGGGGGCTGAATACAAATGCACTCCACACTTTTCAGATATTTATCTGTAAAAAACTTAAAAAAACATGTATCATTTTCCTTCCACTTCACAATTGTGTGCCGCTTTGTGTTCTATCACATAAATCCCAATAAAATGCATTTACATTTTTGATTGCAATATGACAAAATGTGTAAAATTTCACTGTAGCTCCCTTACTCTTTCTGCTAGTTATAGAGGACATTTTAAGCTAATATTTAGACTCCAGCATGCCCCTCCCCCCAACTAATCTCTAGCATAGATATTTAAAAAAAAAAAAAAAAAACCTTACCTAAATGCCCTTTACTCACTCAAATTCATGGTCTTGTGACATTTTATTCCGAAATCTTCTCTCTTAAGCCCCGTACACACGATCAGAAATTCTGCCAGCAAAAGTCGGATGTGAGCTTTTGGTCAGAAATTCCCACCGTGTATATGCTCCGTCTGACTTTTGCTGAATTCCAGCCAGCAAAGATTGAGAGCAGGTTCTCTAAAGTTCAAGATCGGAAATTCCGATCGTCTGTACAAATTCCGACACGGAAAATAATTCTGTGAACAGGAGGGAGGGTCCTTTTTTTAATGTTTGCAATACTGTTTGTGTGAAGTGGACACATCCTGTCACAAAGACTGTTCAGTGGTAGGGCGCTCTCAGGGTCCAGAAGAGTAATCTGCAAAAGGGGACTGGCTGGTGTGGGCACATTGGTATTGCAGGTATTACTGGTTTCCTGCACTCGGAAAGGGCATTGACAAGTGACATGATAGTGGACTTAGCTGAGTAAAGGGTTGGGAGAGGGTTTATGTTTTGCCCGGGCATTAACTTTCAGTAGTTTCACAAATATGCTTTAATACATTCCTGACATGTCACAGTAATAAATATCTGCAAATGTCACATTTACATATTACTTAAAGATGAACTCCACTTCTGTTGAGATAAAAAAAAAAAAATTCCATCTGGGTAATCTATGTACATTGCAAGGGTTGTATCATGTTGGAATACTGCCCTGTAGCCCAGTCTCCATAGGGAGGGGGTCATGCTCTGCTTCGGTATGTCACAGTACATGTTGGCATTCATGGTTTCCTCAATAAACTGTAGCTCCCCAGTGCCGGCAGCCCCAGACCATGACAATCCCATCACCATGCTTCACTCTAGGCAAGACACACTTGTCTTTGTACTCCTCATCTGGTTGCCAACACACACATTTGACACCATCTGAACCAAATACGTTTATCTTGGTCTCATCAGACCACAGAACAGGGTTCCAGTAATCCATGTCCTTAGTCTGCTTGTCTTCAACAAACTGTTTGCGGGCTTTCTTTTGCACCATCTTTAGAAGAGGCTTCCTTCTGGGACGACAGCCATGCAGACCAACTTTATGTAGTGTGCGGTGTATGGTCTGAGCACTGACAGGTAGGGATGGACCCGGTGTTCGATTCGAACCCATGTTCGAATCGAACATCGGCCGTTCGTCCGCTCGTCGAGGGCAGAACTCTGAGGGCCGTTCGCATCAAATTCGTGTGATGCGAACGGTCCACAATGAACTGCGCCAGTAGCAGGGCTTTGCTGGCTGATGATTGGCCAAGCATGCACTGTGACCCCACATGCTTGGCCAATCATAGAGCCAGCGGCGAGGAGAGCAATAATTGGCCACAGGCAGGATGCCTGTGGCCAATTATAGCTCAGGGGGTTTAGTACACGCCCCACACTATATAAGGATGCCGCGCCGGCGGCCTCGTGTAGTATGTTCCGGCTTGAGGAACAGTGACAGTGTACTGTACATGTACACACTATATGTGGATCATTTCTGTGTGGGGAAAGTGTAGGGAAAGAGGAAAAATAGGCAGGGATAGTGTATTCTTCTCAGCCTTTGCTTGTGGGGAAAGTGTAGGGATAGAGGAAAAATAGGCAGGGATAGTGTGTTCTTCTCAGTGCTGTTCTCTACCAATCCCGCCATCTGCAGGAGTTAGTGTGTGTGTGTGCTGTGTGAATATAGCACAGCAGTAGCACACTAAACCACCTTACACTGTATCTGCCCTGTTGTCACCTAATGCCGCATACACACGAGCGGACTTTCCCACGGGAATGTCCGCCGGACAATCCCCCCGTGTGTGGGCGCCGGCGGACTTTTTGGCGCCAAAAGTCCGGCGGACTAGGTTTTAAGTTTTGTTTTAAAATTGTCCGCTGAACTTGGCAGTCCGGCGGACAATCCCGCCGTTAGTATGCTAGTCCGCCGGACTTTTGGAAATGAACGGACTTGCCGATCATCGGAAAGTCCGTTCATTTAGCACGTGACTTCAGGTAGACGGGGCTAGCGAAGGCAGTGAATGCCGCCGCGCTAGCCCCGTCACCTGGCATGGATTTAAAGGGAATCCTCACGCCAAAAAACGGCGTGGGGGTTCCCCCCAAATCCATCTCAGACCTTTATCCGAACACACAGCCCGGCCGGCCAGGAAAGGGGTGGGGACGAGCGAGCGCCCTCCCTCCTGAGCCGTACCAGGCTGCGTGCCCTCAACATGGGGGTTGCCCTGGGGAAAGGGGGGCCGTGCGGCCCCCCCACCCCAAAGCACCTTGTCCCCATGTTGATGAGGACAAGGGCCTCTTCCCGACAACCCTGGCCATTGGTTGTCAGGGTCTGCGGGCGGGGGCTTATCGGAATCCAGGAGCCCCCTTTAATAAGGGGGCCCCCAGATCCCGACCCCCCACCCTATGTGAATGAGTATGGGGTACGATGTACCCCTACCCATTCACCTAAGGTGTAAAGTGTAAATTAAAAAAACACACACAATTTTTTAAAAATATTTTATTGCACTGCTCCGGGGGTCTTCTTCCGTCTTGGGGGGTCTTCTCGCCGGACTCCTCCGCTATTTTACCTAGCTCTTTTACCGAGCAGAGGAGCCCGGCTACCTTCTTCATCGTCGCCGCCGTCGTCTGGGGGTCTCGATCCGCCTTCGGGGGTCTTCCGGGGTCTTCCGGGGTCTCTTCTGTTCTTGCCGCTGTCGTCGCTTTCTGCGCCGCCGCCGCCGCCTTCTTCTTCTTCTTCCTCCTCTTCTTCTTCTTCTTCCGATGTTGACTCGTCGCTGTCTCTGGCCGGAATGGCAGAGCTGCACTGTTTTGTGACTTATATAGGGACAAGGGGCAGGGTCACATGCTCATGTCACATGGTGACCCCGCCCCCCTATGATGTCACAGTCCCGGAGGATGCAGTTTTTTCGGCATGGGGATTCCCTTTAAATTCATACCAGGTGACGGGGCTAGTGTGGTGGCATTCACTGCCTTCTCTAGCCCCGTCTACCTGCAGTTACGTTCTAAATGAACGGACTGCTCCGTGTGTGGGCAAGTCCGTTCATTTTCAAAAGTCCCGCTGACTTTTTCCCACAGATTGTCCGCCAGAGAAGTCCGGGCGTGTGTGGGCAAGTCACATGCTCGGAAAGTCCGGGAAAGCCCCGCTGGAAAGTCCGGCGGTTTGTCCGCCAGACTAGGTCCGGCGGACAAAGTCCAATCGTGTGTACGCGGCATTAGACAGCCATCTGCAGGAGTTGTTTTGGAGTGTGTTTTGTGTGCCTCCAGCACAGCACAGTATACACCAACAGTCCATACATACATACACACATACAGTATATACCTACAGTCCCTGTCTTGTTTGCACCGCCTGTATACTGCGGTTCAGAGTATATAGGGTTTTAGGTATAGGGTTTTATTTTGGGTGCTGGGTTCCCCTTAACCACTTGCTTACTGGGCACTTAAACACCCTTCCTGCCCAGACCAATTTTCAGCTTTCGGTGCTCTTACACTTTGAATGACAATTACTCAGTCATGCAACACTGTACCCATTTTTTGTCTTTTTTTCCCACAAATAGAGCTTTCTTTTGGTGGTATTTGATCACCTCTGGGTTTTTTATTTTTTGCGCTATAAATGAAAAAAGACCAAAATTTTTGAAAAAAAACGCATTTTTCTTTGTTTCTGTGATAAAATTTAGCAAATTATACATTTTTCTTCATAAATTTTGGCCACAATTTATACTGCTACATATCTTTGGTAAAAATAACCCAAATTAGTGGATATTATTTGGTCTTTGTGAAACTGTGGTGCGAATCATACAAAATTGATCACATCTGATGTACTGGTGATCTCATTTCTTGTGACCCGAACAAGCCAGGAAAGTACAAATACCCGCCAAATGACCCCTTTTTTGAAAGTAGACATTCCAAGGTATTTAGTAAGAGGGATGGTGAGCTTTTTGATGTTGTCATTTTTTTTTCCCACAATTCTTTGCAAAATGAATTATTGTTTTATTTTTTATTTTTTTCCACAAAATTGTCATTGTAATAGGTTATTTCTCTCACATGGCATGTGTATACCACAAATGACACCCCAAAATACATTCTGCTACTCCTCCTGAGTATTATGATACCACATGTGTGGGACTTTTCCACAGCCTAGCCACTTAGAGAGGCCCAACATGCAGGGAGCGTCATCACGTGTTCTAGGAGCATAAATTACACATCTAACTTGTTGACTACCTATTACATTTTTGAAGGCCCTGGAGCACCAGGACAATGACACGTGACACTGACGTGGCACTGATGACAGGTGGCACTGATGACACGTGACACTGATGTGGCACTGATGACAGATGGCACTAATACGGGGCACTGATGACACGTGACACTGATGACAGATGGCACTAATACGGGGCACTGATGACACGTGACACTGACAGATGGCACTAATATGTGGCACTGGTGACAGATGGCACTTATATGTGGCACTGATATCATGTGGCACTAATACGTGGCACTGATGAGAGCTGGCACTAATACGTGGCACTGATGACAGATGGCACCGATACGTGGCACTGATGACACGTGACACTGATGACAGATGGCACTGATACGTGGCATTGATGACACGTGGCACTGATAACAGATGGCACATGACACTGACAGGTGGCACTGATGATAGATGGCACTGGTACGTGGCACTGATGACAGATGGCACTAATATGTGGCACTGATGACATGTGACACTGATGACAGATGGCACTGACGTGGCACTGATGACACAATGCACTGACGTGACACTGATGACAGATGGCACTTATACATGGCACTGGGAACAAGTGGCACTGGGGACAAATGGCACTGGGGACAAATGGCACTGGGGACAGGTGGCACTGGGGACAGGTGGTACTGGGGACAGGTGGCAGTGGAGACAGGTGGCAGTGGGGACAGGTGGCAGTGGGGACAGATGGCAGCGGCGACAGATGGCAGCGGGAACAGGTGGCAGCGGGGACAGATGGCAGCGGGAATAGATCACTTTATTTTTTTTTATTTCTTTTTACTTACACACGCTGTCTGTGTGAGGAGGGAGAGCGGCGCTGAGAGATGATCTCATATGTTTACATATGAGATCATCTCTCATTGGACACGCCGATCGTGCTGTAAACGGCCGCTGTGATTGGCCGTTTACAGCGATCCGATGCGCGCTCTCAGGAGCGCGCATTAGGGAAGTAAACAGGAGGACGTCCAGGGACGTCCACCCGGCAGGGAGCGACCGCGCTGAAGCCGTCTTTCAGCTATAGCGCAGGCGCGTAGGGGTTAATATCCATACAAGACCCAAAGGGGCTGGTAATAGGCTGGGGTAGGGGGGGGGGTTGGGGTAGCCATGCCATTTTTCTCAAAGATTTTCATCCATATTGCCTGGACAAGACATGACATTAAAGCCGCAAGCAGTTTTAAATGCCGCAAGCAGTTTTTTCCTTTACAAATGTCATTTTGTGCAGGGACAGTTCTAAACACGGGAAACACATGCCACTTCACAGGCATACTTTAGACACCCCCCAGGTACCATATTTAAAGGAATATTTCACTTTTTTTTCACTTTATGCATCATTAAAATGACTGCTCCAGAAAAAACGTCCATTTTTAAAACTTCTTTTTGCATTGATACATGTCCCCTGGGGCAGGACCCGGGTCCCCAATCCTATTTTATAACAATAACATGCATATTGGCCATTATAATTAGCACTTTAGATTTTGAATGTTCGTGTCCATTGTAACTAATAGGGTTCTAACGTTCGTGTGAACTTTCGGTCCGTTCGCAGGTTCTGGTGCGAACCGAACCCGGGTTTGTTCGGCTCATCCCTACTGACAGGCTGACCCTCCACCCCTTCAACCTCTGCAGCAATGCTGGCAGCACTCATACGTCTATTTCCCAAAGATAACCTCTGGATATGACACTGAGAACGTGCACTCAACTTCTTTGGTTAACCATGGTGAGGCCTGTTCTGAGTGGAACCTGTCCTGTTAAAAAGCTGTTTGTCTTGGCCACCATGCTGCAGCTGTTTCAGGGAATTTGCAATCTTCTTATAGCCTAGGCCAGTGATGGCGAACCTTGGCACCCCAGATGTTTTGGAACTACATTTCCCATGATGCTCATGCACTCGGCAATGGAGTTGAGCATCATGGGAAATGTTGTTCCAAAACATCTGGTGTGCCAAGGATCGCCATCACTGGTCTAGGCCATCTTTATTTAGAGCAACAATTCTTTTTTTTAGATGCTCAGGGAGTTCTTTGCCATGAGGTGCCATGTTGAACTTCCAGTGACCAGTATGAGACAGTGAGAGCAATTGGGATATAAACAACCGTCTGTTTTTTGGTTATTTCAACCCCACGCTTGGAAAATATTAGGTTACTGGAAATATGTATATATTAAAATGCTACAACAACCATTACATAGATTTATATAAGTGTACAAAATTATATGGAAGAGTACAAATAAAAGGCTAGACAGACAGAGTGCCCTTAGGCTATGTCCACCAGATATTTGTAGCAGCGCTATGTGATAATTTCTCAACTTAATGTGAAAGTATTTGGAGAAGTGCACCTCTAATGAAATTCATAAAAACTACTAAATAAATAATAAAATAATAAATATTCAATGTGCACGTGAATAAATAAATTAATAAATAAATATATTAATAAAAATGAAAATAAATGGATCAATAAATAATAATTGGATTATGGCTGCGTGTCTCCAAAACAAAGGATGTTAGAAAGTCCACGTGTTCAACAAGTTCATCCAATCTGGTGAAAATAGCAATATAGCAAAAATAAATGTGACAGTTCTATAATCATGTGAAAATATAGTTCTGTGCTGGTATTCCGTGAGTAATCCAAGCCTTCCACCATAGATTTCACCGTGTGGGAAGATTATCCCCTTTTGGGGGTACACTCACCAGAGATATACTTTATATACGCCTGTAGCTACAAATTATGTGGACCTTCTCTTCCAACATCAGCCAAAAATCCCCCAGCGCGTGAATACAACCAGAAAACAGCTTTTTCCTCCAGCATCAATCGGTCATATCATCATCAGCGCGGACATTTTAAAAGCATGTATGGAGACAAATATTGGGCCACATAGTGTAATATTGCTTTAAAATTATTTATTAAGGTAATTTCCCTTTAACATAAAATTCCCCCTAGTGGGTTCTGCGTACCGAAAACAATTTATTGTGTAGCATTTAGGGTAAATGTAAGCGGTATACTGTGCCTGCTCTGGCCAGATATGGAGCCTTTCTATGCCTTTAGTGGGAAGAGCGGCGTCCTTCCTGTCCGGGAAGTCCTGGAGCGCACCGTGGACCGCACAACGTCTGACGTCACTTCCTGTTGACCTACGCCCTGACGCGTTTCGTCATTTCCGACTTCTTCTCGAGGGCGTAGGTCACCAGGCAGGAAGTGAGGTATAAGTACACTGACGGACGGAGCGGCCGCCCAATCAGGAGGCCGATCCGTTTTCCAATGATTACTGCCGCCGTGTAGCCACGTAGCCAGGCATCAGAGGTCCATTGCGGACAGCGCCAGTGAAATCTAGCGCCATCACAGTGTACTTTTAAAACAACAAAGGGAACATTCTGTATGCATTCAATGCCAGATTGTAATAATGATGCCGGCTACATCTATATCCTTATAACCCGGTCGGATATAAACTGATACACACAGCATTAAGGTGCAAGGCTAATACAGAACGTTATTTCAAAATTCTGGGTTTATGTGTGACTTGTGAATGCCGTTCGCTCGGGGTTGCCAATCTACTGTCCAAGAAATCCCACTTAGATAACCCATATCAATATGTGTCCATAAAAAGGCATCTCTGGACGGAGTGTATATATATGTCCATACTTAAGGATATATGCAACCTATATTGGCACTCGGTTTCACGTGCTGTCACCCATATTACCCCACTACGTGGTAGATGTCCAAAGACCATGAATATAATGTGCAATAGAGAATAAACACAGGGTTTTAAATGTATGCGCTCATATTATTCATTTGTAAAGACCCCCGCACTGGATCTAGGATAATATTTTAATATATAAGTCTATGATATTAAAACTTCATATAAATATGAGGGTTAGGAGTGCGGGTAAAATAATATTTTTAGATAGAGGGATAAAATCCACAGCTATAAGTATTTAAAATATTAAGAATAATAAAAAGAGCGACTATTAGGTGTTAAAGATAAGATGTAAATGTATTAAAAAATATATAATTATTTTATGATTAAAATTAAAAATTAAAAATTAAATTAATTTATTAAAAGTGGACAAGGATATCAATAAAGAATAAGGGTGGTTAGTCATATGTCTGTGTGCAAAGGAACTATATACAACCATATGTGTATAATGTGAATCAACTATACCAATATATAATATATTATGTTATATATGCAAAAGATAAAAAGATAAAACCCAGGAGTTAGGGTGCCCCTTCCTTTTCCAATTTTCTAATTGGGCAGGACACTTCTCGACAAGCCTTGCATTTCCGACATGCAAAAAAACCATTTTGTTCCCAAAATGTGGGTGTTTTTTTGGGGGGGTCAATTACCTTTTTGACTACTTTATCACCGAAATTTGGTGCTTTTCTGTAAATAAACTGGGGTGCTGGAGGTAAAGCAGTCACCAATCTTTTATCTAAGAGTAAGATGTGCCAATGTTTTTTAAAAATCTGCTCAACTTCTTCATACTGGGCATGAAAACCAGATATGAACGACCACTCTAGATTCCGTTTATTTGTAGGTACTAAATCCTTATTTTTCTCTTCCAGTATTGTTGGTCTCGGTATTCGTTTCACTTCTTCTACAATTCTCTGTAGTTTCTCGGGGTTATAGCCTCTTGCTTCAAACCTCTCAGTGAGGACATTTGATTGCTCAATATAATTTACTTCCTCTGAGCAGTTTCTTCTCACCCGCATTATTTGACCTTTTGGAATATTTTTTAGCCAGAGTGGGTGGTGTGCACTTGTCGTTGGTAAATAGCTATTGCGATCAGTTTTTTTAAAATATACTTTCGTTTCCAATTTGTTATTTTTACGATAAACTGTAACGTCTAAAAAATTGATTTCGTTAAAATCCCAAGCAGATGTTAGTTTAATGTTGTTATTATTGTTATTAAGACCTTCTAAAAACACTTCCAAGCTAAAATGGGACCCTGCCCAAATAAAAAACAGATCATCGATAAAACGTTTATAAAATACCAGTTCTGGTCGCTGGTTATTAAAAATGATCTTGTCTTCCCATTCAGCCATGAATAAATTTGCAATACTGGGGGCAAACTTGGCCCCCATGGCTACTCCTCTCTGTTGGGAATAAAATTTCCCCCCATACCAGAAATAATTATGCGATAAACAAAAATCCAGAGCATTTCTTAAAAATACCTTTTGGTTAAAAACAAGGTCATCTCGTTTGCTTAATGCCCAATTGAGGGCTAGTAGGGCGTCATCATGTTGTATAATGGAATATAATGATGAGACGTCTGCTGTCACGAGAATGATTTGTCCAATGTTCTCCAGATTTACTTCTTGTAGGGTATTGAGGACGTTTTTTGTGTCCCTTAGATAGGATTTTGTCTCTCTCACACTTTTTTGCAAAAAAGTGTCCAGGTATTGTCCTAGTCTGGACGACACGGATTCAATACTATTGACGATTGGTCTTGCAGGTGGGTTGATCGCATCATTATGAATTTTTGGAAGAGTATATAGTGTGGGTACTTGACTGCTTGTAGGTAGTAAATATCTCTTTTCTTTATTGGAGAGCACTCCTGTGCGTGAGCCCATCTCTATTAATTTCTCAAGATGTTCTCTGTATGGTTGCGTGGGATCCTTTTTGAGTGTGTTGTAGGTTTCATTGTCTGATAACATCTCCTCAATCTGTCCGTGGTAGAAGTCTTTGGTGAGTAAGACCACTCCTCCACCTTTATCTGCGGGTCTAACTATTATGTCTTTGCGTTGTTCCAGAAGTTTGATACCTTCCTCCACGTGTTTAATATTTAATTCTTTTTTTGGTTTCAAAGTCTCAAGATCGTGTAGTATCAGTCCCTTGAATACTTCTACGTGGTGGTTTGGATTATTGGGTGGATTAAACAATGACTTGTTTTTTAGTCCACTGTTAATGATCATTGACTTGTGTATATTCTTTTGTTTTCTGTAGGTAGTCTGCTATTTGGTTGTATTCTCTGTGCTGTCCTTGAGTTGGCGGATTCCTTGGATATTGTGGTGGGTTCCTTGGATAGTGGGGGGGTTGGGCCTGCATCGGGGGGCGTCCCCTGCGTGGGGGGTACCCCCGGCCCCTGTGTTGTCCCCCTCGGCCTCTCCCTAAAAAAGGACGTGGTACAGGTCGAGAGTCATATTCTTCCTCATAGTGATATAAAGGTTGAGAATACAACCAAATAGCAGACTACCTACAGAAACCAAAAGAATATACACATCAACCACCGAAAAAAGAAAATACAGAGGGTGCAGGGCCGGACTTAAGGTCCAGCAAAAGAAGAAGAGGGTCGGAGTAGGATGTATCTTCAATCTAACAGAAGCTAATCTGACCCATAAAGAATTGAAAATTTTAAATCTAGGGCTAAAATGCGGCCTAAAAAAAACAATTAACAAATTCAGTGTTTATGTAGACATACATAAATACATTAGGAAATTAAACATAAAAAAGTATTTCCTAGGAAATGGTATAACCAACGAAATAAAAAGCAGTATAAAACCAACACTTGCGAATGAGAAGTCAATGATCATTAACAGTGGACTAAAAAACAAGTCATTGTTTAATCCACCCAATAATCCAAACCACCACGTAGAAGTATTCAAGGGACTGATACTACACGATCTTGAGACTTTGAAACCAAAAAAATAATTAAATATTAAACACGTGGAGGAAGGTATCAAACTTCTGGAACAATGCAAAGACATAATAGTTAGACCCGCAGATAAAGGTGGAGGAGTGGTCTTACTCACCAAAGACTTCTACCACGGACAGATTGAGAAGATGTTATCAGACAATGAAACCTACAACACACTCAAAAAGGATCCCACGCAACCATACAGAGAACATCTTGAGAAATTAATAGAGATGGGCTCACGCACAGGAGTGCTCTCCAATAAAGAAAAGAGATATTTACTACCTACAAGCAGTCGAGTACCCACACTATATACTCTTCCAAAAATTCATAAGGATGCGATCAACCCACCTGCAAGACCAATCGTCAATAGTATTGAATCCGTGTCGTCCAGACTAGGACAATACCTGGACACTTTTTTGCAAAAAAGCGCGAGAGAGACAAAATCCTATCTAAGGGACACAAAAAACTTCCTCAATACCCTACAAGAAGTAAATCTGGAGAACATTGGACAAATCATTCTCGTGACAGCAGACGTCTCATCATTATATTCCATTATACAACATGATGACGCCCTACTAGCCCTCAATTGGGCATTAAGCAAACGAGATGACCTTGTTTTTAACCAAAAGGTATTTTTAAGAAATGCTCTGGATTTTTGTTTATCGCATAATTATTTCTGGTATGGGGGGAAATTTTATTCCCAACAGAGAGGAGTAGCCATGGGGGCCAAGTTTGCCCCCAGTATTGCAAATTTATTCATGGCTGAATGGGAAGACAAGATAATTTTTAATAACCAGCGACCAGAACTGGTATTTTATAAACGTTTTATCGATGATCTGTTTTTTATTTGGGCAGGGTCCCATTTTAGCTTGGAAGTGTTTTTAGAAGGTCTTAATAACAATAATAACAACATTAAACTAACATCTGCTTGGGATTTTAACGAAATCAATTTTTTAGACGTTACAGTTTATCGTAAAAATAACAAATTGGAAACTAAAGTATATTTTAAAAAAACTGATCGCAATAGCTATTTACCAACGACAAGTGCACACCACCCACTCTGGCTAAAAAATATTCCAAAAGGTTAAATAATGCGGGTGAGAAGAAACTGCTCAGAGGAAGTAAATTATATTGAGCAATCAAAAGTCCTCACTGAGAGGTTTGAAGCAAGAGGCTATAACCCCGAGAAACTACAGAGAATTGTAGAAGAAGTGAAACGAATACCGAGACCAACAATACTGGAAGAGAAAAATAAGGATTTAGTACCTACAAATAAACGGAATCTAGAGTGGTCGTTCATATCTGGTTTTCATGCCCAGTATGAAGAAGTTGAGCAGATTTTTAAAAAACATTGGCACATCTTACTCTTAGATAAAAGATTGGTGACTGCTTTACCTCCAGCACCCCAGTTTATTTACAGAAAAGCACCAAATTTCGGTGATAAAGTAGTCAAAAAGGTCATTGACCCCCCCAAAAAACCACCCACATTTTGGGAACAAAATGTTTTTTTTGCATGTCGGAAATGCAAGGCTTGTCGAGAAGTGTCCTGCCCAATTAGAAAATTGGAAAATTTCACATCCACAGCCAATAATAACAACTTCGCAATAAAACAATTCATCACATGTAACAGTACCCACGTTGTCTTTGCTCTAAAATGCCCATGTGGACTTATGTATATAGGCCGCACAAAGAGGCTATTGAGAGTGCGCATAGCTGAACATGTACACAACATAAAAATAGGCTTCAAGGATCACAATGTTTCGCTACACTTTAAATTAAAACACGATATGGATCCCAAAGGACTACAATTGTGGGGCATAGAGCAAGTACAACCTCATTGGAGGGGTATGCATATGGTGCGGGAACTGTCGAAGCGGGAGACTCAATGGATATACTTGGTGGACGTGCTCACTCCAAAAGGTTTAAACATTGAGCTAGATATAAACTGCTTTATAAGCGACAAATAGCTCCACACCAACCACAATACCCTCACCTTATAGCTCACAGACCAATGTGCTCCAATATACCATGTTTATGTCAATTGTATTTGATTTTATGTTAGGTTTTTATCATATTGTCTTCAGATGTCAAAGGAATATTAATATAACATCAGAAACCACCAACGGATATTTACACCAGGGGCACCCTAACTCCTGGGTTTTATCTTTTTATCTTTTGCATATATAACATAATATATTATATATTGGTATAGTTGATTCACATTATACACATATGGTTGTATATAGTTCCTTTGCACACAGACATATGACTAACCACCCTTATTCTTTATTGATATCCTTGTCCACTTTTAATAAATTAATACAATTTTTAATTTTTAATTTTAATCATAAAATAATTATATACTTTTTAATACATTTACATCTTATCTTTAACACCTAATAGTCGCTCTTTTTATTATTCTTAATATTTTAAATACTTATAGCTGTGGATTTTATCCCTCTATCTAAAAATATTATTTTACCCGCACTCCTAACCCTCATATTTATATGAAGTTTTAATATCATAGACTTATATATAAAAATATTATCCTAGATCCAGTGCGGGGGTCTTTACAAATGAATAATATGAGCGCATACATTTAAAACCCTGTGTTTATTCTCTATTGCACATTATATTCATGTTCTTTGGACATCTACCACGTAGTGGGGTAATATGGGTGACAGCACGTGAAACCGAGTGCCAAAATAGGTTGCATATATCCTTAAGTATGGGCATATATATAAACTCCGTCCAGAGATGCCTTTTTATGGACACATATTGATATGGGTTATCTAAGTGGGATTTCTTGGACAGTAGATTGGCAACCCCGAGCGAACGGCATTCACAAGTCACCCATAAACCCAGAATTTTGAAATAACGTTCTGTATTAGCCTTGCACCTTAATGCTGTGTGTATCAGTTTATATCCGACCGGGTTATAAGGATATAGATGTAGCCGGCATGATTATTACAATCTGGCATTGAATGCATACAGAATGTTCCCTTTGTTTTTTTAAAAGTACACTGTGATGACGCTAGATTTCACTGGCGCTGTCCGCAATAGATCTCTGATGCCTGGCTACGTGGCTACACGGCGGCAGTAATCATTGGAAAACGGATCGGCCTCCTGATTGGGCGGCCGCTCCGTCCGTCAGTGTACTTATACCTCACTTCCTGCCTGGTGACCTACGCCCTTGAGAAGAAGTCGGAAATGACGAAACGCGTCAGGGCGTAGGTCAACAGGAAGTGACGTCAGACGTTGTGCGGTCCACGGTGCGCTCCAGGACTTTCCGGACAGGAAGGACGCCGCTCTTCCCACTAAAGGCATAGAAAGGCTCCATATCCGGCCAGAGCAGGCACAGTATACCGCTTACAATTACCCTAAATGCTACACAATAAATTGTTTTCGGTACGCAGAACCCACTAGGGGGAATTTTATGTTAAAGGGAAATTACCTCAATAAATAATTTTAAAGCAATATTACACTATGTGGCCCAATATTTGTCTCCATACATGCTTTTAAAATGACCGCGCTGATGATGATATAACCGATTGATGCTGGAGGAAAAAGCTGTTTTCTGGTTGTATTCACGTGCTGGGGGATTTTTGGCTGATGTTGGAAGAGAAGGTCCACATAATTTGTAACTACAGGTGTATATAAAGTATATCTCTGGTGAGTGTACCCCCAAAAGGGGATAATCTTCCCACACGGTGAAATCTATGGTGGAAGGCTTGAATTACTCACGGAATACCAGCACAGAACTATATTTTCACATGATTATAGAACTGTTACATTTATTGTCGCTATATTGCTATTTTCACCAGATTGGATGAACTTGTTGAACACGTGGACTTTCTAACATCCTTTGTTTTGGAGACACGCAGCGATAATCCAATTATTATTTATTGATCCATTTATTTTCATTTTTATTAATATATTTATTTATTAATTTATTTATTCACGTGCACATTGAATATTTATTATTTTATTATTTATTTAGTAGTTTTTATGAATTTCATTAGAGGTGCACTTCTCCAAATACTTTCACATTAAGTTGAGAAATTATCACATAGCGCTGCTACAAATATCTGGTGGACATAGCCTAAGGGCACTCTGTCTGTCTAGCCTTTTATTTGTACTCTTCCATTACCATTTTTTATAAGCAGCTGCTACAAAATGTATGTATAGGACTTTTATACTCTTACATTTTCACTAAAATAGTTCTGTATATCACCAGATAAATTTTAGGATTCACTTTTTATCACATACACACATATATTTTATATTTATTTATTTATTACATTTTTGTATACACGTGTTTACATATAATATACATTTATTTATTTATTTATATATTTGTTTACACATAATATATATTTATTTATTTATCTATATATTACCACTACTTGGGGATTTGAATCACTCACTATCCCAAACATTGCAAGTACACATATCCTAGTAGCGCAGAGCGGTGTTTTATATAGGAGGGCGGAAATTCAAGCACCCCTTTTTTTAGAGTACAAAATTATATATAAATAAACTATGGTGAGCCGCTCCCTTTGAAATCGTGCGATTTTTTGGTAGTGAATTAGTAATACAATAGGGGCGCTATTTTTCAAAAACAAATTTGATAAATATATTTTATATAAAAAAATATATAGATATTTGTGATACTTAAATACTTCTTACATTAAGTGATCTCGCAAGTGGATACCACTGTGCCTAATAGTTTGGTGTATATGTCTCTATTACCAAAGAAACCGTTAGCTAGTTCTATAAAGTAATATTTGTGCTCTAGTGCGACTTCAATAATCCATAAGGTTTGCCTATGCCCATGTAATTTCTATCTAGTGACACTCGTAATATATTACTATTTTGTAGTGTACCATTCAGAAGGTTAGATAGCGATTAGTTGCTATAATTGCAACTTAATTGGCAGTTTGTTTAGGATAGCGCTCTACTCAAGGTGCAGCTACATATGTTTGGTCTATACAAATTCACGTGTCACCACATACATTGCTCAATCAAAACACCATTGCAACAAATACTTCACAACATATTCGCACTATTTGGTCATTGATAGTGCTATATCGCAAAAAATAACACCACATACAGAGTCCCAAGTGGTAATTAATTTCCTTGGCAAAACCTTAATATGAAATAATTAAAAAGTGAAAAAATTATTTTTTTTAAAAAACATTAGTTGAAAAAAGAGAGTTCGTGACAACAATTCTTTCTGTTGATAAGTGATATTTCACTCCTTCTAGAATAGCGTGACAACCTTCACCACAGAGTTCTTCTTTCACCCAAAGTGACAAAGCAAATTTAATTTTGGCTGGCCGCTTACCAGATGTAGTTGATTGCTTTAATTAAAAAACAATCAAATGCGCTTATACAGGACTTGTCCTGTTCACAGATACACCAGTACTTTAGACAACTCTTCCTCCTCACAGATCAATTCAGGTCATGGTGGATACATAGGTGGGAGCAGAGAAAAACACACCTCATAGTGTAATCTTGCTTTATTTAAAAACTGGATAAAAACAGAAAAGCCAAATGGCCACTTACATTCCCCGGTGCCCGCCCGGCACTGGTGCTGCTCGCCTTGTAATTAGTATGAATTGGAGAATCTTTCCCTTTCGAATTTCCTGCTGTGGATCAGCGTGCGTTCCACCCGCCACTGCTGCCAGTGAGAGCAGTAACACCAAATTTAACCTCTAGAGATCCACGCTATAGCTGAATGACAGCTACAGCGCGGACCTGCTTTGCCGGGACTACGTCTATTGACGTAGTCCCATGCACGAGTGGCCTGCGCACCCCCTGAAGGGCGTGCGCGGCGCGCTCTGTGATCAGCGAGTCTGTGAGACTTGCTGGTCACAGATTCGAGTAAGGGGTCGATCCCAACCCATTACCACGTGATCAGCTGTCAGCCAGTGACAGCTGTATCATGTGATGATAACAGAGCCGATAATCGGCTATTTTTCCTCCTCATGCGATCACCGGTGGCCGTAAGAGGGACATCAGTCCCAATCACGGCGAGCTGGCGCCAGCTCATTAGGGCCCACCTGTGCCCCCTGCCAGTGCCACCTAAGAATAGTCAACAGTGCCATCCATCAGTGCCCACAGTGCCACCCATCAGTGCCCACAGTGCCACCTATCAGTGCCCACAATCTGCCTCAACAACAGTGCTGCACCTCAGTGTCACCTACCAGTGCCCATCAGTGCTGCCCATCAGTGCCATCTATCAGTGGTACCTATCAGTGCCACCCATCAGTGCCACCCATCCGTGCCACCCTATCTGTGCCCATCTGTGCCCATCAGTGCCACCTTATCTGTGCCCATCAGTACTGCCTTATCTGTCCTTATCAGTGCCACCTTATCTGTGCCGCCTTAACTGTGCCTATAAGTGCCCACCAGTGCAGCCTATCAGTGCCCACCAGTGCCGCCTCATCAGCGCATACCAATAAAGGAGAAAAATGACCTGTTTGCAAAATTTTATAACAAACTATTAAACATGATTTTTTTTTTTTTCTTCAAAATTTTCCATCTTTTTTTGTTTGTTTAGCAAAAAATAAAAACCCAGCTGTGATTAAATACCACCAAAAGAAAGCTGTTTGTGTGAAAAAAAATGATAAAAATCATTTGGGTATAGTGTTGTATGACCGTGCAATTGTCATTCAAAGTGCATCAGCGCTGAAAGCTGAAAATTGGTCTGGGCAGGAGGGGGGTTTAACCACTTCCCTACCGCCCACTGTCATATGACGCCCACAAGGTGGATCTCCCATCCTGGGTGGGCGTCATATGACGTCCTCCCATTCCCGGCCGCCTAGGGGGCGCGCGCGGCGTCGATCAGGACCAGGTGCGAGTGCCCGGCGGCCGCGATGTCCGCCGGGCACCCGCGACTGCCCGTTAAAACAACGGGACCGTGCGGGACCGTGGAGCTGTGTGTGTAAACACACAGCTCCACGTCCTGTCAGCGGAGAGGAGACCAATCATGTGATCCCAGTACGGAGGAACACCGATCGGTCTCCCCCCCTTGTCAGTCCCCTCCCCCCACAGTTAGAATCACTACCTTAGGGAACATTTTAACCCCTGCAGCGCCCCCTAGTGTTAACCCCTTCCCTGCCAGTCACATTTACACAGTAATCACTGCAATTTTATAGCAACGATCGCTGTGTAAATGTGAATGGTTCCAAAAATGTGTCAAAAGTGTCCGAAGTGTCCGCCGCAATGTCGCAGTCACGAAAAAAAAAATCACAGATCGCCGCCATTACTAGTAAAAAAAAAATGCAATAAATCTATCCCCCTTTTGTAAACGCTATAACTTTTGCGAAAACCGATCTATATACGCTTATTGCAACTTTTTTTACCAAAAATATGTAGAAGAATACGTATCGGCCTAAACTGAGGAAAAAAATAGTTTTTTTAAAAAAAAATTGGATATTTATTATAGCAAAAAGTAAAAAATATTGTGTTTTTTTTTTCAAAATTGTCGCTCTTCTTTTGTTTATAGCGCAAAAAATAAAAACCGCAGAGGTGATCAAATACCACAAAAAGAAAGCTCTATTTGTGGGAAAAAAAGGACGTCAATTTTGTTTGGGTGTAACGTCGCACGACCGCGCAATTGTTAGTTAAAGCGACGCAGTGCCGAATCGCAAAAAGTGCTCTGGTAAGGAAGGGTGTAAAATGGCCCGGTGCTGAAGCGGTTAAAGGAGAATTGTAAAAAAAATAAACAAGATTGGTTAAAGTGCTTTTTTTACCACTACTATTCCTTTATATTGGCTTTTGGAATTTACAAATGTTGCCATTTAGAAATCATACGAAAGGTTTAGCACTGGAAAACACTTTTTAATAGATAAAAAGTGCATTTTATATACATCTATATAGATCAGACCAAAATGAGGGACAAATGAGGAGGAAAGAGGGACAGAGGGACATTGCTCCAAATCAGGGACAGTCCCTCGAAATCAGGGACAGTTGGGAGCTATTGTTAATGAAATGTAGCACAGTGTATGTGCAAGATGAGTCACATGACTTCTGCCCCTCATCTCGTGCATTCATTGTACCACATTATATTAGTCTGAAAAAAAAAAAAAAATCTCCTGAGACCTCAGAGGAAAGGCTTTTTTTTTAACAAATAATAGTGATTTGGTATGGTGCATGCAGGAAATAAGATGGAAATATTGTCAGCAGGCTGCCAGAGTATAAAGATAAAAAAGCCACCACAGATAATGTTTTCTTTTTAAAGAGTAGTTTCTGAAATGGTGCAAAAATATATTATTACAATAAGAATAATGTTATTAGTGTTACGTTATAAATTTTATTAATGTAGTCAGGTTTATTAAAGGGAAGGAGGTCTGCTTTAAAGAAAACTGGGTAAACTTGAAGGATATTGCCAATAAGATTATGCAACCGTTTAAACAGAAGTGTTATATCCATTTTTAATATTCATACACTGGATGCATCCATGACACTGAATTTGTATTGCATTATGAACCAGCAGGACTTCTTTACTTTTAGACTCTGTATAGCTGATTGAGATGTCATAATAGGCAGGAAGGAAGAGAGGTTTGGTGGGTCACAGAGCTTAAGTTATTGAGATCTGTAAAACACAGACTTTTTCAGCAAAGGATATAAGCATGAAGGAGGTGGGAAAACATGTGCTGTTTTTTTTTTATATATATATATATATATATATATATATATATATATATATATATATATATTTATAAGACCCCTTTCACACTGGGGTGTTTTTCAGGCTATAGCGTTAAAAAAAGCGACTGTAAAGCACCTGAAAGAAGCCTCATCTGCAATCCAATGTGAAAGCCCGAGTGCAGTGCTGCGCTGGCAGGGCATCAAAAAAAGTCCTGCAAGCAGCTTCTTTGCATCGCTTTTGGAGCGGTGAAAAGCGCTTGCAAATCGACAGAGGCGCTTTGTGGGCGCTTTTAACCCTTTATTTGACAACTAGCAGGGGTTAAAAGTGCCCCACTAGCGCTTGAAAAACGTTGGTGAAGCGCCCCTAGTTTACGCGGTGCTTTACGAGCATTTTTCGGGTGCTGGCAGTGTGAAAGGGCTCTTAAAGCACTTGGGCTTTCACATTGGGATTGCAGATGAGGCTTCTGTTAAGCGCTTTATAGGCACTTTTTTAACGCTAAAGCGCCTGAAAAACACCCCAGTGTGAAAGGGGTCTTGGAGCGGTGAATACACCGCTCTTAAAGTGCCCCTTCCCATTGAAATTAATGGGAAGCACCTGCAAAACGCCTGCAAAGCGCCTGAAAAGCGCTTTGGGCAGCAGCGCTTTTAACCCTTTATTTGGCCACTAGCGGGGGTTAAAAGTGCCCCACTAGCACTCGAAAAACGCTGGTAAAGCGCCCCTAGTTTAAGCAGCGCTTTACGAGCATTTTTCGAGTGCTGGCAGTGTGAAAGGGCTCTTAAAGCACTTGGGCTTTCACATTGGGATTGCAGATGAGGCTTCTTTCAAGCACTTTACAGGTGCTTTTTTTAACACTAAAGCTTGTCTTGCATACAGACAGTCACTCAAAATTTCTCTGAACTTTCGACCGTCAAGAACGTGGGGACGTACAATACTACGACGAGCCGAGAAAATTAAGTTCAATGCTTCTGAGCATGCGTCAAATTGTTTCCGAGCATACGTAGGAATTTTGTGCGTCGGAATTGGTCGGAAAAATAGAGAACCTGCTCATCAGTCCGATGGAGTATACACACGGTGGCATTTTCCGACCAAAAGCTCACATCGGACTTTTTCTGGCGGAATTTCCAATCGTGTGTACGGGGCATAAGTTCCCCTTTACAGAAAATCTGTATGGTGAACTTACACTGGACCCCCTTCCTCGTTACCCCCCCAGGCCCACTGACCTGGAGTCCCGCGATCACCCGCTGTGAGACATTGGATCGATCCGGAGATTTGAAATTCCTGCTGCTTTCTCTTGCAGAGAGATACGTATAGGAGATTAAGCCACAGGGATTTCAAATCCCCAGACCGGTAACGCGGCGATCTGATGTCTCACAGCGGGTGATTGCATGACTCCAGGTCAGCGGGTCCGGAGGGGATGAGGAAAGGGGTCCAGTGTAAGTTCACTTTATTGATTTTCCATAAAGGTGAACTTACCCTCTTAAAGTGACTCTTGCCATTTCTCCTGCTGAAAACACTGTAAAATCAACCTTAACTTTAACCCATTGCTACCAAAACCAATTGTTTCCTTTTTCTTGCTCACATTAAAATCTGCATTTTTAGCAAAAAAATTACATAAAACCTTGAAAACATTATACTGCATGTGTACATTTATAAAACCTTTTTTCCCCCCTTTTTTTTATAAGTGATCACATCAGGGTTTCTCAGGGTGGAGAAACAGCAGCACACTGATCTTCCCAGTGAATGGCTGTGATGGAGGGCATGTCAGCAGAAGTCTGATCATTGGAGGAGAGCAGGCTGAGTTCCCAGCACAGCCAGAAATCTGACAAGGCTGTGCGGTCATGCCTAGTGTAGTCAGTTTTTAATAGTAAAGCAAAGGGACTAGAAGGAACGCCAGGTACTTCACATGAAGGAAGCAATACAAAGAGAACAGGATACTTTTTTATACAAGTACACGGTGCAGTAGGCACATATTAGCCATATAAAATGTTGAGTTTTCATATTCTTTAAAAGTGTTATGCTGATTACTAAAGAACTGTTGTTACATTATTTGCATTATGCAACTCTATATAAATTACACTTTTGCTGTAATTTAAATGTTGTATACCTGGTCTAGTAATACTATGAGCATTTTTATTAACTGCAACTGTTGGAAGAACAAATACCGTATATGAAATCTCAGATTGTGTGTTGTAGGCCACATTTCATAGAATTTCTGCTGGAAAAAATGTTGTCCTCATGGCTTTCAAAAAAAATGTTTGAGCCATCTTGAGAAACTATGAGGGTTATTTACGAAAGGCAAATCCACTTTGCACTGAAAGTGCACTTGGAAGTGCAGTCACTCTAAATCTGAGGGGAAGCTCTGAAATAAGTGGAAGCTCTGCTGATTTTATCATCCAATCATGGGCAAGCTAAAATGCTGTTTTTTATTTTCCTTGCATGTCCCCCTCAGATCTACAGCGACTTTACTTCCAAGTGCACTTTCAGTGCAAAGTGGATTTTCCTTTAGTAAATAACCCCCAGCATTTCACTGCAAAGCAAAGAGCAAAGATTGTGCACATACTGTAAGGCCTCTTCACAGTACTGATGTTTGAGCATCAGGATATCTGGATGTAATTTCCAGCATCTGTGTTACACGTATTTTAACATATTTGTGCATACAATATATTCCTTATGGCAAAATCTATGAAAATTATAATTACCGTATTTATGCTCATATGGGCGTGTTTATGTGTATCCCTGCATATTTGCTCATACCGGCGCAAAATACTGACTGGAAAAGTAGATTTTTCATTTTTTTTTTTTTACTGAATTTACTGCATTTTAAAACAGTTAAAATTAAAAAAAAAAATGCTGTACTGAGCTTTTTTTAAACTGCAGTGTGCAAGAGGTCTAAATATTGTAATTTAAAATTATAAGTGCAAGGTTTTATATAGAATAGTGCATTGGCAATATTATTTTTATTATTCACAATAACTACTTCTCCCTTTAAATTTCTATACATAGTTACATAGTTAGTCAGGTTGAAAAAAGACACATTCATCTAGTTCAACCATAATAAAAAAAATTAATAAAAATAAAATAAAAAATGTCATACAATCCCATACATTCCAACACATACCTCTAAACATACTTTTGTTTATCTGGCAAAACCAATAGCATTTTCTGCGTTTTCATAAACGCTTTACATACTATCCGTGTAGTCTGATATTGCAAAAACATTGCAAAAAAATAATATTTTTGCCGTGTTTTTTTTTCTTCCCAATAGCATTTTCTGCGTTTTCATAAACGCTTTACATACTATCCGTGTAGTCTGATATTGCAAAAACATTGCAAAAAAATTAAATTTTGCAGTGTTTTTTTTTCTTCCCAATAGCATTTTCTGCGTTTTCATAAACGCTTTACATACTATCCGTATAGTCTGATATTGCAAAAACATTGCAAAAAAATAAAATTTTGCAGTGTTTTTTTTTCTTCCCAATAGCATTTTCTGCGTTTTCACAAACGCTTTACATACTATCCGTGTAGTCTGATATTGCAAAAACATTGCAAAAAAATAAAATTTTGCAGTGTTTTTTTTTCTTCCCAATAGCATTTTCTGCGTTTTCATAAACGCTTTACGTGTACGTGTATTCTGCTATATACAAAAACACCCATTTAGGGCGAGATCATAAATTTTGAAAATATGAGGAGATCATCAAAAAGGGGACGTGGCCCGGGTCGTGGTGCTGCTGGCGCTCCTGTTGCAGGGAGAGGACGTGGTCGATCTGTGCCAGCTACACGCACTAGTGAAACACCTTCCGCAGGTGCGAGTAGGCGACAGAGCCTGCAGCAGTATTTTGGCGCGCCTAATGAGGCTGTACGAATGTCGAGGCCAGGACAAGTACAGGCGATAGTAGATTGGGTTGCTGCTGACAGTGCCTCCGGTTCCTTCACATTGTCTCCCACCCAGTCTCCTGATGAAAGTTCAGAGTTGGCACCTGCAGCCAATGTCCATCAGTCTTTCACCTCACCCCCTTGCAAATCAGCCAATCAGTCTGAGCCCCAAATCATGCAGCAGTCTCTTCTGCTTTTTGATGACTCTGTTAGCAGGGTTTCCCAGGGCCATCCACCTAGCCCTGCCTCAGAAGTGGAAGAGATTGTGTGCACCGATGCCCAACCACTTATGTTTCATGATGAGTACATGGGAGGACCAACGCAGCACATCTCGGATGATGACGAAACACAGGTGCCAACTGCTGCTGCTTTTGCCATTGTGCAAACCGACAAGGAGGGCAGGGGTGAATTTTGGGTGGAAGATGATGTGGAGGACGATGAGGTTCTTGACCCCACATGGAATCAACGTCATGCAGGTGACCAGTGTAGTTCAGAGGAAGAGGCGGTGGTCGCACAGAGCCACCAGCACAGCAGAAGAGGGAGCAGGGTGCAAAAGCGTAGCGTCCGTCCCCTAGAGAATACGTCTGCTACTGCCCAACGCAGCAAGGGACCGAGCACACCAAAGCCAGGTGCAAGGAGTTCCCTAGCGTGGCAGTTCTTCAGACAATGTCCTGATGACAAGACACGAGTGGTTTGCACGCTGTGCAATCAGAGCTTGAAGCGAGGCATAAACGCTCTCAACCTGAGCACAACCTGCATGACCAGGCATCTAAGTGCAAAGCACGAGATGCAGTGGAGTAGACACCGCAAAAACCAAGAAAGGTCTCTGGCTCCTCCTGCTTCCTCTTCTGCTGCAGTCTCGGCCTCTTCATCCACCTCTGTAGTGACAGTGACACCTACCAACCCACAAACAGAGGATCTGCCAGCAACACTACCACCTGGGTCACCAACCATCTCCACAATGTCCCATGGAAGCTTTCAGCTCTCTATTTCCCAAACACTGGAGCGGAAGAGGAAGTACCCCCCTAGCCACCCGCGATCCCTGGCCCTGAATGCCAGCATTTCCAAATTGCTCGCCTTTGAAATGCTGTCATTCCGTCTGGTGGAGACGCAGAGTTTTTTAAAGGCTGATGTCCTTGGCTGTCCCACAGTACGTCGTGCCCAGCCGCCACTACTTTTCCAGACGAGCTATCCCTTCCCTGCACAACCAAGTGGGGGACAAAATCAGGTGTGCACTGCGCAACGCCATTTGTGGCAAGGTCCACCTAACTACGGATGCGTGGACCAGTAAGCACGGTCAGGGACATTATATCTCCCTAACAGCACACTGGGTAAATGTAGTGGCGACTGGGCCTGAGGCGGATAGCACTTTGGCGCATGTCCTTCCACCACCGAGGATTGCAGGGCACTTCAGTTTGCCTCCTGTTGCTAACTCCTCCTACTCCGCCTCCTCATCCTCTACCGCCTCCTCATCCGGTCAGCGTAACACCTTCACCACCAACTTCAGCACAGCCAGGGCTAAATGACAGCAGGCAGTTTTAAAACTTTCCTGTTTGGGGGAAAAACCCCACACCGCGCAGGAGTTGTGGAGGGACATGGAACAACAGACCGATGAGTGGTTGGTGGCAGTGAGCCTCAAGCCCGGCCTGGTGGTGTGCGATAATGGGCGAAATCTCGTAGCAGCTCTGGGCCTTGCCGGTTTGACGCACATCCCTTGCCTGGCGCATGTGCTGAACTTGGTGGTCCAGAGGTTCCTGAAGAATTACCCCGATATGCCAGAGCTGCTGCAGAAAGTGCGGGCCGTCTGTGCGCACTTTCGGCGTTCTCACCCTGCTGCTGCTCGCCTGTCAGCGCTGCAGCGTAACTTCGGCCTTCCCGCTCACCGTCTCATATGTGACGTGCCCACAAGGTGGAACTCCACCTTGCACATGCTTGCCAGACTGTGCGGGCAGCAGCAGGCGATAGTGGAGTTTCAGCTGCAGCACGCACGCGTGAGTCGCTATGCGGAACAGCACCACTTCACCGCCAATAACTGGGCCTCCATGCAAGACCTGTGTGCCTTGTTGCGCTGTTTCGAGTACTCCACCAACATGGCCAGTGCCGATGACGCCGTTCTCAGCGTTACTATCCCAGTTCTATGCCTCCTTGAAAAAACTCTTAAGGCGATGATGGAAGAGGATGTGGCACAGGAGGAGGAGGAGGAGGAGGAGGAGGAAGAGGGTTCATTTCCAAGGCATTCAGGGCAGTCATTTACAAGTGGCTACAAGGCTGGGTTCCTGCACCAACAAGCGCCAGGTACACAATTGTCTGGCAGCAAGGGCACAGTTCTGGAGGATGACGAGGTGGAGGATGTGGAGGAGATGGAGGAGGAGGAGGAACCATGTTCACAGCAGGGTGGCACCCGGACCAGCTCATGTCCATCACTGGTGCGTGGCTGGGGGGATACAGAGGACACAGACGATACACCTCCCACAGAGGACAGCTTTTCCTTGTCTCTGGGCAGCCTGGCACACATGAGCGATTACATGCTGCAGTGTCTCCGCAACGACCGCCGAGTTGCCCACATTTTAACTGGTGCTGATTATTGGGTGGCCACCCTGCTGGATCCCCGTTAAAAGGACAACGTGCCGTCCTTAATTACCTCACTGGAGCGTGATCGTAAGATGCGTGAGTACAAGCGCACGCTGGTAGACGCGCTGCTGGTGGCATTCCCACTTGGAAGCGGGGGTACGGTGGAAGCACAAGGCGAAGGCAGAGGAGGAGGAAGAGGTCGCCAATGCAGCCGGGGCACCGCCAGCACCTCGCAAGGCAGGGTTAGCATAGCCGGAATGTGGAAAAGCTTTGTCAGCACGCCACAACAACCAGCACCACCAGCTGAGATGGAACGTCTTAGCAGGAGGCAGCATTTCACCAACATGGTGGAGCAGTATGTGTGCACACGCGTACACGTACTGCATGACGGGTCTGCCCCCTTCAACTTCTGGGTCTCCAAATTGGGCACATGGCCTGAGCTTGCCCTTTACGCCTTGGAGGTGCTGGCCTGCCCTGCCGCCAGTGTATTATCTGAACGTGTATTTAGCACGGCAGGGGGCGTTATCACAGACAAGCGCAGCCGCCTGTCCAGAGCCAATGTGGACAAGCTCACGTTCATTAAAATGAACCAGGCATGGATCCCACAGGACTTGGCCGTACCTTGTGCAGAATAGACACATATACCGGTGTTCTGACGAAAACTGTCTTGCTATCGGATAGTGTCCGGCCACTTACTGCGCAGGTGCAGTGCTTGTGCAGTACGGAGGACAAGGAGATTCACAAAATCTCCAAAGATGAACGTCGCCTGCGCAATGAGTGCAGGTTCAAGCCCGACCATCCAAGTGGACATACGGTAGCACGTAGTAACTGGGCCCCTCACGGGCTCGCTTGGCTAGGCTTCAACCTCGGATGATGTGGCTTGAACCTGGAGTCACCGCGCATCGTCTTCGGAGAGTTTCAAAATCCCCTTGTCCTACGTACTGAGCAAGCGCAGTACAGGGCGGACATTATGCGACGGGGGACAGAATTCGACACATCATTCACCACTAGCCTTCCCCAGCCATTGTTGTATTTTTGAACCAGTGTTGGCTACCTCGTCCTCCTCCACCGCCACCTCAACCTCCTACTCCATTTGAATTTCGTCCTCCTAGGTCAAGATTATAATTTTTTCATTTTTTTTTAATTTACAAGTATTTTTTTTCCCACTATCTTATCCATTAAATTGAATAATTTTTTCCAGAAAGTGCGTATTCTGGGGTATTCCCACCATATGTGCGGCATCGTGCCGTTGAGTTTCTGAGGTTCTTAATGACTTCCTGTACCTCTTCTGCTGAGAAGGGGGCCTCCAGCATTTTTTTTTATTTTTTTAAATGTTATTTTAAGTTATTTCCCTATCCACATTTGTTTACAGATCACTTGCCATGCTCTTAACAACATTTTGTTGCCGCATACACACGAGCAGACTTTTGGCGCCAAAAGTCCGGCGGACTAAGTTTTAAGTTTTGTTTTAAAATTGTCCGCTGAACTTGGCAGTCCGGCGGACAATCCCGCCGTTAGTATGCTAGTCCGCCGGACTTTTGGAAATGAACGGACTTGCCGATCATCGGAAAGTCCGTTCATTTAGCATGTGACTTCAGGTAGACGGGGCTAGCGAAGGCAGTGAATGCCGCCGCGCTAGCCCCGTCACCTGGCATGGATTTAAAGGGGATCCCCACGCCGAAAAACAGCGTGGGGGTTCCCCCCAAATCCATCTCAGACCCTTATCCGAACACGCAGCCCGGCCGGCCAGGAAAGGGGTGGGGACGAGCAAGCGCCCCCCCCTCCTGAGCCGTACCAGGCCGCGTGCCCTCAACATGGGGGTTGCCCTGGGGAAAGGGGGGCCGTGCGTCCCCCCCACCCCAAAGCACCTTGTCCCCATGTTGATGAGGACAAGGGCCTCTTGCCGACAACCCTGGCCATTGGTTGTCGGGGTCTGCGGGCGGGGGCTTATCGGAATCCAGGAGCCCCCTTTAATAAGGGGGCCCCCAGATCCCGGCCCCCCACCCTATGTGAATGAGTATGGGGTACGATGTACCCCTACCCATTCACCTAAGGTGTAAAGTGTAAATAAAAAAAAAACACACAATTTTTGAAAAATATTTTATTGCACTGCTCCGGGGGTCTTCTTCCGTCTTGGGGGGTCTTCTCGTCGGACTCCTCCACTATTTTACCTAGCTCTTTTACTGAGCAGAGGAGCACGGCTACCTTCTTTGTCGTCGCCACTGTCGTCTGGGGGTCTCGATCCGCCTTCGGGGGTCTTCCGGGGTCTTCCGTGGTCTCTTCTGTTCTTGACGCTGTCGTCGCTTTCTGCGCCGCCGCCGCCGCCTTCTTCTTCTTCTTCCTCCTCTTCTTCTTCTTCTTCCGATGTTGACTCGTTGCTGTCTCTGGCCGGAAAGGCAGAGCCGCGCTGTGTTGTGACTTATATAGGGACAAGGGGGCAGGGTCACATGCTCATGTCACATGGTGACCCCGCCCCCCTATGATGTCACAGTCCCGGAGGATGCAGTTTTGTTCGGCATGGGGATTCCCTTTAAATTCATACCAGGTGATGGGGCTAGCGTGGCGGCATTCACTGCCTTCTCTAGCCCCATCTACCTGCAGTTACGTTCTAAATGAACGGACTGCTCCGTGTGTGGGCAAGTCCGTTCATTTTCAAAAGTCCCGCTGACTTTTTCCCACGGATTGTCCGCCGGAGAAGTCTGGGCGTGTGTGGGCAAGTCACATGCTCGGAAAGTCCGGGAAAGCCCCGCTGGAAAGTCCTTACCTGTCTTCATGTGTTCATCTCTAGAGACCAGCCGACCATCACCTGACTGCTTTTATATCCCTCCTCTGGCAGGGCTCCACCCTAGCTCCTATCACAGGACTCTATATTAACCTGTGCACTGCAGGCCAACCCTGCTGATCAACCTTTGTGTGTTTGGCTTCCTGTTACCAGCCGTGTGCTATTCAGTGTTCCGTTACCGACTTTGGCGTGTCCCTGATTATCCCTGTTTGCCTGTGACCCTGACCCTCTGGCGTGTCCCTGACTATCCCTGGTTGCCTGTGACCCTGAACCTTGGCGTGTACCTTGTTGTCCGTTTCTGCTTGTAGCCCTGACCTTGGCTTATCCCTCACTATCCCTGTCCTCCTGTTGCCTACTGTGGGTGTGAGCTGGGGGACCCTGGGGGTCGCGACCTGGAGCCAGTTGCAGCCCAGTCCATCCTCACCACTAGAGGCTCTGGTGAACAGCAGCTGGCTCTTAGACTCCGCGCCCCAGGGAATCTTACGCTCTAACCCCGGTGGGATCTGTCTTGGTGTCCAGCGGCCCCGTGTTCCGAATCACCTGGACTCCCGTCCGCTGCAGTCAGTCATAGGGTCCACTACCTTGCGGTGCGCTCCTGATCCTGACGGTGTGCATCTGTCACCTAGCCTCAGGGTGACCTGACAGTTTGATCAGCCATGGACCCGGCTGACGTGCCGCCCACGGCAGACGATCCTTTGCAGGGCATAGCTCGGAGACTCGAGACCCAGGAATCCAATCAGACTCAGCTGATGCGATTCCTTCGAGGTCTGGCTTCCCGCTTCGAGCAGCTTCAGGCTTCCTTGGGAGCCCCGAACCCGCAGCCTCAAGTACCGCCAGCAGCTGCATCTATCGCACCAGTCGCATACACGCATTCTTATTCACTGCCAGCTCCGTCCCATTTCTCTGGGGACTCCAAGGCCTGCAGGGGCTTCCTCAGCCAATGCACCATTCATTTTGAGCTCCAGCCTCAAAATTTTTTGTCTGATTGGGCAAAGGTTGCCTATATCATTTCCCTCCTCTCCGGTGAAGCTTTAGCTTGGGCTGCCCCCCTGTGGGAGAAAAATGACTCTGTGGTTTCCAGTCTGTCTGACTTCTTGAAGCTCTTTCGAAATATCTTCGAGGAGCCAGCTCGGGTTTCTTCTGCGTCTAGTGCCCTTTTACGCCTTCGCCAAGAATCTCGTTCAGTGGGACAATATGCACTTCAGTTCCGTATCCTCACGGCTGAGTTGAGCTGGAACAATGAGGCCCTGGTCGCAACCTTTTTACATGGCCTCTCTGACCGAGTAAAGGACGAATTAGCAGGAAGAGCTATCCCCGCTGGTCTGGACGATGTCATTTCCTTATGCAATCAGATTGACATTCGTTTCCAGGAGAGGTCCTTAGAAAAAAGTCGCCAGCACCCCCTAGGTCCTAGTCAGCCTGAACTCCTTCCCCGTCGCCCTGTGGAGCATCCCCTGCCTGCTGAGGAACCCATGCAGCTGGTCCGGACCAGATTAACCCCCGAAGAACGTGCTAGACGCAGAACTCTGGGCTTGTGTCTGTATTGTGGGGGCAGGGGCCATTTTCGTGACTCCTGCTCTCTTTCGTCCGGGAAACGCTCGGGTCTAATACATTTGGAAGGTGGAGTATTGGACCCAGAGACTTCACCTTCTCGCCTTCTTCTTCCGGTGTTCCTCCATGTAGGCACTTCTCCCCAATCGGTCCTAGCATATCTGGACTCCGGGGCTGCCGGCAATTTTATGGACTGGAGAACTGCTTCTTCTATGAAGCTTACCCTTTCTCCTGCTTCCTCCCCACAGATCTTTTGACTGTGCTTTGATCTTGTCCCTGGAGCAACTCTTCCCAGGGGTCGCACCTACCCTCTGTCCATTCCCGAGACCCAGGCCATGTCTGAGTATGTCGCCGAGAATCTGGAGAGAGGTTTCATCCGGAAATCCTCTTTGCCTGCAGGAGCAGGGTTCTTTTTCGTTGCCAAAAAGGATGGGACCCTCAGACCCTGTATCGACTATAGAGGTTTAAACGCAGTGACTATCAAAAACCGTTACCCCTTACCTCTAATATCTGAGCTATTTGACAGGTTGAAGGGGGCTTCCATCTTCACTAAGTTGGATCTCAGAGGTGCTTACAATCTCATTCGAATACGAGAAGGTGATGAATGGAAGACTGCATTTAACACTAGGGACAGGCATTACGAATACCTGGTTATGCCTTTTGGGTTGTGTAATGCTCCTGCTGTGTTCCAGAATTTTGTCAATGAAATCTTCAGGGATCTACTGTACCAGTTTGTTGTCATTTATCTGGATGACATTCTCATCTTTTCCGAAAGTCTGCCTGCTCACAGAAACCATGTCCGCACCGTACTTCAGCGCCTTAGAGAGAATAATCTCTATGCCAAGATGGAGAAATGTTCCTTTGAATGTTCTGAGGTCCTGTTTCTGGGATGTTTTGTTTCTAGTTTGGGTCTTCGCATGGATCCCGGAAAGGTCTCAGCCATTACCAACTGGCCCCTTCCCGCTAGCCTCAAGGCCACACAGCGCTTTCTTGGCTTCACAAACTATTACAGGCAGTTCATAAGGAATTACTCTTCCATTGCTGCGCCTATTATCGCTTTGACCAAGAAGGGTGAGAATGCTAGAGACTGGCCTCCCGAGGCTGTCTCCGCGTTTCACGATCTGAAACAGGCCTTTGTCTCTGGACCTCTCTTGAGGAGACCAAATCCTGGGGACCCATTTTTTCTCGAAGTAGACGCTTCTTCAATTGGGGTGGGAGCTGTGCTTCTTCAGTTCTTTGAGAAGAAACGCCAACCATGTGCGTTCTTCTCCAAAAAAAATTCTCAGGCAGAGAGAAATTATGCCATTGGTGATCGGGAACTTCTTGCAATTAAATTGGCGTTGGAGGAGTGGCGTCATCTCTTGGAAGGTTCCCCTCACTCCATAACGATCTTTACTGATCACAAGAATTTACAATACCTACAGAATGCTAAACGTCTGAACCCCAGACA
The DNA here is from genome assembly GCA_028564925.1 of Lithobates sylvaticus. Lineage (NCBI taxonomy): Eukaryota > Metazoa > Chordata > Amphibia > Anura > Ranidae > Lithobates > Lithobates sylvaticus. The sequence continues at coordinate 474,085,709 of CM053026.1, read as the reverse complement.
AGCCAGGTGGAGTCTTTTCTTTTCCCGTTTTAAATTCACGATCACATACAAACCTGGTTCCTGCAACGGTCGGGCTGATGCGCTCTCTAGGTCATTTGACACTTTGGATGAGGAGTCCACCCCTGATCCTGAGCCGATCATTCCTACCTCATGCATTGTTGCCCATTCTACCACCCTGGAATCAAAAATTCCTCCTGGCAAGACCTTTGTTCCCACGGAGCTAAGAGCCAAAATCCTTCGTTGGGGACATGATTCCAAGGTGGCAGGTCATGCTGGGTTCCTCCGATCCTTCCTGCTTATCAGTCGTCACTACTGGTGGCCTAATCTCCGCTCAGATGTTAAAGACTACATTAAGGCTTGTCACGTCTGTGCTCAGTCTAAATCTTCCACTCAAGCCCCTGCTGGTCTTCTCATGCCCTTGCCCATTCCTAAGGAGCCCTGGTCTCATATCGCCATGGATTTTATTACTGATCTTCCACCGTCGGAGAATAATACGGCCATTTGGGTGGTGATCGATCGGTTCTCCAAGATGGCTCATTTTGTTCCTCTTCCTGGTCTCCCTTCTGCCCCTGCCTTGGTTCCCATTTTTGTACGAGAGATTTTCCGCCTTCATGACGTTCCTTCCCATGTCGTTTCGGACAGGGGTGTGCAGTTTACTTCTCGTTTTTGGAGAGCCTTTTGCAGATCCCTCGATATAACCTTGGATTTTACCTCTTCTTACCATCCTCAATCCAATGGCCAGACCGAGAGGGTTAATCAGGAGTTGGAGGTCTTTCTCCGTACCTTGGTCTCGGCCCATCATGATGATTGGGTACCACTATTACCGTGGGCTGAGTTCTCCCACAATAATCATGTCAATGTCAGTTCTCAGAAAACACCCTTTTTCACTGTTTACGGAAGACATCCTCAACTCCCTCTTCCTATGATTTGTTCTTCTGACATTCCAGCTCTGGCTACTGTTCAGAAATCTTTCAATTCTGTGTGGGCTGACGTTCATGATTCTCTCCAGAAAGCTGCCAATAAATTCAAGAGTTTTGCTGACCGTCGCAGACGTAAGCCACCTTCTCTTCTGCCGGGAGACAAGGTCTGGCTCTCCACCAGGAACATCAAACTCCGGGTTCCTTCTCTCAAATTCGCCCCAAGATTCATTGGTCCGTACACCATAACTTCTAAACTGAACCCGGTCTGTTTCAAGCTCCAGATTCCCAAAAGCCTCAAAATCTCTAACTCCTTCCATGTTGCCCTTCTGAAGCCTTTAGTCCTCAATAAGTTCTCTCGTCCTTTCTCTACCGTAGCACCGGTCTCTGAGGATAATCAGGAGTATGAGGTTAGCCAGATTTTGGACTCCAGACTCTGTAGAGGCATTCTCCAGTACCTCGTACACTGGAAAGGGTTTGGTCCTGAGGAGAGGTCGTGGATTTCGGCTTCCGAGGTCTTTGCACCTCGTCTGTTGAGAAGGTTTCATTTGAAGTTCCCCTCTAAACCTGGTCCCAGGCGGGGAAGGGGGAGGCCTCGTAAGAGGGGGGGTACTGTCATGGTTAAGCAATAGAGTTGTCTGCTTACCTGTCTTTATGTGTTCATCTCTAGAGACCAGCCGACCATCACCTGACTGCTTTTATATCCCTCCTCTGGCAGGGCTCCACCCTAGCTCCTATCACAGGACTCTATATTAACCTGTGCACTGCAGGCCAACCCTGCTGATCAACCTTTGTGTGTTTGGCTTCCTGTTACCAGCCGTGTGCTATTCAGTGTTCCGTTACCGACTTTGGCGTGTCCCTGATTATCCCTGTTTGCCTGTGACCCTGACCCTCTGGCGTGTCCCTGACTATCCCTGGTTGCCTGTGACCCTGAACCTTGGCGTGTACCTTGTTGTCCGTTTCTGCTTGTAGCCCTGACCTTGGCTTATCCCTCACTATCCCTGTCCTCCTGTTGCCTACTGTGGGTGTGAGCTGGGGGACCCTGGGGGTCGCGACCTGGAGCCAGTTGCAGCCCAGTCCATCCTCACCACTAGAGGCTCTGGTGAACACCAGCTGGCTCTTAGACTCTTTTTTTCAGATCCTCAGGGAGTTCTTTGCCATGAGGTGCCATGTTGAACTTCCAGTGACCAGTATGAGACAGTGAGAGCAATAACACCAAATTTAACCTCTAGAGATCCACGCTATAGCTGAATGACAGCTACAGCGCGGACCTGCTTTGCCGGGACTACGTCTATTGACGTAGTCCCATGCACGAGTGGCCTGCGCACCCCCTGAAGGGCGTGCGCGGCGCGCTCTGTGATCAGCGAGTCTGTGAGACTTGCTGGTCACAGATTCGAGTAAGGGGTCGATCCCAACCCATTACCACGTGATCAGCTGTCAGCCAGTGACAGCTGTATCATGTGATGATAACAGAGCCGGTAATCGGCTATTTTTCCTCCTCATGCGATCACCGGTGGCCGTAAGAGGGACATCAGTCCCAATCACGGCAAGCTGGTGCCAGCTCATTAGGGCCCACCTGTGCCCCCTGCCAGTGCCACCTAAGAATAGTCAACAGTGCCATCCATCAGTGCCCACAGTGCCACCCATCAGTGCCCACAGTGCCACCTATCAGTGCCCACAATCTGCCTCAACAACAGTGCTGCACCTCAGTGCCACATACCGGGGCCCATCAGTGTCACCTACCAGTGCCCATCAGTGCCATCTATCAGTGGTACCTATCAGTGCCTATCAGTGCCACCCATCCATGCCACCCATCCGTGCCACCCTATCTGTGCCCATCTGTGCCCATCAGTGCCACCTTATCTGTGCCCATCAGTACTGCCTTATCTGTCCTTATCTGTGCCTATCAGTGCCGCCTTAACTGTGCCTATCAGTGCCCACCAGTGCAGCCTATCAGTGCCCACCAGTGCCGCCTCATCAGCGCATACCAATAAAGGAGAAAAATGACCTGTTTGCAAAATTTTATAACAAACTATTAAACATGATTTTTTTTTTCTTCAACATTTTCCATCTTTTTTGTTTGTTTAGCAAAAAATAAAAACCCAGCTGTGATTAAATACCACCAAAAGAAAGCTGTTTGTGTGAAAAAATAAATGATAAAAATCATTTGGGTACAGTGTTGTATGACCGTGCAATTGTCATTCAAAGTGCATCAGCGCTGAAAGCTGAAAATTGGTCTGGGCAGGAGGGGGGTTTAACCACTTCCCTACCGCCCACTGTCATATGACGCCCACAAGGTGGATCTCCCATCCTGGGTGGGCGTCATATGACGTCCTCCCATTCCCGGCCGCCTAGGGGGCGCGCGCGCGCGCGGCGTCACTCGGGACCCAGTGCGAGTGCCCGGCGGCCGCGATGTCCGCCGGGCACCCGCGATTGCCCGTTAAAACAACGGGACCGTGCGGGACCGTGGAGCTGTGTGTGTAAACACACAGCTCCACGTCCTGTCAGCGGAGAGGAGACCGATCATGTGATCCCAGTACGGAGGAACACCGATCGGTCTCCTCCCCTTGTCAGTCCCCTCCCCCCACAGTTAGAATCACTACCTTAGGGAACATTTTAACCCCTGCAGCGCCCCCTAGTGTTAACCCCTTCCCTGCCAGTCACATTTACACAGTAATCACTGCAATTTTATAGCAACGATCGCTGTGTAAATGTGGTTCCAAAAATGTGTCAAAAGTGTCCGAAGCGTCCGCCGCAATGTCGCAGTCACGGAAAAAAAAACGCAGATCGCCGCCATTACTAGTAAAAAAAAAAAAAAAATAATGCAATAAATCTATCCCCTATTTTGTAAACGCTATAACTTTTGCGCAAACCGATCTATATACACTTATTGCGATTTTTTTACCAAAAATATGTAGAAGAATACGTATCGGCCTAAACTGAGGAAAAAAATATTTTTTTAAAAAAAAAAATGGGATATTTATTATAGCAAAAAGTTAAAAATATTGTGTTTTTTTTTTTTCAAAATTGTCGCTCTTCTTTTGTTTATAGCGCAAAAAATAAAAACCGCAGAGGTGATCAAATACCACAAAAAGAAAGCTCTATTTGTGGGAAAAAAAGGACGTCAATTTTGTTTGGGTGTAACGTCGCACGGCCGCGCAATTGTTAGTTAAAGCGACGCAGTGCCAAATCGCAAAAAGTGCTCTGGTAAGGAAGGGTGTAAAATGGCCCGGTGCTGAAGCGGTTAAAGGAGAATTGTAAAAAAAATAAACAAGATTGGTTAAAGTGCTTTTTTTACCACTGCTATTCCTTTATATTGGCTTTTGGAATTTACAAATGTTGCCATTTAGAAATCAGATGAAAGGTTTAGCACTGGAAAACACTTTTTAATAGATAAAAAGTGCATTTTATATACATCTATATATAGATCAGACCAAAATGAGGGACAAATGAGGAGGAAAGAGGGACAGAGGGACATTTCTCCAAATCAGGGACAGTCCCTCGAAATCAGGGACAGTTGGGAGCTATTATTAATGAAATGTAGCACAGTGCATGTGCAAGATGAGTCACATGACTTCTGCCCCTCATCTCGTGCATTCATTGTACCACATTATATTAGTCTGAAAAAAAAAAAATTTCCTGAGACCTCAGAGGAAAGGCTTTTTTTTTAACAAATAATAGTGATTTGGTATGGTGCATGCAGGAAATAAGATGGAAATATTGTCAGCAGGCTGCCAGAGAATAAAGATAAAAAAGCCACCACAGATAATGTTTTCTTTTTAAAGAGTAGTTTCTGAAATGGTGCAAAAATATTATTACAATAAGAATATGAGAATAATGTTATTAGTTATAAATTTTATTAATGTAGTCAGGTTTATTAAAGGGAAGGAGGTCTGCTTTAAAGAAAACTGGGTAAACTTGAAGGATATTGCCAATAAGATTATGCAACCGTTTAAACAGAAGTGTTATATCCATTTTTAATATTCATACACTGGATGCATCCATGACACTGAATTTGTATTGCATTATGAACCAGCAGGACTTCTTTACTTTTAGACTCTGTATAGCTGATTGAGATGTCATAATAGGCAGGAAGGAAGAGAGGTTTGGTGGGTCACAGAGCTTAAGTTATTGAGATCTGTAAAACACAGACTTTTTCAGCAAAGGATATAAGCATGAAGGAGGCGGGAATCCATGTGCTGTTTTTTTTATATATTTATCTTAAAAGAGGTACATTTATAAGACCCCTTTCACACTGGGGTGTTTTTCAGGCTATAGCGTTAAAAAAAGTGACTGTAAAGCGCCTGAAAGGAGCCTCATCTGCAATCCCAATGTGAAAGCCCGAGTGCAGTGCTGCGCTGGCAGGGCGTCAAAAAAAGTCCTGCAAGCAGCTTCTTTGCAGCGCTTTTCTAAAGCGCCCCTTCCCATTGAAATCAATGGGAAGCACCTGCAAAACGCATTCAAAGTGACTGAAAAGCGTTTGCAAATCGATTTTGGCAGCAGCGCTTTGTGGGCGCTTTTAACCCTTTATTTGACAACTAGCGGGGGTTAAAAGTGCCCCACTAGTGCTCGAAAAATGCTGGTAAAGCGCCCCTAGTTTAAGCGGCGCTTTACGAGCATTTTTCGGGTGCTGGCAGTGTGAAAGGGCTCTTAAAGCACTTGGGCTTTCACATTGGGATTGCAGATGAAGCTTCTTTCAAGCGCTTTATAGGCACTTTTTTAACGCTAAAGCGCCTGAAAAATGACCCAGTGTGAAAGGGGTCTTGAATCGGTGAATACACCGCTCCTAAAGTGCCCCTTCCCATTGAAATCAATAGGAAGCACCTGCAAAACGCCTGAAAAGCGCCTGCAAAGCGCTTTTGGCAGCGGCGCTTTGTGGGCGCTTTTAACTCTTTATTTGGCCACTAGCAGGGGTTTAAAGTGCCCCACTAGCACTCGAATAACGCTGGTAAAGCGTCCCTAGTTTAAGCGGCGCTTTACGAGCATTTTTCGAGCGCTGGCAGTGTTAAAGGGCTCTTAAAGCACTTGGGCTTTCACATTGGGATTGCAGATGAGGCTTCTTTCAAGCACTTTACAGGTGCTTTTTTAACGCTAAAGCTTGTCTTGCATACACACAGTCACTCAAAACTTCTCTGAACTTTCGACCGTCAAGAACGTGGGGACGTACAATACTACGACGAGCCGAGAAAATTAAGTTCAATGCTTCTGAGCATGCATCAAATTGTTTACGAGCATACGTAGGAATTTTGTGCGTCGGAAATTGGTACGGACGATCGGAATTTCCGATCGTAACTTTTTCCGTCGAAAAATAGAGAACCTGCTCATCAGTCCGATGGAGCATACACACGGTGGCATTTTCCGACCAAAAGCTCACATCGGACTTTTGCTGGCAGAATTTGTAAGGTGAACTTACACTGGACCCCCTTCCTCATTACCCCCCAGGCCCGCTGACCTGGAGTCCCGCGATCACCCGCTGTGAGACATTAGATCGCCACTTTACCGATCCGGAGATTTGAAATTCCTGCTGCTTTCTCTTGCAGAGAGATACGTATAGGAGATTAAGCCACAGGGATTTCAAATCCCCAGACCGGTAACGCGGCGATCTGATGTCTCACAGCGGGTGATCGCATGACTCCAGGTCAGGGGGACCGGAGGGGATGAGGAAAGGGGTCCAGTGTAAGTTCACTTTACTGATTTTCCGTAAAGGTGAACTTACCCTCTTAAAGTGACTCTTGCCATTTCTCCTGCTGAAAACACTGTAAAATCAACCTTAACTTTAACCCTTTGCTACCAAAACCAATTGTTTACTTTTTTTTGCTCACATTAAAATCTGCATTTTTAGCAAAAAATTACATAAAACCTCCAAAACATTATACTGTATGTGTACATTTATAAAAACTTTTTCCCCCCTTTTTTTTTATAAGTGATCACATCAGGGTTTCTCAGGGTGGAGAAACAGCAGTACACTGATCTTCCCAGTGAATGGCTGTGATGGAGGGCGTGTCAGCAGAAGTCTGATCATTGAGGGAGAGCAGGCTGAGTTCCCAGCACAGCCAGAAAACTGACAAGGCTGTGCTCTCATGCCTAGTGTAGTCAGTTTTTAATAGTAAAGCAGAGGGACTGGAAGGAACGCCAGGTACTTCACATGAAGGAAGCAATACAAAGAGAACAGGATACTTTTTATACTTTTTATACAAGTACATGCAGCAGGCACATATTAGCCATATGAAATGTTGAGTTTTCATATTCTTCAAAAGTGTTATGCTGATTACTAAAGAACTGTTGTTACATTATTTGCATTATGCAACTCTATATAAATTACACTTTTGCTGTAATTTAAATGTTGTATACCTGGTCTAGTAATAATATGAGCATTTTTATTAACTGCAACTATTGGAAGAACAAATACCGTATATGAAATCTCAGATTGTGTGTTGTAGGCCACATTTCATAGAATTTCTGCTGGAAAAAATGTTGTCCTCATGGCTTTCAAAAAAAATGTTTGAGCCATCTTGAGAAACTATGAGGGTTATTTACGAAAGGCAAATCCACTTTGCACTGAAAGTGCACTTGGAAGTGCAGTCACTCTAAATCTGAGGGGAAGCTCTGAAATAAGTGGAAGCTCTGCTGATTTTATCATCCAATCATGGGCAAGCTAAAATGCTGTTTTTTATTTTCCTTGCATGTCCCCCTCAGATCTACAGCGACTTTACTTCCAAGTGCACTTTCAGTGCAAAGTGGATTTTCCTTTAGTAAATAACCCCCAGCATTTCACTGCAAAGCAAAGAGCAAAGATTGTGCACATACTGTAAGGCCTCTTCACAGTACTGATGTTTGAGCATCAGGATATCTGGATGTAATTTCCAGCATCTGTGTTACACGTATTTTAACATATTTGTGCATACAATATATTCCTTATGGCAAAATCTATGAAAATTAGAATTACCGTATTTATGCTCATATGGGCGTGTTTATGTGTATCCCTGCATATTTGCTCATACCGGCGCAAAATACTGACTGGAAAAGTAGATTTTTCATTTTTTTTTTTTTTTTTTACTGAATTTACTGCATTTTAAAACGGTTAAAATTAAAAAAAAAAAATGCTGTACTGAGCTTTTTTTAAACTGCAGTGTGCAAGAGGTCTAAATATTGTAATTTAAAATTATAAGTGCAAGGTTTTATATAGAATAGTGCATTGGCAATATTATTTTTATTATTCACAATAACTACTTCTCCCTTTAAATTTCTATACATAGTTACATAGTTAGTCAGGTTGAAAAAAGACACATTCATCTAGTTCAACCATAATAAAAAAAATTAATAAAAATAAAATAAAAAATGTCATACAATCCCATACATTCCAACACATACCTCTAAACATACTTTTGTTTATCTGGCAAAACATTCTGACCTGGTGATTGGCTGCCTTGACAGCAAACTCTGAATTGCTGGGGGCGAGGAAATATGGAAAATTATACATTTAAAAATATGCTGCATTGTATATATATATATATATATTTTTTTTGTGCTTATTTTTACTATTATCCATTCTGGATTTGGGATCTAAGAAATAGGGCCTCCTTTTTCCATACTCACCTCCAGGACTTCTCCAGAGCCTCTCCCATCCTCTGGAACTCCCTACCCCAATCTGTCCGACTATCTCCTACTCTGTTCACTTTCAGACGATTCCTGAAATTTCATGACTTCAGAGAGGCTTATCCAGCCCTCACCTAACAATAGTACATTTATTTTCTCCATCAGCTCATCCCCTACAGTTATTACCTTTTGTATCTCTTGACCCTCCCTCTTAGATTGTAAGCTCTAACAAGCAAGGCTCTCGGATTCTTATTGTATTAAATTGTAATGTAACTGTACTGTCTGCCCTCATGTTGTAAAGCGATGCGTAAACTGTCGGCGCTATATAAATCTTGTATAATAATAATAGTGCTATTGGGATTTACAGCGCCCATATATGCTTTGTGTAAAGGATTGCTCATTTTTATTTTATGTGTGAAACATATATTAACCACTGGCGAGGAATCGAATATGTGTGCTTTTTTTCTATTGGGCTGTAGCATGGGTCAGGGAAGTGGGCAGGAGCGTTAATATTATGTACACACTTTGCTGCAAAGGATTAGATTGTATTCAATATCCAGGTGACAGGTTCAAAGGCTTGTTTGAATTGGCATGTCTCTTTGAAGAGTGATCAGAGATGAGAATGACTAATTACCTCCTCATCTCATGGTTTAACTGCTAAAAACTCACACCATGCTGGACAGCCCCATTAAATGGGTATCCAATTGAATGGGTTACGATCAGCATGTGGAACTGCTCAAAGGGGGGGGGGGGGGGGGGTGTGATCATTGTTGCTGTGCTGTGATGCAAAGCACAGTGGCCAGGAAAAGTGTATACCCCCATCCAATGCCTTTGCAGCTTACAGAATACAGAATACTTTATTAATCCCAAAGGAAAATTGGGAAATTTACATACATAACAAAGACAACACAAGATCATAACAATAGACTGAGCAAGATGCAAAAACACAACAAAATTACTGATAACATCCATTAACACCAAATAACAAAATTAAAACTACACTACAAATAAAACATCCATACAGATAAAATACAACATAGAATAAATAACAGTTTAAAATAACAGGCAAACTACCAAATACAAATAATACACCACTTTCTCTTAAACCACCCCAAATAATAACCAACACAATACCAACATACTATAAAAACAACACAAAATCCTGATCATAAACAACCAGAATAAAATCTTCACCTCCGGCCCTCACAGAAAATAATTCTATATCTTGATCGCCACAGACAAAAATGATTTCCTGTGTCGCACTGTGGTGCATCATGGGTGTAACAATCTGTCACTGATGGTACTCTGCAGACTGATCAGCGTGTTGTGGAGTGGGTGGGAGGAGTTGTCCAAGATTGAACGTAACTTGAACAACATTCTCCTCTCCAACACTGTTGTAAAATACTTCAATTTCAATCCAACAACATCACTGGCCTTGCCAATCAGTTTGTTGAGTCTGTTGGTGTCGGACACCCTAATGCCGTGTACACACGATCGGACATTCCGACAACAAAACTGTGTATTTATTTCCGACGGATGTTGGCTCAAACTTGTCTGCATATACACGGTCACACAAATGTTGTCGGAAATTCTGAATGTCAAGAACGCAGGGACGTAAAACACGTACGACGAGCCGAGAAAAATTAAGTTCAATAGCCAGTGTGGCTCTTCTGCTTGATTCCGGGCATGCGTGGAATTTTGTGCGTCGGAATTGTGTACACACGATCAGAATTTCCGACAACGGAAAATTTGAGATCGAGCTCTCAAATTTTTGTTGTCGAAAATTCCGACAGCAAATGTCCGAGCCTACACACGGTCGGAATTTCCGACAACAAGCTCACATCGAACATTTGTTGTTGGAAATTCTGACCGTGTGTACGCGGAAAAAGACTGCTTCCCCAACATGCCACTGCATACAGGAGAGCGCTGGCCACCACAGACTCGTAAAACATCTTCAGCATCATCCGGCAGATGTTAGGGGAACCTCAGTCTCCTCAAAAAGTAGAGGCGGCTTTGGCCTTTCCTATAGAGCACCTCAGTGTTCTTGCTCCAGTCCAGCTTATTATCTATATGCACCCCTAGATACAGCTCAACAGTGTGTTTTTATCAATCCCCCCAACCATAAGCATAAATGAAGCTCTAGAGAGTTTCTAGTCACTATATAAGTAGGGACTGTTGATAGTGGATGTATTGGCTTCATGCTGGCCTAGCTCAAACACATGTAGAATTGCAGAACTATGTCTGAAAGTGTTTGTGGCAGTTAAATTCTGCTTCATCATCAAAATAAAGACGCTCGTTCAGGCAGTATAAATGAAATAGGATTCAGCATACATTAAGATACAGTGCTGAAGTACAGAATGCACAAAAAGCATTTTAATGGATATTCCAAACTGATCAAAAAACATTTTAATAGGTACTATTAAAATAAGCAAAATCCTATTGCATATAGAATCCTTAGTAAATGTCATACTTGATACTGTTAACTAGTAGTGAGTTAATGATCACAGTACTATGTGTCTGGTATCTAATTCTTCAGATTTTATGTTAACATTTAATAGGCAGGTGTCTGGCACAATCTCTCTTTCTCCAATAATGTCAAATTTTGAAAAGATATGCTCACTGCAATGCCAATTACATGATATTAATGGCAGGATGGCATGCATATGCCTGATCTGGGAAGCAGAAGGTTAATAGACGAACAGCTCCAGAAGATCCCATTTATCAGTTTCTATTTATCTCTCCTTGGGAGGTGGCAGGTTTACAGTAAATACCTTCTGTCCTCCTAATTTTCTAATGATGGGGATAATGATGGAGAATGGGGAAGTCATTAACAGGGACAGCCTCTGTGCATCACTCTGTCAGGCACATCTCTCCCAGACCTGCAATGAGAAGTGATGGGGCCCAGCTGTTCAGCAGATTCCAATCTCCTCTTTCCACTGCCAGCCTCAAAAATATTCATAAACATAAGTAAAACACAGCTCCACTGCACATCTATCCTTACTGCATCCACAATAGAAATGCAGCTCTCCACAGACTATCCACGGCTTACAAACTCACAAGTGCAGGTGCAGTGTAGACGTACACTCAGATGACATCCTTTGTGCACACGTATTCTGCTTGGGTAAAATCATTCTATAATAGAAATGTAGTTCTATTATACATAAGACGATTACTAAATAGTGTTTTAGACCTTCATTTTTAACACTGAAAATAAGAAAATCCTTTATTTCTATAACTATACCATGGCTTAAAGGCTAAGAACCCCAGCACGCTAACCCATGATGGTATTTTATTTGCATCAGATTATATGTAACATGGTGCAGAAGGTTTAGATAGCCTTTAAAGTATAAGTAAATTCAATAACTAAAATCTATTACAATCTTTAACCGCTTCAATACTGGGCACCCCCTTCCTGCCCAGGCCAATTTTCAGCCTTTAGTGCTGTCGCACTTTGAATGACAATTGCACAGTCATGCAATGCTGTACCCAAATTAATTATTTTCCCCACAAATCAAGCTTTCTTTTGATGGTTATAAATCACCACAATTTTTTTTATTTTTTGCTTAAAAAAACGAAAAAAGACAGATTTTCTTATAATAATAAAACGAAAAAAGACAGAACATTTTGATTCTTATTTTCTGTCAGTAAATTTTGTAAATAAATAAGTAATTTTTCTCCTTCGCTGTTGTGGGCTGATGAGGCGGCACTGATGGGCACTGATAAGCTGCACTAATGGGCACTGATGAGGCGGCACTGAAGGGCACTGATTAGGTGGCACTGATGAGGAGGCACTAATATGGCTCACTGATGGGCAATGATAGGCGGCATGGATAGGCAGCACTGATGGGTGGCACTGATGGGCATTTATGGGCAGCACGGATGAGTAAGCACTGATGGCACTGAAAAGCAGCACACATTGTATCTCTGATGGGCACTGATTGGTGTCACTGATGGGCACTGATTGGTGTCACTAATGGGAACTGCTGGGGCTGCACTGATAATCACGGCACTGATGACCAGTGTCCTGATTATGTGTACAGTCTCCCCTGAGAGGAGATGCCACTGACCGGCTCTCCTCGCCTCACACTCTGTCAGTATGAGGCGAGGAGAGGTGATAAACTATACTTCCAAACTTACATGTGACCGGCTGTGATTGGACACAGCTGATCACATGAGTATGAGCCTCGTCACCGCTTTCTTACCAAAATCAGGGTTGCGGCGTGTCCCAGCGGGTGTGCAAGAGAGGTGAGACTGGGGTGAAGTCAGATGACGGTGCCCCAGGACAAGAGGGGATCCCGCCCATCATCATTTTACTATAAGGCGGGTGGGAGGTAGTTAAAGGATAAGTTGACCTTTTCAAAAAAATAAATAAATAAATGCAGGTAAAAAAATGTGTGTTTATTATTTGCAATAAGTAGTATTATTATTTGTATTATTTTATTTTTTATTGGGAGCCAGCAAAGCAATGCAGACTCTGTGTGTAAGCTGCTCGTACCTCGTATGGGCAGGCAGTTACCCACCTAGCATGCTTAAAGTGGTGTTTCCACCAAAAAAAAAAATAGCTTAAAATTCATAAAAAATCTAATAAAAAAATAATTGGAAAAAAAATAAATGTACTCACCTCTAAATGCCTGTTGCTAGGGGGTCCCTCATAGTCTGCCTCCTTCAGTGCCCGGGCACTGACATCTCTTCCCCTCGGCGCAGTCAGTCATCTGGGACACGTGACAGGTCCCAGATGACTGTGCGGCGTGTCATGGCGCGCTACGCCGCTCTCGCATGCGCAATGAGTGCCTAGCTGTGACGCCACAGCCGGGTGCCCACAGTAAGAAAGCCGGCGCCACTGAGCAGGGCGGGGGAATGGGCAGGCTTCGATCCCACGCATCACTGGACCCTGGGACAGGTAAGTGTCCGATTATTAAAAGTCAGCAGCTGCAGTATTTGTAGCTGCTGACTTGTATTTTTTTTTTTTTAAGGGGCACCCCACTTTAACAGCACCCTGGTAGTTCACTGAGAACTACAAGCCAACAGACGCAGAGGCTGTCGGTACTTGTAGTTTCTCATTCACAGGACTCTTTTTTATATTATGACAGCAGGCATAGGGAGAAGATTTCTGGCCTGCTGTACCAGAGGGGACTCGGGGGGGGGGGGGGGCGGCTGCCGTAGCAACATGTTACATCCTTAATCTGTGTGTAATGCCCCATACACATGGTCGGAGATTCCAACCACAAAATCCGTCTGAATTTTTCCAACGGATTTTGTCCGTCACTGGTGTTGCATACACACGGTTGGACAAAGTTGTCGGAAAATCCGATCATTCTGAACGTGGTGACGTTCGTTGCGTACGACGGAACTACGTAGAGGTTAGTAGCCAATAGCTTTGGTCTCGTAATTTGATCTGAGCATGCGTGGCACTTTGTGCGTCGGAATTCTCTACACACGATCGGAAAAATTTGAGAGCAGGATCTCAAATTTTTTCTGTCGGAAATTCCGACGGAAAAAGTCCGATGGAGCCCACACACGGCCGGGTTTTCCGACAACATGGTCCGATCGGACATTTTTTCAGTCGGAATTTCTGACCGTGTGTACGGGGCATAACACGTAACATGTTATAAAAGGTGAACGTATCCTTTAACATATTCATGCTATTTCAAAGATAATTTTCAAAACTATTAATTGCTATTTTTCGTTGAATACAATGAAGTCCCTTGTTTGGGCACTTCCCATTGTGTGGTGACAGTTGTTATCCAGTTGTGCTCCTGCTTCTTCGTGTCACACAGGCTTATGATAGAGACTACAATTGACTATTTCAACATACATTACACAGATATTATTCACTATTGTAAACATTGGGAAGCCCACCATGGGAAATGTCATACACCCATTGCTAAAGTGCATGCATGTAGATAAGAAGTGGCTGCAAAGAAGCAACAAATAATGGAAATCAAGAGGAAAACAGTATTTTATAAAGAAAAGTCATATGTCTATGATACACAATACTTTAGCAAACTAAATGTCAATTAGTTAGGCTCTTAATCTATTTTAAATTACTCTGCCAAAAGACAAGTATGAGGGCTGATATTGCTAGTCTCCTGCTGAAAATGCAAATTGCCTGGATGTGTCTGACCTATGTATTTTTGATTCACAGACCCAAAATGAACATGCTTTAAATGAGTTTTAGAAAAATGTCAGACATCTGATGTCTATTTGGTTCCAGGTCAGCAACTCAGACATAATTAAAGCCAAAACATCAATAATTCCCAAAGGAGAGTTTAGCAATGCCAGTTTCCATGATCCCATCATGACAGTGTCCCTTTAAGGCCAAATGACACGAGCAATTGTAAGAAGTGTTACTCTGTAACTAAAATCTGATGTAAATGATAACCAAAATAGAAAAACTGAAATTAAAGTGGAACTAAAGTTCCCTTGTTTTTTTTTTTTTACTGTAAGCAGGCAGGCTTTTCATTTCAGAAGACAAAAGAGAAAATACTGCCCTGTGACTTTGAATGAGGTGAGCACAAATAGATCAATGAGTGTAACACAAGTAAAAATAATCTTGAAATGTATTACAAGTATGGTATAATAGGCATGCATGAAATACATAGATAATAGATACATAGATACATAGATAATACATAATGTCAGGCCGATTTGGTAAAAAAGACATTAAGATATTGAAATTATACACATGTATTGCAACAATCCATATACAGTCATACATAGCATATTAAAATTTGACGCGTTTCATGAGACAAGGCTCGCTTTCTTAGGAGTGGATGCGTATGTGATGTATCTAAAATGGAAACTACCAATTGAAGATATACAGTATCTCACAAAAGTGATTGCACCCCTCACATTTTTGTGAATATTTTATTACATCATTTTATGTGACAACACTGAAGAAATGACACTTTGCTACAATGTAAAGTAGTGAGTGTACATGTCACTACTACTGTAGCAAAGTGAAATTTCTTCAGTGTTGTCACGTGAAAAGATATAATAAAATATTTACAAAAATGTGAGGGGTGTACTCACTTTTGTGAGATACTGTACATGTGAGCCCAATCACTAAAATCTTCTATAATGATCAACACATTAATGTTATTTTAAAAGTCAGTTTTCATTGTTTTAAATTGAGCCATCAGCGTCAAACTCTGAAATTTTCAGGTGCTCGGGAGGTGCAGGCACAAAATTAAATCCCACTGTAAACAGCCTGTCAAAATCTATGACAAGCTAAAAAAAAGCAGGGGCTGGATGTTACACCAAGTGTCCCAAATTCTACACTCAGGACATATGTCCCCGAATGCCAGTGTCCACAAGCCCCAACCTAATCTCGATCTCTCTATGCACTTAATTAGCAGCACTTCCAATGCTTTCCCTATCACACCTAAGGCACATCGTCAATATACATATAGAAAAAATTTGGCGCTTGCACCACCCTCAGTGTAGATCCCCCAAACGGATAAGTACCTAAAACATTGGGGGAACTTGAGAAGGAATAATTTAAAGCAAATGACTGTAATAAGTCCATGTAGTCCATAATATAGCGCCTTGAAGGCAGACCAGTGAAGATGAGAAGCAACTCTTGGGATGGCTGGGGAAAAAACAGAGGCGTCACTCTAAGTGCAGTATAGTATTGAGTTTATATGCACAAATAGGCATATCAGGCATGGGTTGGCTGAACATCCGGGAAGGGAGTACATCCGTTGGTTGTTGACTGGTGAAGCGGAGTGAGTTGCGCCAGTGGTCGCCGACGCTTCCTGGACCTCGAACACACAGGGAGCCGGGGGATGACGACACGTCTGGGTCTGCGGTGGACCGATAGGCGACGTGTTTACGGAGCATGCGCTCCTTCTTCAGGCATTAGCATTGTCAATATAGCTGCTGGGATCCCACTGTTTTATATTGGTGGGATCTGGCGCATCCAAAAGCCCCATATTGGTCTTTGTAAGCCAGCTGACCTAAGTTCAAAGGCCAGGCAGTGCACAGCAAACATGCAGGGTTCTCCTTGAGGCCACGGTAGCACTGAACTTGAAACTCATTCCTACATAAGTAGTGATGTTTAGATCTTTTCCTTAAGCTGGATGCACACTATAGAACTTTTGTTGTTCGATTTCCTTTAGATTTACCTTCACCTATGTAGTGCAAGGGCCTGCCTGATTGCATACAAATTAAAAGTGTTTAGGTTTGACCTTATATTATATGGTTTTGGTAAATCTAAAGGAAAAAAATCCAAAGAAAATTGTATAGGGTGTATCCAGCTTGAATTGTGTTTTCAACGGATTGTTTCCTATTGTTTGTGTTCTTGTATGTCAATCCATGTAAAGCAAGTTGCAAACAGCTGATGCTTGCTAATCAAGCCTGTCCTGGAAAGTGAACATTTTTATCTGCATGTGTTATTACAAGTAAACAACATACTCTGGGGAGCATGCAGCTGTGATACAACTGCTATACAACTGGAAACCATACTTTCATCAACTTCTGTTCCAACTGGTATGTTCTACAGCAGATGTTTTTATTTGCAACCCAAGGGATGCAACCTCGTTTTAAAAGGTTACAGTTAAAATGATGAAATACAGTACTTTGGTGGTCCTCTGTTATCTAGACATTGCACCTTCACCTGTGTTGTGGATAAATACATATATACATTAAATACATAAAAAGGCTCTGCAAATATAGTTGGCCCCACAGTATTAGCACAGTTCTGCATATAGTAAAATATAAATATCTAAACAGATATTAAAGAATCAATCATCTAGATGGAGTACTTATTTTAACACTGCAACTTTATATCTCATATTTCTAAATATTCAATTGCCCAGACAATGCCTTTGATAGAGAAACTATAATATTTCTTTCCTAATCTTAATAGTAGCCTTGTTTATCTTGTGTTAAACAGGACTTGTATTGTCATATTGTGCCCACCCCCACATTCCCACACTCCTTTCAATCACAACATTTAGAAAAAAAAAATACATAATGCATTATGCTCTGCCAGCTTCTGTCTAACAGATGGAGCTGACCATTCAGAAGCTGGCATCAGGCAATTTGTATTATTTCTAATGCCGCGTACACATGATCGGAAATGCCGCCAGCAAAACTCATATGAGAGCTTTTTGTCGGAAAATGTGACAGTGTATTTGCTCCATCGGTCTTTTGCTGGCGGAATTCCAGCCAGCAAAAGATGGAGAGCAGGTTCTCTATTTTTCGGGTAAAGTTCCTATCCGAAAATGCTGTATGCAATTCGGACGCGCAAAAAATCACGCATGCTCGAAAACAATTCAACGCATGCTCGGAAGCATTGAACTTAATTTTCTCGGCTCATCGTAGTGATGTACGTCACCGCGTTCTTGATGGTCAAAAGTTCAGAGAACTTTTGTGTGACCGTGTGTATGCAAGACAAGCTTGAGCGGAATTCCGTTGGAAAAAACATCCAAGGTTTTTCGGATGGAAATTCCGCTCGTGTGTATGCGACATAAGAAGGATGTATTAGGGGTATGTTCACACCTGCGTTTTTTCTGCACCTGTCACTTGCTATCTATGTGCCCTACTCACACAACAA
Source organism: Lithobates sylvaticus (assembly GCA_028564925.1). NCBI lineage: Eukaryota > Metazoa > Chordata > Amphibia > Anura > Ranidae > Lithobates > Lithobates sylvaticus. The sequence continues at coordinate 474,067,637 of CM053026.1, read as the reverse complement.
TGCAGGTGTCATGTGCTTCTTTCTTCAGTGCAGAAGAATGCAACATGGTTAGTGCAGCAAGTGGGAGAATCCATTCTTCAATATGCAATGGAATTGCAAGTAATGACAGCAGTGAAGCAACCACAATTTGAAGCACCATTAACCATTAGTATTGGCCATAATGTGTCTGGAGTAGAGATGTAGAGAGGCTCTTATGCACCCAGGGCCATCATGGACGGGATATCGATAGACACGCCAGCAAACAGAAAGTTCCATGGAAGGTGGCCATCAGGACATGAACAGAAGAGATTGTTAGCTCCATCCTGGGGATGTTAAAATTTGAGTCGTGGCCAGAGAGACTGAACTAACCTGGAATCAAGCAGTCTGGTAAGTAAAGTGGAATGACTGTCCATTCAAGAATAGAAAATGCAGTGGTCAGCTGTTCTGTTGTGCATGGATGCTTTGCCTGACAAGATATCAAGTGTCTCATAAATACTGACCTGCAAGTCACCATTGTGCCAGTGATACGGTACTAAGATGATGAGCCTGAACAGGCCATGGATCTCATCAGCCTCCCCACCGGGCTCTATAGCAACAATAGCAGCCCATCTGGCGAAGTTTGAATTCTCCTTGCATTATCAGGGCAACCAGGATAAAATGCTGTGCCACAGTATCTACTAGACCTCACTGAGATGTGGATGAAGAAGCAGAAAATATAAGAACATTCAGTAAAGTCCATTAATTTCTAAATTGAATGTTAAAAGCAAACACATTTTTGAACTACTTTTGAATGACATTTATTAAGCTCTCAAATTTACTGTTAATTTTTGTTCCAAAATCTATTAGTGTATACACTGAGCTTAAGTAATGCCTCGTACACACGATCGGAAATTCCGCCAGCAAAAGTCCAATGTGAGATTTTGGTCAGAAATTCCGACCGTGTGTATGCTCCATCAGACTTTTGTTGGCGGAATTCCAGCCAGCATAAGATTGAGAGCATGTTCTCAATTTTTCGGTCAGAAAAAGTTCCCATCGGAAATTCTGATCGTCTGTACAAATTCTGTTGCGCAAAATTCCTACGCATGCTCGGAAACAATTTGACGCATGCTCGGAAGCATTGAACTTAATTTTCTTCGCTCGTTGTAGTGTTTTACGTCACCACGTTTTTGACTGTTGAAAGTTCAGAGAACTTTTGTGTGACCGTGTGTATGCAAGCCAAGCTTGAGCAGAATTCCGTCGAAAAAAACATCCAAGTTTTTTCCGATGGAAATTCCGCTCCTGTGTACGGGGCATTAGATGTGCTCAATGTAACATTTTGTGCTGTGCAATGTCCAAATAGTTTACCATAGAGATGGAGTTTAATGGAGGGTTTTTTCACTAAGTATTTTCTGACTATAATCACCTCTTCCACTTGCTATATAATCTAAGGAAATATCAATGGAAATAATGTAATCATCTTAAGGACAAAGAGACAGTGGTAATTTCCCTGGAATTGCTTCTATCTAAGTTTCAAAATCCCGAAGAGTTTATATCAGATTTATGATTACATACCAAACTGAAATCATAGCACTATACTGGCTATGTGGACAGATTCATGCAATTGAAGTAACCAAGCATGACTCTTGTTAAAACAGCTTCAAGTAGACATAAGGTTGACTGCACATTTTGAAGAACATTATTTGATCACAAGTATTGCATATGCACTGCCTCCTGAGACATGCTTTTCATCATTCAGGGCTAGACTATAATCCTAGCTGGCTTCATCATTAACATGGCAGAGAACCTGTGGGTCAGTCTGGACTTTAAAGGTACAGTACAAACAGCTGTCAGTTGACCAGTATTGGCCTGGACATACATTATTTTCAATAAAATAAATTGTAGATCTATCTGAATGACATTTCCTTTGCGAAAGCACTATGCATCATAAGCAGCTCACATTTTTATTAATAAAATACTGTTTTCACAATTGTTTCATCCTTGTAGCATCTCAGTACTGCTAATCTATTGAATACTCTTTGCACCACTTACTGTCTACATGCAATGCTCCAACAATAGCTGCATGACTTTTCTCAGGGCATTTCTGATGGTGATAACATTGAACCATACCTGCATAATATGTGTTAAAATGACCTGGCCTAAAATGGTGACAATGCAAAAAAATAAAACAATTGGGAGACAGAGAGCTGTCACACTATAACTAGAAGAACCTAAACAAGGGCCCGCATGTCTGGGTCCCTAGATGTCATATTAATGAAAGCTGCAGTTTTAAATATATTGAAAAATGACTTTTGGAATCATGACAATTAACATTTAAGGGATTTAGCTAACGTAGACGTTGCATGTAATTTTCTTCCATTTTTCTCTGTCTGTTCTCTCCAACTAATAGAAAGACCTCAACTGTGGAATCTTTGTAGGAATACCACTACTGATATTTTTTTTTAAATAATCTTTATTTATGGAAGACAGGGTATTACATTGCAATGTATATGAGAAAGAATAAAAAAGGTAGACATTTGCCATAGGTAATAGTAATACGTAATACTCCAATCATTCCTTTTTTGTTTTTCACTTGTAGAGGAAACAAGAACATGAATAGTAAACAGTCATAGATTAACTTGGTGCGGTTTAGGTTATAGAGAAAGTATTTATCAGGTGACGGGTCGGCGGGATAGTTTCAACCTGTTCGTCGGGCTGGGTAGTCTCAGCCCGCAGCCCTTTTCGTTGGGTATAGGACATACCTGTCCTTTTAATGCCCCATACACACGGTTGGATTTTCCGATGGATTCTGTCCTATCGGACAATGTTGTCGGAAATTCCGACCGTGTGTAGGCACCATCGGACAGTTTCCATCGGATTGTCCGACGGACAACGTTTTATCTCCTGCTGGATACATTTTCCAACAACAAAGTCCGATCACACCAATTCCGATCGTGTGTATCGAATTCCGACGGACAAAGTGCCACGCATTCTCAGATCACATTACAAGACCAAAGCTATTGGCTACTAGCCTCTACGTAGTCCCGTCGTAGGCAACAAACGTCACCACGTTCAGAATGATCGGATTTTCCGACAACTTTGTCCGACCGTGTGTATGCAACACCAGTGTCGGACTAAATCTGTCGGACCAAATCCGTGTGTATGGGGCTTTAGAGGGGTTCTTGCACGTAGTATGCTTGGTCGGCTTTTTATGCATATGGCACTTCTCATGGGACCGAGGGGTGGCCCCAGCGGGCACGCATGGGGGAAGGGGCGGATTTGCGCCTCCAGCTAACCTCTCCCCAGACCGCCCCCGTCCGCACCCCCCCCCACCCCGGCGTCCGCGCCATGGTGGCACGAGGTGCCATCACCACTACTGATATTTCATGTAAGTTTTGTTTTTTCAATTGTACTTTGTACATTGTACATTGTGCAAAAATTACCACATTTGTTGAACAGTCAAAGGTAAATGAATGTATAAATGCATGTGTTTCTATAATTAGTTACATTGTTTCGGAAATTTTTATTTAAAAACTAGGGTTAATTAAAGGTGTATAGTTAAGCAAATAATTAGCATTTCAAGTTTTGTTGAATAATAGCTTTATAGTAATGGGAGGTGATCTATGAATATTATAATTCATAAAGTATCAAACTAAAAGGTTCATTTAATTTTCCCGCTCATTAGCAGAATATGCTTAGCTTTCCTTACTCCTGTGTTGCTTTCAAAGCATGTCCAGTGTATGTTAAAAATGACTTGCAAGAACATACAAAGGACAATGTCATACCTCCAAACCTTGAGAGATGAGGAGAAAATACATCTTTTATACAAAGTATGTAGGCAATGGACACACCCCTGCCACTCCCTTAAGGGGACCGTGAGAAATTAAAAAGTAAAAAAAAAAATGAATGATAAACCTTTTTACACTGCTTCTTTTTCTTTATACTGGGTATTTAAAACTACAAATGCAAAAATATTATGGTCGGATGTAATGCTTAGTATAGTATAACACTTTTATAATTTAAATAGTTCATTTTTTTTATAGAGGCCTATACATCAGATCAACTGATGAGCAAAAAGTTAGAGGGAAATTGCTTCCAAAGGAGGGGCAGTCTCTCCAAATGAGGGTCAGTTGAGAACTTTTCTATGGACTCTTTCTCCAAACCTATATGATAGACCTTGACTGAACATGTTATACATATAGGGAGACAGGTATGCGAGTGGAGTCACTTCACCCTGTATGTGGGGATACCTGTTGCCATACACGTGCTCACCAGGCAGGGGCTGCATGAATGTGAAAGTCTAACATTAAAGTGGAACGTCACTCTCTCAATCAACATTGATCATTTTTAATCCTCATGCCGCTAGCATTACTAAACAGATAGGAAAGTAGGTCATATTTACTTGCTTTAAATTTTTTTTTTTGCATTTCTTCAGTAACTTCCAGGTTCCTTGCCTAGGCAAATGATGTCATTTTTTGTGTAAGGGTTCCATCTCCCAATCCACACCCTTTTCCTCCCCCTCCTTCTAGCGCTGATTATCCTTTTCCAAATGATGTCATGCATCTCAGGAGTCTTCAGGAGGGGAGGAGGGGATGTTTTTTTTCGGCTAAGCACACACTCATGCATGCATGCTTGAGCTAAGCACAAATAGATGCCAGGAAGTAAATTATACATGAACCATTTGTCCTTACTTAAAGCATAGAGACATAGATGGAAGAGGGAGTTTGCTTTGAATATTAAAAATTTATTAAATAGTGTGCTTGGTTTGTGGTGCTCAGATGCAGTGAAGATCGCTTTAAGGCAGTTCCGCGACTTAGAGATGAGCCGTTTCACTGTATGCCAATGGTGGCTGGTGGGTTCTTCTTTTGGGGGGTGGCAACCAAACAACACCCCCCCGGTAAGGCAGCACTGACAGCACCCCACCCTCCTCCCCTTGCTGGGTGAAGCGGCACTGACAGCACCCGAAACCCTTACCCGCTCGTGTGGCGGGCTGTGGTGTCCTCTCCTCCACTTCTGGAGTGTGGGCAGTGGCGGCTCCAGTGCCCGCTCCTTAAGTTTGTGTCTTGTGTCAAGCTTGTTTCTACTCTTCCGCCGAAGTGCTAGGCATCCAATAGGATTGACTTACACTTTGGCCAATGCTCTGCGCTCCAAGGCCACCCTTTTTTGAAGCCTATAAGATCCTCTGGAATCCATGGTCCGGCACTCTGATATGTAGATCAGGGGGCTGGACGCATGGATAGGGGAGGCGGTGCCCGTGAGCCCTCTATGGATTGGCCGCCACTGCTGTATGCAGTAATAAAAGTACAGAGTTCCTCAAAAAATGCTGTCCTGTGTCACTACACACTGCTGTCTGATGTATATTGCATTTAGGAGGGACACCGCAAGGGCACCGGACAGACCTGTTCACATAGTGTGGGCCTTATGGGTGCACTTATTAACTACTTTTCTCCCGCACCATGCGCCCAGGTTAAGACCCTGACTGCTGGGGAGGGAGCCAAAACACAGACCCATCACTACTGGATGACCCTTCACCAGTGCCAGGTACCACACTTTATGTCCAGCTGCAATGGGTAACCTTGTATTAGCACTTGGTTAACCATACCAACTGTATTACTCCTCCTGCTTGTCTTGCCATGTAGCCCTTTTGTAGTAGTTTTGCTTCATATCCCACTTGTGGTTTACTGGCTCTAGTTCTTTCATATGCCAGGAACCATCATGCACCTCTTTAAGAACTTTCAGACCAGGCTTAGGACATTTATTGCAACTTTTACTTAAAAGTCTAAGCAATGCAGTTCAACGTGAATAATTACATGAACCTTAACATGTCCCTAACTATCTGTACTTTGCTGTCCAGGAAACCTTCAAAAGGTAGTGGTCCATTATAGGCGTTCTCCAAGTCTTGGACAATCTCTGGGTTCCTGGTGCCTCCGACAGATTGCAAGGTGCAGCAGTCCTATTCTTTCAATTAGTTTTTATTGTATGTTTAACATGAACAGAGAATAAAATAACTTTTGTACAATGGATATTTGGGTGTTACAATAAAGCATATCAATTCAGATAATCATATTCGTGTCTTGTTGGGTACATTTACAGTGCAATCAATCACCATAAACAATTGGGGGCATTCACCCCACATCCGGCACCCCTATCGCGAACTAACTGTGCCATAATTTCGGAGCCCACGCCCCCCTTGCATCTCATGTTCAGGGCCGGGCACCTCTCCACGGGGGGGCGCCCGTCCTTTACCAATATGCACATACCTTTAGTCAGTTTTACACATAGTATCCATATAAGCATGTGCACCTAATATCAATAATCTTTTAAGTGGTGTTAGTTCACTTCACATTTGGTAATTACTCCTTAACTGTGGAGTAATAAAGGTTAAAGTCAAAGAAGATAACACAAATTAATGACAGAAAATAAAATAATAAGCAAAAAATAACATCTGCTGACCATCCCTCATCCCCAACCCTCGCCTCACGTCATAGAATTAGTTGTGACTAGAGTCACGGTCTTGTAAATAATCTATGTTAATTCTCTATAAGTGGGTATTCATTCAACCAATATTTCCAGTGATCATTACATTTTTGGACAGAGTCTTGGCTAAAAGCTAGGATCTGTTCATATTGGGCAGCGTTCCTTACTCTGCTGATGACTTCCGACACGTTGGGGGCTTTGTTCTATTTCCACAAAGACGCAATGGTCATGCGGGCTGCAGTGAGAATTTGGATGACTATATTGCAAAAAATTGTTTGGGTACCATTCCTATATTTAGATGAAGGAGGGCTAATTCTGCTTGCGGAGATACAAAGAATCCTGTAATTTTTGAGATCAGAGAAAATACCCCATTCCAGAAGCTGCGTAGGCACTTGCAAGACCAGAATATGTGATACATTGAGCCATAGTCTCCACATTCTCTCCAACAGTTATAGTCTACAGAAGGAAAAATCCTGGCCAGCCTAGAAGCAACTATATAGCTCCTATTAGTCACCTTAAGAAAGTTGTCCCAATAGTTGACACATCTGGAGGCTCTAAATGTTGATCGTCTGGCATGTCTCCAGTCCTCACTACCGAACTGGGATTTAAAATCTTTTTCCCACAATAACATGTGAGTTGTTTTAGTGCTTTCCCCTGTAGATCGTAAATGTGCATAATACCTTGAAATACCTCCTTTCCTATAAGGCCTAACGTGGAGATCTTGCCATAATACTTTGTTCACTTCTATATGGTCTAATTCCTTGTGTTTAGATAGATGTTTAACTTGAAAGGTTTCATAATAGTTATACGTTGGTTGAGTAGTGTTTAATTCTTTAACTAGCCTAATTCCTCTGTCCAGCCAGGGGAGGACTTTAAGTGACGGGATTATATATTCTAGGACTGGGATCGGGGTCTCGATCATTAGTTGATCATGCAACCTATTCTGTGTTTGGTAGGCTAAGTTCCAGGCCTGTACCGAAGCCTTGACTGCTGGCAAGGTCGGCATATGAATTGTTAGGTCGGTTCTGGTGGCTAATAATAGTGAGGGAAGATCCTTGGATGTTGTGGATGCTGATTCAAGGTCCACCCAAAGTTTGTCAGAAGTCCGATCAAACCATGAGTGGAGCTGGTCCATTAGCACTGCTGTATGATAGTGTTTCAATATCAGAAGGCCTACTCCCCCTTCTTGTTTTGGTTTTTGCAGTGTTATGAATGGAATTTTGGGAACTTTCCCCTGCCAAATGTATTTTATTTTAATGTATATAAAGTATCTATTTTTTTAAAGAAACTGAGTGGGATTGTGATAGAAATCGTCCTGAAAAGGTAAAGAATTTTAGGGAGTACCAACATCTTAAAAGCAGCTATGCGTCCTAACCAGCTAAGTTCATATTTTGCAATGTGTTGAGTGTCCTGTGAGATAGTTTGTATAAGACGCAGGAAGTTAGCTTTAAATGTATTAGTAGAGGGGGTGCAGAGGGTTATTCCCAAATAAGGTAATTTGGTACGTTCCCATACAAAAGGGAATTGTTTCTTAAGAATGGTTAGGTGTAGGGCAGGGATATTGATCGGTAGGATAGTGGATTTAGTAGTATTGAGCTTATAGTACGAGATATTACTGAATTTATTAAGAATAGATTGGACCATGTAGAGGGAAGATTTCGGGTTGGTTAGGGTCAACACCACATCATCAGCAAAAAGGCCAATTTTGTGGTGCTGATCCGCAATTTTTATGCCAGTGACTTCAGGGTTTACTCTAATTGTTTCTGCTAGTGGTTCCATTATGAGAGTAAAGATAAGAGGGGACAGGTGGCATCCCTGCCTGGTGCCATTAGAAATTTGAAAAGATGACGTTAGGGCGTTAGATGTGTATATGTTCGCCGAGGGGTTAGAATAAAGCGCTAGGATAGCAGATTGTGCAAACCTATGTATACCAAATTTGTCCAGGGTAGCCTGCAGGTATCCCCAGTGCTATGTGGATAAGGTCCAACATGCGACGGGTGCCATCTGGGGCCTGCCTACCCTGGACAAATCCCACTTGGTCTGTCTTGATTAATTTAGGAGTGAGTTTGGCTAATCTATTTGCTAATGTCTTCGCATAGATTTTGAGATCAGAATTCAATACCTAATAGGGCGAAAGTTTTGGGGGCAATCTGGAGATTTACCTGGCTTAGGGAGTGTCACTATTATGGCTTTGAGCATTTCGGAGGGGAACGACGCAATAGATGCTGCTTGGTTGAATAATTTGTCTAAATGAGGTACCAGAATATTTTGGAAGGTTTTATAATACTACTGTTTTTTCAATTGTACATTGTGCAAAAATTACCACATTTGTTGAACAGTCAAAGGTAAATAAATGTATAAATGCATGTGTTTCTATAATTAGTTACATTGTTTCGGAAATTTTTATTTAAAAACTAGGGTTAATTAAAGGTGTATAGTTAAGCAAATAATTAGCATTTCAAGTTTTGTTGAATAATAGCTTTATAGTAATGGGAGGTGATCTATGAATATTATAATTCATAAAGTATCAAACTAAAAGGTTCATTTAATTTTCCCGCTCATTAGCAGAATATGCTTAGCTTTCCTTACTCCTGTGTTGCTTTCAAAGCATGTCCAGTGTATGTTAAAAATGACTTGCAAGAACATACAAAGGACAATGTCATACCTCCAAACCTTGAGAGATGAGGAGAAAATACATCTTTTATACAAAGTATGTAGGCAATGGACACACCCCTGCCACTCCCTTAAGGGGACCGTGAGAAATTAAAAAGTAAAAAAAAAATGAATGATAAACCTTTTTACACTGCTTCTTTTTCTTTATACTGGGTATTTAAAACTACAAATGCAAAAATATTATGGTCGGATGTAATGCTTACGGTAGTATAGTATAACACTTTTATAATTTAAATAGTTCATTTTTTTTATAGAGGCCTATACATCAGATCAACTGATGAGCAAAAAGTTAGAGGGAAATTGCTTCCAAAGGAGGGGCAGTCTCTCCAAATGAGGGTCAGTTGAGAACTTTTCTATGGACTCTTTCTCCAAACCTATATGATAGACCTTGACTGAACATGTTATACATATAGGGAGACAGGTATGCGAGTGGAGTCACTTCACCCTGTATGTGGGGATACCTGTTGCCATACACGTGCTCACCAGGCAGGGGCTGCATGAATGTGAAAGTCTAACATTAAAGTGGAACGTCACTCTCTCAATCAACATTGATCATTTTTAATCCTCATGCCGCTAGCATTACTAAACAGATAGGAAAGTAGGTCATATTTACTTGCTTTAAATTTTTTTTTTGCATTTCTTCAGTAACTTCCAGGTTCCTTGCCTAGGCAAATGATGTCATTTTTTGTGTAAGGGTTCCATCTCCCAATCCACACCCTTTTCCTCCCCCTCCTTCTAGCGCTGTTTATCCTTTTCCAAATGATGTCATACATCTCAGGAGTCTTCAGGAGGGGAGGAGGGGATGTTTTTTTTCGGCTAAGCACACACTCATGCATGCATGCTTGAGCTAAGCACAAATAGATGCCAGGAAGTAAATTATACATGAACCATTTGTCCTTACTTAAAGCATAGAGACATAGATGGAAGAGGGAGTTTGCTTTGAATATTAAAAATTTATTAAATAGTGTGCTTGGTTTGTGGTGCTCAGATGCAGTGAAGATCGCTTTAAGGCAGTTCCGCGACTTAGAGATGAGCCGTTTCACTGTATGCCAATGGTGGCTGGTGGGTTCTTCTTTTGGGGGGTGGCAACCAAACAACACCCCCCCGGTAAGGCAGCACTGACAGCACCCCACCCTCCTCCCCTTGCTGGGTGAAGCGGCACTGACAGCACCCGAAACCCTTACCCGCTCGTGTGGCGGGGCTGTGGTGTCCTCTCCTCCACTTCTGGAGTGTGGGCAGTGGCGGCTCCAGTGCCCGCTCCTTAAGTTTGTGTCTTGTGTCAAGCTTGTTTCTACTCTTCCGCCGAAGTGCTAGGCATCCAATAGGATTGACTTACACTTTGGCCAATGCTCTGCGCTCCAAGGCCACCCTTTTTTGAAGCCTATAAGATCCTCTGGAATCCATGGTCCGGCACTCTGATATGTAGATCAGGGGGCTGGACGCATGGATAGGGGAGGCGGTGCCCGTGAGCCCTCTATGGATTGGCCGCCACTGCTGTATGCAGTAATAAAAGTACAGAGTTCCTCAAAAAATGCTGTCCTGTGTCACTACACACTGCTGTCTGATGTATATTGCATTTAGGAGGGACACCGCAAGGGCACCGGACAGACCTGTTCACATAGTGTGGGCCTTATGGGTGCACTTATTAACTACTTTTCTCCCGCACCATGCGCCCAGGTTAAGACCCTGACTGCTGGGGAGGGAGCCAAAACACAGACCCATCACTACTGGATGACCCTTCACCAGTGCCAGGTACCACACTTTATGTCCAGCTGCAATGGGTAACCTTGTATTAGCACTTGGTTAACCATACCAACTGTATTACTCCTCCTGCTTGTCTTGCCATGTAGCCCTTTTGTAGTAGTTTTGCTTCATATCCCACTTGTGGTTTACTGGCTCTAGTTCTTTCATATGCCAGGAACCATCATGCACCTCTTTAAGAACTTTCAGACCAGGCTTAGGACATTTATTGCAACTTTTACTTAAAAGTCTAAGCAATGCAGTTCAACGTGAATAATTACATGAACCTTAACATGTCCCTAACTATCTGTACTTTGCTGTCCAGGAAACCTTCAAAAGGTAGTGGTCCATTATAGGCGTTCTCCAAGTCTTGGACAATCTCTGGGTTCCTGGTGCCTCTGACAGATTGCAAGGTGCAGCAGTCCTATTCTTTCAATTAGTTTTTATTGTATGTTTAACATGAACAGAGAATAAAATAACTTTTGTACAATGGATATTTGGGTGTTACAATAAAGCATATCAATTCAGATAATCATATTCGTGTCTTGTTGGGTACATTTACAGTGCAATCAATCACCATAAACAATTGGGGGCATTCACCCCACATCCGGCACCCCTATCGCGAACTAACTGTGCCATAATTTCGGAGCCCACGCCCCCCTTGCATCTCATGTTCAGGGCCGGGCACCTCTCCACGGGGGGGCGCCCGTCCTTTACCAATATGCACATACCTTTAGTCAGTTTTACACATAGTATCCATATAAGCATGTGCACCTAATATCAATAATCTTTTAAGTGGTGTTAGTTCACTTCACATTTGGTAATTACTCCTTAACTGTGGAGTAATAAAGGTTAAAGTCAAAGAAGATAACACAAATTAATGACAGAAAATAAAATAATAAGCAAAAAATAACATCTGCTGACCATCCCTCATCCCCAACCCTCGCCTCACGTCATAGAATTAGTTGTGACTAGAGTCACGGTCTTGTAAATAATCTATGTTAATTCTCTATAAGTGGGTATTCATTCAACCAATATTTCCAGTGATCATTACATTTTTGGACAGAGTCTTGGCTAAAAGCTAGGATCTGTTCATATTGGGCAGCGTTCCTTACTCTGCTGATGACTTCCGACACGTTGGGGGCTTTGTTCTATTTCCACAAAGACGCAATGGTCATGCGGGCTGCAGTGAGAATTTGGATGACTATATTGCAAAAAATTGTTTGGGTACCATTCCTATATTTAGATGAAGGAGGGCTAATTCTGCTTGCGGAGATACAAAGAATCCTGTAATTTTTGAGATCAGAGAAAATACCCCATTCCAGAAGCTGCGTAGGCACTTGCAAGACCAGAATATGTGATACATTGAGCCATAGTCTCCACATTCTCTCCAACAGTTATAGTCTACAGAAGGAAAAATCCTGGCCAGCCTAGAAGCAACTATATAGCTCCTATTAGTCACCTTAAGAAAGTTGTCCCAATAGTTGACACATCTGGAGGCTCTAAATGTTGATCGTCTGGCATGTCTCCAGTCCTCACTACCGAACTGGGATTTAAAATCTTTTTCCCACAATAACATGTGAGTTGTTTTAGTGCTTTCCCCTGTAGATCGTAAATGTGCATAATACCTTGAAATACCTCCTTTCCTATAAGGCCTAACGTGGAGATCTTGCCATAATACTTTGTTCACTTCTATATGGTCTAATTCCTTGTGTTTAGATAGATGTTTAACTTGAAAGGTTTCATAATAGTTATACGTTGGTTGAGTAGTGTTTAATTCTTTAACTAGCCTAATTCCTCTGTCCAGCCAGGGGAGGACTTTAAGTGACGGGATTATATATTCTAGGACTGGGATCGGGGTCTCGATCATTAGTTGATCATGCAACCTATTCTGTGTTTGGTAGGCTAAGTTCCAGGCCTGTACCGAAGCCTTGACTGCTGGCAAGGTCGGCATATGAATTGTTAGGTCGGTTCTGGTGGCTAATAATAGTGAGGGAAGATCCTTGGATGTTGTGGATGCTGATTCAAGGTCCACCCAAAGTTTGTCAGAAGTCCGATCAAACCATGAGTGGAGCTGGTCCATTAGCACTGCTGTATGATAGTGTTTCAATATCAGAAGGCCTACTCCCCCTTCTTGTTTTGGTTTTTGCAGTGTTATGAATGGAATTTTGGGAACTTTCCCCTGCCAAATGTATTTTATTTTAATGTATATAAAGTATCTATTTTTTTAAAGAAACTGAGTGGGATTGTGATAGAAATCGTCCTGAAAAGGTAAAGAATTTTAGGGAGTACCAACATCTTAAAAGCAGCTATGCGTCCTAACCAGCTAAGTTCATATTTTGCAATGTGTTGAGTGTCCTGTGAGATAGTTTGTATAAGACGCAGGAAGTTAGCTTTAAATGTATTAGTAGAGGGGGTGCAGAGGGTTATTCCCAAATAAGGTAATTTGGTACGTTCCCATACAAAAGGGAATTGTTTCTTAAGAATGGTTAGGTGTAGGGCAGGGATATTGATCGGTAGGATAGTGGATTTAGTAGTATTGAGCTTATAGTACGAGATATTACTGAATTTATTAAGAATAGATTGGACCATGTAGAGGGAAGATTTCGGGTTGGTTAGGGTCAACACCACATCATCAGCAAAAAGGCCAATTTTGTGGTGCTGATCCGCAATTTTTATGCCAGTGACTTCAGGGTTTACTCTAATTGTTTCTGCTAGTGGTTCCATTATGAGAGTAAAGATAAGAGGGGACAGGTGGCATCCCTGCCTGGTGCCATTAGAAATTTGAAAAGATGACGTTAGGGCGTTAGATGTGTATATGTTCGCCGAGGGGTTAGAATAAAGCGCTAGGATAGCAGATTGTGCAAACCTATGTATACCAAATTTGTCCAGGGTAGCCTGCAGGTATCCCCAGTGCTATGTGGATAAGGTCCAACATGCGACGGGTGCCATCTGGGGCCTGCCTACCCTGGACAAATCCCACTTGGTCTGTCTTGATTAATTTAGGAGTGAGTTTGGCTAATCTATTTGCTAATGTCTTCGCATAGATTTTGAGATCAGAATTCAATACCTAATAGGGCGAAAGTTTTGGGGGCAATCTGGAGATTTACCTGGCTTAGGGAGTGTCACTATTATGGCTTTGAGCATTTCGGAGGGGAACGACGCAATAGATGCTGCTTGGTTGAATAATTTGTCTAAATGAGGTACCAGAATATTTTGGAAGGTTTTATAATACTCAGCAGAAAATCCATCTGCTCCTGGAGATTTATAGTTAGGCAAAGTGTTAATAACAGCCAGAATTTCATCTTGTCTAAGAGGGGAATTCAAAGTTTCCAAGTCCTCTGTAGATAGTTTTGGCAGAGATATTGAATCTAGAACTTCAGCTATCAATGAGTCAGAGGGTTGAGGGGTCAGCGGGTCGTTAGATAAATTATAGAGGCTCCGCTAGTATTTACAGAAAGCTTCCGCTATATGATCTTGGTGAAAGACTTTGGCTTGTGTGTCAGGGTCAACAATGGAGGTCAATTTAGATTTTATTTGTCTGTGTTTAAGGTAATTAGCCAATAATTTACCTGCTCTATTGCCTTGTGAATAATGCAAGGCTTTAAATTTCCTCAGGGCGTTATCATGACTAGTTTCAAGTAAATCTTTAAATCTGTTCCTAGAGTTTGTCAGTTCCTGCAGAGTATCTGCTGCCAATGTGGTCTTGTGATGAGACTCTAGCTGTTTGATTTTTAACAAAAGTTCAGACATTTCAGTAGCCTTACGCCTTTTTTCCCTGGCTGCCATTTGTATTAATAAGCCCCTGACATAGGCTTTATGAGCACACCAGACTGTAGAAGAGGACATGTCCGGTGTGCTGTTGGTAGAGAATAATTCTTGGATTTTCCACTTCAAGTCTTTTTTGGGGCTGCCTGGAAAAAAGGCTTACATTGTTACGCCACAGATATACAGGCTTGGGAGCCTGATTTTCTTCAACAACTATGGATACCGGAGCATGGTCCGACCATAAAATGGAATGTATCTTTGCTTCAGACACCTTGGTCAAGGATTGAATATCCGTTAAAAAGAAATCAATCCTTGTGTAGACCTTATGAGGGGCTGAATAAAAAGTAAAATCCCTATCTGAAGGGTTAAGGCACCGCCACACATCATATACATTTTCCATATGCAACAGTTGCTGTAGAGTGGTGCGCTTGTGTGACTTAGCTGTGGTGTCCATGTGGGCGTCCACTATCATATTAAAGTCCCCACAGATGATTAGTGTCCCTTTGTGTACCTGTCGAATTTTCTTCAACAACTTACGGACAAACGCAATTTGATGGGTATTAGGCACATATGCGTTTACAATCGTATAGGTAGCGGCAGTGAGAGATGTAGATTGAAAGCTACAGAGCTTTTAACTGCAATCAGAGTTCCTCTTTTTTTGACTGCTGCATTGGCTGTGAAAACATGCGGGAACATTTTATGTTATGTTTGCAAATATCTCCTAAACCGTGCAGGTTTAGGAGATATTTCTTGTACCTACAGGTAAGCCTTAATCTAGGCTTACCTGTAGGTGCAACTTGAAATTAAGGGTATACAACCGTTTTAAAGAGGAAGTAAACTCTCTCCTTATGAAGCAATTTTTTAAATAAGCTAGTATGGCAATGTAATCTAACACATTCCATATTCCATATTAATAATAACCCCCAATTGTGTGTATTTTACTGTTTTGCAGCTGTTTTAAAAATTCTCCTTCCTGGGAAAAGGCAGCGCCATTTTAACTGTTGTCTTCCAAGTCAAACTAGAAGTCAAACTAGAAATTTACTTCTGCCCTTCCTGCTAGTATGATCTGTAATCTCGCGCATGCACATTGGGGTTCTTAGCTAAGCCTCACTCTAGTTTCGCCATGACAACCATGCAGTGTCCTGTTATTTTGATAGAACGCTGTGATGTCCCAATGTTTAACCCCCCTGTGACGTGTAAGGTCACATGTGGTGCATCAGGAGATGTTGAATGAGACCAATAATGCGGGATCTCAGCCAGCGCTGTGCGGCAAGCGGATATGAAGGATCATCATCCATAACATCATTATGGACTGACAGCACGTAGAGCGTTCCGTGAATCAAGTTAAATATGCACATGCTCTGGTGACATCAGCAGAAACATCAAGACCGATTACAAGCAAACGGAGCCAGTAAGAGGACATTTACATATAGAGATTTTAACAGTTTGTAGTGAGGATCCGCTATTAAACAAAAATTGGCACTGCCAGCCCCTCTATTAGAGAATGGCATAGCACACTATGCAAGTCATTTTAAAAAACGAGTGTTATAAATACCGATTTTGAGCCGTCTTCAGGCCAGTCACGTGACTCACGGCCGTTTTACAGCTCCGATGGATACTGCAGGAGGAGACGAGTGGCCACGTGATCTCCCCGGCTGACGTCCGAGGGAGATCACGGAGCTATAAAGCGTCCGCGAGACACGTGACCGGCCTCAAAACAGCTCAAAATCTGTATTTACAACACTTTTTTTTTTTTTAATGACTTGCATAGTGTGCTATGCCAGCCTCTAATAGAGGTGCTGGCATAGACTTATAAAAATGGGTTAACACTTTAATTCTTAATGAGAGTTTGAATATCCCTCATCCTTACCAAGAATCAAACTATGGTTCAAATCAAACTACGGTTCAAACTACGGTCATAATCAAATACAGTTCAAATTTTGGCCGGTTCAGCAGGAACTGTCCAAGATTCAAACTCTCAATGGGCAGGCTGAATGCACTAAGTTGATTGAACGATCAGCTTGGGTACAACCATTCTACCGAATTCTCTTGCTAGCGATAATCGCTGTCTCCTCAAGACAGACAAGATGGACAATGGCCCGGCATGAGGGATTCCCACATCAACACTGTGTCGATGGGGAATCACGCAAATTTCTTTCCTGCAACCTGTGGTTAAAAAAAATTCCCTTTAAGAGCTATGGGCGGAAGTGACGTTTTGACATTGCTTCCACCCTGCAATGGTATGGAGACGGGTGGGGGCCATCTTTCCCTCACTTGTCTCCATACCAAGCCAGGGAGAGGCCCTGATAGCCTCCGCTATCGGGGGGGAGCTCTCTCCCGCCACCGATAAAAGTGATCTTGCAGCGAATCCGCCGCAGAGACTACTTTTATCTGATACCGGACCGCTAACTGAAGAAGAGGATACCGGGGTTAATGTAGCTAGCTGCTGCCATAACAACAATATCCCTCTTCAAAGTGCCGATGTATAACATTTTTTTCCCAATCCTTTAATCGATATGCAAGCAGGCATTATCCTGCCAAAGCGATATCTGACTTTCTTTTTAATTAAAGAAGTCAGATACATCTGGTAAGCAGATTAATTATCTCTTGCACTTTGGGTGTCGTTTTTTTCTGAAGATGTCTTGGTGAAGGATTAAACCTTATCAATATCATACAGCAAGAAATTTCTGTCACTGGATTTTCAAGATTTTTTACACTTTCTACTTTGTTGGGACTATTTTGATATATCATCTTTTTTCACATTCTACTAGCATCAGATTGGTTTAATATGTTTTGTTAAGCACAGGTTCATAATCAATACTATTGTGGCACATGAAGAGTGCCCCCTATCCTATCGGCTTCTGGGGATACCCTGAGGGTACTATTGTTTTCACCAACGGTTCCTATGAGAAGGTGAGGGATAATAAAGCTCACAGATGTGAATATAGACCTTGAAAGGTACAGTGGTGTGAAAAAGTGTTTGCCCCCTTCCTCATTTCCTGTTCCTTTGCATGTTTGTCACACTTAAGTGTTTCGGAACATCAAACCAATTTAAACAATAGTCAAGGACAACACAAGTAAACACAAAATGCAATTTGTAAATGAAGGTGTTTATTATTAAAGGTGAAAAAAAATCCAAACCATCATGGCCCTGTGTGAAAAAAAGTGATTGCCCCCTAAACCTAATAACTGGTTGGGCCACCCTTAGCAGCAACAACTGCAACCAAGCGTTTGCGATAACGTGCAATGAGGCTTTTACAGCGTCCTGGAGGAATTTTGGCCCACTCATCTTTGCAGAATTGTCCTAATTCAGTTACATTAGAGGGTTTTCGAGCATGAACGGCCTTTTTAAGGTCATACCACAACATCTCAATAGGATTCAGGTCAGGACTTTGGCTAGGCCACTCCAAAGTCTTCATTTTGTTTTTCTTCAGCTATTCGGTGGTGGACTTGCTGGTGTGTTTAGGATCATTGTCCTGCTGCAGAACCCAAGTTCGTTTCAGCTTGAGTACACGAACAGATGGTCGGACATTCTCCTTCAGGATCTCTTGGTAGACAGCAGAATTCATAGTTCCTTTTATCACGGCAAGTCTTCCAGGTCCTGAAGCAGCAAAACAGCCCCAGACCATCACACTACCACCACCATATTTTACTGTTGGTATAATGTTCTTTTTCTGAAATGCAGTGTTCCTTCTACGCCAGATATACTTGGACACACACCTTCCAAAGAGTTCCACTTTTGTCTCATCGGTCCACAGAATGTTGTCCCAAAAGTCTTGGGGATCATCAAGATGTGTTGTGGAGAAATTGAGACGAGCTTTGATGTTCTTTTTGCTCAGCAGTGGTTTTCTCCTTGGAACTCTGCCATGCAGGCCATTTTTGCCCAGTCTTTTCCTGATGGTGGAGGCATGAACGCTGACCTTAACTGAGGCAAGTGAGGCCTGCAGTTCCTTGGACGTTGTTGTGGGGTCTTTTGTGACCTCTTGGATGAGTCGTCGCTGCGCTCTTGGGGTAATTTTGGGCGGCCGGCCACTCCTGGGAAGGTTCACCACTGTTCCATGTCTTCGCCATTTGTGGATAATGGCTCTCACTGTGGTTCGCTGGATTCCCAAAGCTTTGGAAATGGCTTTATAACCCTTTCCAGACTGATAGATCTCAATTACTTTCTTTCTCAATTGTTCCTGAATTTCTTTGGGTCTCGGCATGATGTGTAGCTTTTAAGGATCTTCTGGTGGACCTTACTGTGTCAAGCAGCTCCTATTTAAGTGATGCCTTGATTGTGAACAGGTGTGGCAATAATCAGGCCTGGGTGTGGCTAGAGAAATTGAACTCAGGTGTGGACAACCACAGTTATAGTATGTTTTAACAAGGGGGCAATCACTTTTTCACACAGGGCCATGATGGTTTGGATTTTTTTTCACCTTTAATAATAAACACCTTCATTTACAAATTGCATTTTGTGTTTACTTGTGTTGTCCTTGACTATTGTTTAAATTGGTTTGATGTTCCGAAACACTTAAGTGTGACAAACATGCAAAGGAACAGGAAATGAGGATGGGGGCAAACACTTTTTCACACCACTGTATTTGGATCTGGTAAGAAGATATGTTTCCCCCACTTGTCTGAGCACCAGGTGTTGCACTGAATTTGAAGGACTTTGCACAATTCATCACTATATGGACTTTGATGTTTTGGATTTCACTCAATTTAAAGTTTGAATAATATATTTTGTTGTGTTTTCCACATGACAGCGCAACACTTTTTTTTATATATATTTTGCATGTAGCCGTGTTCAATGTTGTGAGTGCTGCTGTCAATTTAATTAATTTTTTATTTGTCACATAATTAATTTATACACTAAGGTCATTATTTTTTTTTATACACTAATAAAGAGGCCTACAGCAGTGGCGGAACTACCAGAGTCACAGCAATCGCACTTGCAACTGGGCCCTGGTGTTCCGCCATTGTGGGGGGCCCGCTGACTTCTCTAGTTATGCTCGGGTCGGAACAGGGACACTCACTGCACAGCACAGCAGCGGACCGCCCACACTTTTGCTTCGCCAGTTCTGCCCATTCCATTTGCAGCTGTAGGTTTATGATGGGGCGTGTTGCAGTTGGGGAGCTGAATCTAGAAGAGTTCCAGCTGACCCAGTACAGTGATGGGGAGGAGCTGCAGGAGGTCGCGGCCGCTGTGTGAGGTGACCCCATCTCCTAACAAATGTAAGTAGACACGTGGAGCAGAGGGAGCCGAGAGAGACACGGAGCAATGCAGGGGAAACCAAGTGGACACTGACAGCAAGTAAGTGTCTCTGATCCCAGCACCCAGCGCTGCCAATGAACCCAGTCCTCAGCACTACCACCGCTGATTCCACTCATCCCTCTCCCCACCACACTCACTTATCCCTCCCCCCACCACAGCCACTTATCCCTCCCCCCACCACAGTCACTCATCCTCCCCAACACCGGCACTGATCCCATCCCTCCAGCACTGATACTCATCCCTCCCCCCAGGACTGCCACTCATTCCCCCACACCATTGCCACTCATCCCACCCCCCCCCCACCACTGCCACTCATCCCACACCCCACCACCTCCACTCATTACCCCCCCCCCCCCCCACAGCACTGACACTCACCCCCCCTCCAACACTGACACCAATCCCCCCCAGCATTGACACTCATCCCATCCCACCCAGCAATCCTATTCATCCCATACCCCCAGCACTGTCACTCACTCCCCCAACACTGTCACTCATCCCAATTCACCAGCAGGGAAATATGTACAGAGGTTGCAGGGGTCACAATGGCATGCTCCTGGTTTCCTGTGCAGCCCCCTGTACACCTGGATAGGAGGGGTGGCATATAGAGGAACCAATCCCATTCATTGTCCTCCTGCAGCCTTCAGCTCCTGCAGGAGGAAAATTAAGGGGAACAGTTCCTCTATATGCCGCCCCCTCTGCTATCCACCACCTGCTGCCCCAAGCTCCTATGTACTCTTTGCCCCCCCCCATCCCCCACAGTGCTGCCAGGTTCCCCCCTCCCCTCTCCTTCCCGGCTGTAGCAGAGGATGCTTTCTGGATGGAGAGTGGGGCTCCTCCCTTGTCTTAATGAATAGAGTTAGTGATACGCAGGGATCACTGACCCAGTTCATTTGTAACTGCGACATAGTAAACTGTGTTTACTATGCTTCAGTTTGTGAATGAACAGGAAGCTCTGTATGGAGCTATTTATGTCCATTCATTCTGTGCAGCTGAGGATGCAGAGATGGAGATTGTGGGCTGTGTCTTCAATCTCATTTCTCTGTTTCAAAGATGAAACATCAGAGGTCTGTTTAGACCCCTGATATCACACCCACAGTCCATATTCTCATTGCACACATTCTTGGAATGAGCTCTTAAGGTACTGGATGCTGTAGCGACCACCAGCTGGACACTGGAACCTGTACGATATGTAGATATTCACCAGCACACCAAGGATCATCAATTTCCTCCAAACTTTTTTTTATTCGAAAAAGATCACAACACAAAACAATGTAGTGCAATATTTCGGAGCCACACAGGACCCCTTTGTCAGGCATGTCTTATCACATGCCTGACAAAGGGGTCCTGCCTGGCTCCCAAAAGTTGCACTACATTGTTTTGTGATGTGAGCTTTCTTGAATAAAAAAACGTTTGGATGAAAATGATGATCCTTGGTGTGCCTGGGGAATATCTACTTATGATAGCTCACCCAAGCCCCACCCACCCCCAGCTGGCTCCAAAAAATTAAAAAAATGTATTTTAAATTAAAAAATAAATAAATAAATAAATAAAATGGTAACAAATAAAATAAAAAAATACTGACACCAGTGGCGGTACTACCAGGATCCTGCATCATTGGTGTGATTGACAGCAGCGCGAGCCAATGGCTGTGCTGCTTTCAGTCCATCCACTGTAGCCAATCAGCGGCCAGGCTGATCGGCGAAGAGGATGTTGGGTGCGAGGGGACTTTCGAGGGGTCAGGTAAGTAAAACAGGGGTGGATGGGGGGGACCGAATTGTCTGATGTTTTTTCACCTTAATGCATACAATGCATTAAGGTGAAAAAATGTTTACCTTTACAACCCCTTTAATCATTGCCATAAAATCCTCAGAATAATACTTACAGTATGTACATACATACAGACATACATACAGACATACATATATATATATATACAGATACAAGCCCTGCCCCTGCCAACACAGGTTGTGGAAATTAAGTGAGTCAATTAGGTTCAACCCAAGAAAGCAGTCTAACTGGTGGGGAGGTGCAAAGAAAAGAGGAAAGAGAAACAGCAAAAAAAATACAAAAAACTGTGTTTACAAAATACATTAAGATGAAATCGAAACTGCATCAACTATCATACAGGAAAAACTGCAGTTAAGAAGATACAGTTGAAGCATCACAAAAGAAATGTCAATGTAACGCCGAGCGCTCCGGGTGTCCCGTCCATCCCGGAGCGCTCACGGCGTCTCTCCTCCTGCAGCGCCCCGGCCAGCTCCCCTGGCCGTAGGCGCTGTTCTGTCTCTGGGATGCGATCCACGCGGCGTCCCCGGTCCGCCCGTGGATCGCATCCCGCTCTGCTTACCCGTCCCCGCCGGCTCTGCCGCCTGCCTCCTCCAGCGCGCTCGTCCCCTCTCCCCAGGCGCGCGCGGCTCTGCCACCTCTTAAAGGGCCAGCGCACAATTGATTGGTGCCTGGCCCAATTATGGTTCACCTTTTCCCATATTAACCCACTTCCCCTTCCTGTCCTTGCCAGATCTTGAGTTGCCTTAGTGCCCAGTGAAAGCGTTGTGTTGCTTCTGCCTGTGTATCCAGATCTCTGCTGTTGCCCTTGACTACGAACCATTGCCGCCTGCCTTTGACCTATTGCTACGTTTGACCTCGCCTCTGCCTTATCCCTGTGTACCTCGCCTGTCTCAGCTGTCAGTGTGGTCGAGTTGCTATTGGAAGATACGACCTGGTTGCTACCGCCGCTGCAAGTCCATCCCGCCTTGCGGCGGGCTCTGGTGAAAACCAGTAGCAACATTAGAACCGGTCCTCCAATACAACCCGTGCTATCGCCTCACTGGCATAGGGGATCCACCTCCAGTCTCCCGCCATACCCCGAGCGTGACAGTCAATACACAAGGGAATTCAACATCGAAAAACCCCATACATACAATCAATACACCACAAGGGCTAAATGGATTCTTTGTCAAAGGGAGGTAACTCTTATGCAAGGAAGAGATCAGTTGTACGATAATGCAGGTTCATAAGTAATAAACTGATATATTTAATTATGACAATGGTATTTTGAAAGTAAAACCACTGCAAAACAACCGGCAGTAAAGAAGGTGTATAACCGCCAAAAATCTGAGGAAAGGAGAGAGAAATAAAATGGGAAAAATAGTCTAAATGATAGTGGAAAGGGCAGGCAAATGCATACAGAAGGCCCTTAAAGTGTATACTAGAAGTATAACACTCTGTAATGCCTCACAAGAATTGACTTTAACAGAAAAACCATCTGCGGTTGCATAGGCAAAACTGACAGAAACCCATTGATCATGCTATGCAATGCATGAAAATAATTTTATTTTGTTAAAGCTCATCTCTTCATAAACATATGGTTTATCAATATAGAGGATGTCCAGATACATGTATAAAACTCTGGGGCAAATGGTTAGACACTCTAGGGTTCATCCTGACACAATTAGTTAGAGATAGATTATTAGGGTATAGCACATAAATGGGACTCTTCTTTCTTTATACCAAATAGAATATGGGAAGTTGTGGATAATCTCACAGATATTTAGAGAGTCATAAATGTATGGTATATTTATAAAATGGGTAAGTTTTAAGGGTTGTAGAGGGTATATATATTTATAAGTAGATTATTGTTTAAAAGTATTCACTGTGTGGTAATGGAATGTCTAACAAATAAGATAACCTGAGACAAGAGTTTTGTTTAAGAAACTGTATGTATGTGTTGTGTAAAAAGGACAATGAAAAGTTAATAAAGTTTATCTGAGTTTATCTGATTTAAAGAAAAAAGTTCATCTCTAGCCAAACCATATTTTATTTGATCAGTTTGGAAGAGAGGATCTGGTTTTACTGCTTTTAGGTACATTGCACATGTATGATAATTTCCCTCACTTCCTGTGTGGTCACCCATACAAGAAGTGAGCAGGTATTGTAGCTATTGCGCACCTTACAGGCTTGCTCACAGTTCAAGCAGGGTGATGTAGTGAATTGGTGGTCGCACAACCATGCAATCATACCTCTGCCTTTAAAAGGGAATCTTGTGAGGTCCCAAAACTTTGGCTTGTGATGCATGTAGCTTTATGTAAAATACAAAAACAGGATTGTCCCTATACCAAAGTGTACTGATGAAGACCATTATTTCCCTAGGCCTTTTTGTTCCCTGTGCCTCCATTGAGAAGATCCTCCTCACTTCCCATGTGGTCACCAGGTTATAGACATCAAGAAAAATATGACAAAGGCATTAATGCTCCCCCAATCTAACCAAAACCAGAAACACTTTTTTTTACAGTTTTCTGTCTAATATGTTTCAACGGATCCAAAGCCCATATCCAAGTTTCTGTAATTTCCAAAGCTATTTTGATTCTTTTGGAACCTCTATGGTTTTCAGGTTTAATCTAGGCCAGGGGTCCTCAAACCACAGGTGGCCTCCAACTCCATTCTCAGATTCAGATCAGTTGGTCTCTGCTTCTGATAGGGACTCTAAAGTAAGGGGGGCTCTGAAGTGAAGGAGGGCTTCTGATGTGAAAGGGGGACAATTATGTGATAGGAGGGGGCTCTGATGTGATTAGGGGCTTATTATATGAAGTTATTTCTTGGAGCATGATTGTTTATCCATTTAAATTGTATTCGTTTATAAAAACTGATTTTATTCTTTTTTTTTGCCTGAGAAAATATAGAAAATATGCAAAGTTGCTCTCATACTGAAAAGTTTAGAGACCCTTGACCTAGTCTATTATGTAGCACTGACCCCCGAAGGAGCTGCTGGTTTTTGTTGGGCTTACCGTTACCTCACCTGTTCACTGTTTCCGTCCTAGGGGTTCCGTTGTAAAATGTATCAAAGAATATTGGCTCCGACACTTAGTCCTTTTTCCAAAGATTTATTTGAAAGAACATGAATTTTGCAATAGAGGGATAGAGGGTTAAGGGGAATTAAGGTACCTTGTAAATGATGGTTAGAGGTATTTCATTGATCCAGAGGACAACAGCTTCCACAGGCTGGATCTAGCAACCACCGGATAGGCCTCTCTCACTGATGCTCAGTCAAAGTCTCTGCCACAGACTCAGTATAACGGAATCGTTGTGCAATCCTCTGCCACAGGACGGTACAACCATCAACTTGTTGTGAAGTTGAAGAACTGTCACACAGTACCGGTTTCTTTCAGGCAGTCCGGCGGTACTGTGTGGTAGATGACCCGGGATGCGTCCTCCAACTGAGTCTCCAAGCTCTTCCAGAGATACCAGCCTTTTTGCTCGGTCCTCTCCTGGAAAAGTCCCCCCCATGATCCTCCAGTCGCTTGGCTTCTCCCCGCAGGCAAGACAGCACAGGACCACCCCTGGATCGTCAGGCCGCAATATCTCTGGGCCTACCCTTCAGTTGCGAAGCCTCGGGCCAGCCGGCCCGAGACATAAAGTAAGACAGCACACACCCTAGGCCAGGAGGGCCATGAGGTTGGGATAACGAACCCCAAAAAATGACGTCTGTACCTTAAATACCCTTACCCAGAATTCACAGCAGGCAGACCACTCCCACCGGGCTGTTTCTGAGCAAAAGGGGTACCCAATGCATTTAGCCTGTTGCATTTCCAACACTTACCGGTGGTGGCAGCGTCACCCATGGTCAAGTGGAAACAAAAAACACAACCCAGCTAAACTGGTACAGAAACCAGAACTTTAATGTAATTAGTCTGAGCCAAACTGCAGCTACAGACAAACTTAAATTTACAAAATAATAGCATCTGCTCATTAGGAGCAGGGCGCTACAATTACAATTGTAGATCAAAAAACTGAGTTACAGTTATAAGTCTATATATGTGATTGTTGCATTACTCAACACATGGAAATACAGAAATACCTCTCTGTGGTCACTGATCCCAGCACCACCTCTTTAGCCCCTGCCAGCCCACCTGGCTGCAGCTGCCCCTCTCACTAGCCCTCCGGGCTAATTCTCCACAGTCCTCCAGACTGAAACCCACCCACCTGGCTGACTCTCAGGAGATTTCCCGGAAGTGCTGACCTGCTCCCGCTGTCCTCTCTCCTTGCTCCCATGCCTCCAGGAAGGGTTTACTCCGTGAGTTGTAGGGAAATCTTCCATCGCCTGAGGCCCAGGCCCGAGGTCACCCCCCCCCAAACTAAGGAGCACCCTCAAGGACCACCAACAGTCTCTTCAGCACTCCATCTCCATCTTCCACCCGACTGCCCCTGCTGGCATGGCTCATGTCTATTTATGAGATAGGCTCTTCCCCCTGCCAGCCCAAAGCTGGAGATTGGCTGAGGCCTCATAAATATTCCTAACATCCCCTCCTAGCTTCCACCCACTAGGTCTAGAACATTCTCCAATGTTCCAGAGAACAGGGGGAGGCACCAGAAGAGCTGTCAGGATTAGTCATCCAGCCCCTAAGTCAGATTAAGACTCAGATTCACAACCCAGGCCTGGCTCTCAGCCAAGCCAATTTGCCTACACTAACAACCAAACCTTTTTACACCTAGCACACTAGCTAGAGGGTGCTAGACATTTTTAAATCTGCAGCTTTCATTATAAAACCTGGTGATCTTGCCATTAAAGTACTAGTACGGCCATTTCCTGGTAGAGTCTGACAATGCTCTGTCCCATCTCTCAGTTGAGTTCCTGCGTTATCACCCTGTCATGTGACCTTTCTAAGGAGACTACAAGTGGCCATTTTAACATACATTGCCCCTGGGATGGTTGATTGTTATCACACCAGAAAACCTATCTTGAGAAATGTCAAGTCCATGCTGGAGTGCATGCATCTAGACAGGAAGAGGCTGTAAAGAGACTACAGAAAATAAGCAGTACTGAGATGCAACAAGGATGAAATAAAGGGGAAAACTGTGTTTTATTTATTTGAGAAATGGTGATTTTCTTTTTTCATGTGCTTTAGCAAACTAAATGTTACTCAGTAGGGTTCATTTCAACTTTATCCCTGTTGCTTACATAAACCACAATATAATGGAAAGTCTGCTTGAGAGCAAGACGAATCCTTCATATCTTAGTGAATGACCAGAAATACTGTATGTGCTATATGGCCACTTGGCCAGTATCCAGAAAGGATCATGCTAAGTCCAAGTTCAAGTTGTGCATGGACATGTAGGTATCTCCTGGTCCAGTATTGTTACAGAGCCCACCTGTGGCTGACATACATATGCAATTTCTTAAGGACATAAGAATTTTATCCAAATATGAAAAAGGAACAAAAAATAATTGTGTTTATACCCTTACATTACAATAATATACAGTATCACTCACTATATTTTACATTTATAATTTTATTTGAGGTTTTCATAAACAGTTAAGTGGTTATAAATAAAAACATTTCTTATTTCCTGTATTTTCCCCAAGGCATTTATGTTTTAGAGTACTGGAGCAGAATGCTATCAGAAGTTAGGAAGGATCCAGAGGATTTCAAAGGAGCAGATGAAGCAGGTCAGAATGTGACTTACTTGGCCAGGCTCTCTTTTGCAAACCAAGCTGTCCAATTGGCTGTAGGGCGGCAAGACCATCTTGTCTTTCTGGCAGGCACAGAGCACTTCCAGGTTTCATGTAGTAAAATTATAAAGACATAAGTGGAGTAGGAGAAGCAGGAGGAGAGGTTAAAAGGGAGGAAGGAGTGAAATGAGAGCTGGGCATAAGAGAAAACCCTTCATATTAATGGCCAACATGTGATACAGTTGTACACAGAAAATAACAGCCAACTATTTATATTGCATATACAGAGTATATATATATTTTTTTTTATAATATATTTATCTATATACCATTTCTTATTACATAAATACTGGAAAATGTGTGCCTGTGGTAGTAACAAAAAAAAGAAAGAAAAACACAGCAAAATAAAAAGAAACTAATAAATAGTAGTTAAAGCGGTTGTATACCCATTTAAAAAAAGTGTTTATGGGCCTCACCATAAACATGGGGCTTACAAAAAAAATGAAGGACATGCCTATTGGTCCACCGACCCCATCCACCACATGCCCATTTATTTCTTTCGTTATGTCCCGGTCCCGATACAGGATGATAATGCGTTTTTTCCATTTCAGGGACAACAGCCAGTGCCCTCCCCGCAAGCATCCAGATCATGACAAATTATATAAAATTCGCCCACTCATTGATTTCTTTTCCCAACGATTTGCAGAACTCTATGTCCCCGAAAAGCACATATGTGTAGACGAGTCCCTGGTACCCTTTTCAGGCCGGCTAGGAATAGATCGGGGCTACCCGAGAGAGAGCCACGGGATATCTGTATGCGTTCCGCATATACGAAGGAAGAGATTCCCAGCTCCAGCCCCCTGAGTGCCCCCCTATTTAAAAAAAGTTTTTTTTTGTTAACTACCTGCAAGACAAAGTCATAATGAGCTAGTATGACTAGCATACTAGCTCATTATGCATCACTTACCTTAGATCGGGGCTCCCGACGCCGTCTTCTTCTCCCCCTTCGGCCGCATCCATCTCTCCACAGATACCCTTCCGGGTATCGCCGTTCCGGCCAATCACAGCGCCGCTGCAGCGCTGTGATTGGCCAGAGCGGCGAGGACGTCGCTCCGCACATGCGCGCGGGACACTTCAACTGCGGTGAGCCGCAGTTGTGAATGGGGATTAACCCTGTAAATGCACCGTTGTCTACGGCACGCATGCGCCGCAGACAACGTTGTAAAACGTTCTTTTCAAATATCTCCTAAACCGTGCAGGTTTAGGAGATATTTCTTGTACCCACAGGTAAGCCTTAATCTAGACTTACCTGTAGGTGCAAGTTGAATTTTAGGGTATACAACCACTTTAAAAACAATCCTGCATTAGAGTGGATCTATACTCTAATGTTAATTCAAAATAAAAGCCTAGCCACTTTTTAGATAGGTGGATATAACCTCTGTCAGGTTTTTACTGTTCTTGGTGACCCTAATCACATCTTGTTCTGGTAACTGGTGACATCTAGAAGAAAAAGTTATGGGAAACAATCCTAACATCAACACAGAAAGCACAAAAAAACCTTTTGGTGAAGAAGGGTTTAAGAATCTCTCAGGTTTGTTACTGTAAAGCAATGTAAATTATTGTTCTGGTATGGGCATGTACCGCCCGGACTGGGAAAAATAGGCCCGGGCATTTTAGACTGAACAGCCAACTTTTCCAGAGGGACTGGGTGTGTGTGTGTGTGTGTGGGTGGGGGGGGGGGGGTCGGTAGACATTCACGGGGGTGGCTGGTTTCGGTCCTAAACCTGTAATGTGCAGGGACACTGAGATATAAAGGGGACTGCACTGTTTACAATGCAGTCCCCTTTATATTACGATGTCCCAATCCTATTGTGGCCATACAATGCTAGTACTGTCTGTCTCCTATTGTGCCCACACTGCCCAGTGACACTGACCTGCTCTCTCGGGTGGTGCTGGACAGCATGGCGCTCTCTCTCTGGTGGTGCTAGACAGTGTGGCACTCTCTGGTGGTGCGGTTACAGCATGGCTCTCTCTGGTGGTGCGGGTATAGCGTGGCTCTCTCTGGTGGTGTGGGTACAGTGTGGCTCTCTCTCTGGTAGTGTGGGTGCAGCGTGGCTCTCTCTCTGGTGGTGCAGGTACAGCGTGGCTCTCTCTGGTGGTGCGGGTACAGCGTGGCTCTCTGGTGGTGCGGGTACAGCGTGGCTCTCTCTCTGGTGTTGCGGGTACAGCCTGGCTCTCTCTTTGGTGTTGCGGGTACAGCCTGGCTCTCTCTCTGGTGTTGCGGGTAAAGCATGGCTCTCTCTCTGGAGGTGTGGGTACAGCATGGCTCTCTCTCTGGTGTTGCGGGTACAGCCTGGCTCTCTCTCTAGTGGTGCGGATACAGCGTGGTTCTCTCTCTGGTGGTGCGGGCACAGCGTGGTTCTCTCTCTGGTGGTGCGGGTACAGCATAGCTCTCTCTGGTGGTGCGGGTACAGCGTGGCTCTCTCTCTGGTACGGGTACAGCGTGGCTCTCTCTCTGGTGGTGTGGGTACAGTGTGGCTCTCTCTCTGGCTTCCCCCAGCACAGTCCTTTTTTTTTTCCTTTAGTAGTCACTCAGCTTCTTCCTGGGTTTCAGGCTCTCACTCTTTCCCCCAGCAGAGTGCATGCTGGGGGTCTGAAGTCTGCTTCCTGTGAACAACAAGGGGACTTACAATCCTCCAGTACTACATGTCCCATGATGCACTGCTATCCTCTTCTGATTGGCCCTCCACTGTGGCCAATGGGGACAGAAACAAATCTGCAACAAGCTGAGCAGCCAAATGCGCTCTGCTGACCGGAGAAGGGGGGGCGAGCGGGGGAGATACGCTGACATCCCGCAGCTCGCCTTCCCCTTGTTACAGCGCAGCCGCTTGTGTTCACTGGCGAACGCCCTCCCCATAGCGACCTCTTCCTGGGCTTCTCTTCCCTCCTCTCCTAGCGTCCTGGTTGCCAGATGCCCGTTGGCTGCGGGGCGCATGCGCAAAGCGTCGGCCTGGGTTGCCATAGATGGACATAGTAGGCGGAGAATGCCTCCGCTCCTCCCACCACCACCAGCGGCCAGCCTTGCATGTCCCTGCATGCAGCGCAGATCATCAGCGGCCGGCCCTGCATGCTGCAACCTGCGGCGGCTGCCGGCCCTGCATATCATAGCCAAACATGTGGCTCGGAGGCCCCACGGCCCACCAGGCAAACGCCCAGTCTGCCCTATGGCCAGTCCGGGCCTGGGCATGTAGCACTAGCTCCTTGTGGGCTGCTTGATAGATGAGTCCTCATATGATACCAGTGATGTCCCCAGTGGCGTAGCACATCTGGCACCAGGGCTGGAAATTTTTTTGCCCCCCCCCCCCAAGAAAAATGGTATGTGGCAATAGAGCGGTGCCATGCCAACACTGTGGGCTTGGTCAGATTGCATCAACAGTGGGAGGAGCTTTAAGGGCCGTATGCTTTAATGGCTGTGCCACAAGCGAGTATGTGGCAGACAGTACAAACCTCAGTACACTCATTTTAATAAAATAAAATCATTCTATTTCATATGCTTTACTACACACAACTAACTTTAAAGTGATATTAAAGTCTTGTTATTTGTTTTGTTTTTTTTAAATACGATAATAAACATGTTATGTTACCTGCTCTGTGTAATGGTTTTGCACAGAGCAGCCCGGATCCTCCTCTTCTTGAGTCCCTCGCCAGCACTCCTGGCCCCTCCTTTTTTCTGGGTGCCCCCACAGCAGAATTTAAAACAGAGTAAGGAGAATTTATCAAAATTGGTGCAGTTAGAATCTGAAACTGTGCATAGCAACCAATCAACTTCTATCTCCAGCTTGTTCAGCGTTAAAAATGTTTAGCAAAGTCCAGGGCCTCTTTAGGCCTAATGGTGACCTCCAGAGTAAGGGACAGCTGACATCCTTCAGTGTAGAGTGGGTTACAAGGTATGGTGGGTGTAATGCAAGAGGAACAGGTGGGCGCCAGACACTTTTTGATTGCAAAGAGATTTATTGTCTCTTAAACAGAACTGTGGGAGAGTGGGTTAGGTCCAGGACACCCTTAGGTAGATGTAATGTTAACTGGCAGACTCGGAGACTTCTATAGACAGACAGCTATACAGGTAAGGGCCTCCAGCCGGACACCGCTTCTGTATAGGTAGGACCGCTGTCACCTATGGCAACAATCTTGTAGCAGTTACTAACGGTAATGGTATTCAACTATCTGCAACACCAACAGTTCTCTTTACCCCACACTCACTCACTGTGGGTCTTCACTCAACAAGTTCCCAGTCTCTCTCACTAGACTCCAGATCCAATATCCACTGAATCCCCTGAGCTCTTTCACTGTAGCACACGGCATCTTCCTCAAGCGTCACCCCCGCCTCACTGCTGGGTTCCTGGCTTGGCACTCACAGATATTCCTCAAGCTTCACCCCTGCTGACACTTTAGGTCCCTGGCTTTGCACTCCACAAGTGTCACCTCTGCTGTCCAGTTGGGTCCCCAACTTGGCACTTGATGACGTTTTCCAACTTCTTCACTGGCTGGCGAGAATTCTGCTCTGGTACTGGCCTCAGCTCACTCACTGTTATCTCTGGTAGCAATGTGGATGGTCCCTGAATGGCGAGAGCTTTCCTTCTACCTCGACCACAACAGGTTCCCCGGGACCCAGGCCAGTGGAACCATTACTTCTGGTTGTACTGAAAACCCGCAGTCCCAACCCTACGCTGCTTTACTGCTTCTGGATAGGCCCTCAGATAGCATAGCAGCCAGATGTCCCTGGGATAGGCCTTAGGTTTCTGGCCTAGCAGCCCGGGGCAGCTTAACACGCCCGGATCACCTGACTCCACCCAAATAAATAGTTTCTCCCAGCAG
Organism: Lithobates sylvaticus; assembly: GCA_028564925.1. Classification (NCBI taxonomy): domain Eukaryota; kingdom Metazoa; phylum Chordata; class Amphibia; order Anura; family Ranidae; genus Lithobates; species Lithobates sylvaticus. The sequence goes on along the minus strand of CM053026.1, from coordinate 474,035,442 downwards.
GCCAAGGGACCCAAGAAGATCCCTGCCCATTGGCTGAGACACCTCATTTATTCCTAATCTGTCCTTGCAATGCCCTTGTCTTATCTAATGTCACCAGATGACATTGGACAGATCACTTAACTGTTTAATAACCACTCAGACTTACGGCCAGCTCTCCCCACCCGAAAGACGCACTATACATCATTGTATTGTACAGTACAGAATTTTTGTTTGTGTTCTGTGTTAATGCAAATTAAAACACATTTTTTGAGCTGGAGTTTTGTGTTTAGACCTTTATTCACAATACAGTACAGTACAGTAGTAACCACTTCAGCCCCGGAAGGATTTGCCCCCTTCCTGACCAGGCCATTTTTTTGCGAAACGTCACTGCATCGCTTTAACTGACAAATTGTGCGGTCGTGCGATGTTATGCAAAAAATGATGTCCTTTTTTTCCCCACAAAAAGAGCTTTCTTTTGGTGGCATTTGATCACCTCTGCGGTTTTTATTTTTTGCGCTATAAACAAAAAAAGAGTGACCATTTTGAAAAAAAAAACAATATTTTGTACTTTTTGCTATAATATATATCCCCAAAAAATAAATCTGTGTCTATGTCTTAAAGAGCCGACATACAGCTACGACGGCTCTCCCAGGGGAGACAACATGCCACAGTATAACTGCGGCGCCTGGTCGGGAAGCGTTTAACCGCTTCCCGACCGCCTCCTGTAGATATACGTCATCAGAATGGCACGGGCAGGCAAAAGGACGTACCTGTACGTCCCCTTTAATTTGCCTGCCCGGGGGGCGGGGGCGCGGCCCCCGCGGCGCGCGCGCGACCCGGTCGGGAGCTCCGTGACCACGGCCGCGGGACCAGCGGACCCGATCGCCGCTGGTATCCCGCGATCGGGTTACGGAGCGGAAGAACGGGGAGAGGTCTATGTAAACAAACCTCTCCCCGCGCTTCCTACACTGACTGTCAGTGATCGGCGGTTCCCTGTCATCGGGAACGCCGATCAATGACGTCAGACGTACAGCCACGCCCCCCTACAGTAACCACAACACAACACGTCACACTGACTCCTCCCCGCCCCCTTGTGGTTAACCCCCTAACTACAACTGTCATTTACATAGGAATCAGTGCTATTTAAATAGCACTGATTTCTGTATAAATGACAAATGTCCCAAAAATGTGTCAAAAATGTCCGATGTGTCCGCCAAAATGTCGCAGTCACAATAAAAAAATCGCTGATCGCCGCCATTACTAATAAAAAAAAAAAATATTAATAAAAATGCTATAAAACTATCCCCTATTTTGTAAACGCTATAACTTTTGCGCAAACTAATCAATAATCGCTAATTGCGATTTTTTTTACCAAAAATATGTAGAAGAATACGTATCGGCCTAAACTGAGGAAAAAAAAATGTTTTTTTATATATTTTTTGGGGATATTTATTATAGCAAAAAGTAAAAAATATTGCATTTTTTTCAAAATTGTCGCTCTATTTTTGTTTATAGCGCAAAAAATAAAAACCGCAGGGGCGATCAAATACCACCAAAAGAAAGCTCTATTTGTGGGAAAAAAAGGACGCCAATTTTGTTTTGGAGCCACGTCGCATGACCGCGCAATTGTTAGTTAAAGCGACGCAGTGCCGAATTGCAAAAAGGGGCCTGGTCCTTTGGCTGCCAATTGGTCCGGGGCTGAAGTGGTTAAGAATGCTTAAAATATTGATTATTTGTTGCTCCTGGTTTAACAACCAATTTGTTTAAAGAGGGAGTCCACCTGCACAAAAAATATTAAAAGTCAGCAGCTACAAATACTGCAGCTGCTGACTTTTAATAAATAGACACTTACCTGTTCCAGGTTCCAGCGATGTCGGCAGAAGATGATGAGGGATTGCTTGTCTCTCGGTTGCCCCCGCCGCCATCCTCTGTCAGGAAATCAGGAAGTGAAGCGTTGCGGCTTCACTGCCCGTTCCCTACTGCGCATGCGCGAGTCGCACTGCGCGGCTTTATTGGTCCCCGTTGTGTCCTGGGAACTGTGTGTTTCCCAAGACACAACGGGGGTGGCGGGCAGCTGCGGATAGGGGCGGGCAGCTGCGGATAGGGCAGGACAGCTGCGGCTAGCTAGTCCCGAAAGTGGGTGCAGATACCTGTATTATACAGGTATCTGCACCCCCCTCCCCCCTGACAGGTGCAAATTGTGGCACCGGAGGGGGGGGGGAATCCGATAAGCGGAAGTTCAACTTTAGGGTGGAGCTCCGCTTTAAGGACCTGGTCGTTGGAACGGAATCTGGTCATTAAGTGAGGAGAGCCTGTACAGTATGTTTTACAGCTTAAAGTTTTGGCTGTCATATTGTATCACCTCATCTTAAACTAGAACAGAACAAGTGCAACCCAGTGAGATACGTTAATGGAGTAATCCAGATGTTGCTTGGACACAAAGGGATCTGTTTAACAAAGATGAAGGTCAACAGCGTTCTTGTTATAAATAGTGTAGTAACCCCATCACACATCAATCAGTTAGAATTTACTTAAACATCTCAAGCTTGTCACACTCTAGCAGTGATTTAAAAGTCTCTTTAAATAAGCAAAAACTGCCTACTGGAAGCACTATCATTATAGTGTAATAATGATGTAATGTTGTCTTAACAAAACAAAAAATATAACTAGTCCATGTGTTCAGAAAGGCAAATCCATTTTGCGCTGCAAGTGCACTTGGAAGTGCAGTCACTGTAAATCCAAGGGGGACATGCAAGGAAAATAAAAAACAGCATTTTAGTGCTGTAAACCAAAGCCAGTGATGAGGGAGTGGCTGTCTGTGTCAATGGACGCAGCAGCGGGGCTCAGGTGCAAGCACGCACTAGTGCCCCCAGGGGAAGGGGCTTCCCATAGGGTCACTGGACAGAGGGGAGGGGCCATAAGCGCTGGCGGGGGATCCGAAAAGAGGAGGTTCGTGGCCACTCTGTGCAATTCCATTGCACAGAGCAGGTAAGTATATACATGTTTGTTATTTATTTATTTATTTTGTGTTTAAATGCCCAAAAAAAAATACCTGGATGATCACAGATTTACAGACAACGCAGTGCGGCAACCCCTCACCCTTTCCCAGTGCACTTTCTTTGTACTGGAGGCTGAGCACAGGGCCATCAACCCTACCAGCTGGGTGAGAAACAGGAGGAGAATGGTTATGTTTTCAGCACTTTTGAGTTCAGAGCGGTCACAGAAGGGAATAACAATTTGAATTTAGTAATCTTTCACCTTTAGTAATCTTTCCGAGTACCTGTCGCCTGCCATTTGCACTGTAATAGTGATAAAGTTAAGGTAAAATATAAATGATTTTTATTAAACTACACACTCTTGCACACAAATGCAAATACTTAAAGGCCTTTTAACAACTGGCCTTGTAAAATTAGTTGTAAATGTGGTACCTACATTTAAGAAGGGATCAATGGGGCTTTACTCATTAATTACAAGCTTGTAAATTCAACGTCTATTGTTAGAAAGTTACTTGAGATGTTGGTAAGGGATCACATACAAGAATATGAGCAATGAAGAAAAAGATATTATAAGAGAAGACCATCAGGGATTTATGAAATACAAATGTCAAACAAATCTTTCACTTATAACGATGTAAGCAGGAATACAGTGATGGCTGTGGGTGAATATTTGTAGTTTGTTAAAACATTTCACAAAGTTCTTTTCAGGAAGCTTGTATATATGGTTTAGTGAGCTAGCAGCTGGCCCAGGTTGGGATGGGGGTTAAGTGTTTCTTGCTTAATTCCTGGGCTTTTGGTCATAGTCAACCCTCCTGTGCTATAAAAAGGTAAAAAGGGGGACAGCTGAGGTCCTAAGAGGTGGGTTACGCTCGGTCCAGAAAGAATGTTGATCATATTGAACTGTTATGCCCCATACACACGCTCCGATTATCCGCGGACCAGGTCCGTCGGATCATGTCCGTCGTACTTTGTCCGATGTTGGTGTTGCGTACACACGGTCGGACAAAGTTGTCGGAAAATCCGATCATTCTGAACGTGGTGACATTTGTTGCCTACGACGGGACTACGTAGAGGCTAGTAGCCAATAGCTTTGGTCTTGTAATGTGATCTGAGCATGCGTAGCACTTTGTCCGTCGGAATTCGATACACACGATCGGATTTGGTGTGATCGGACTTTGTTGTCGAAAAATCTATCCAGCAGGAGATAGGACTTTGTCCGTCGGACAATCCGACGTACACTGTCCGATGGTGCCTACACACGGTCGGAATTTACGACAACATTGTCCGATAGGACAGAATCCATCGGAAAATCCGACCGTGTGTATGGGGCTTAATGCTGCTTGGTGGGCAGGGTGAAATGCATCAGGATGTGTGGTTTGGTGGAGACCTGTAGGCTGAGGCTGCTCTTTATCGTTTTGTCACCTGGGCTGGTTGGGAGTATCAGCGATCCTTTCCTGTTTACAGCTATAAAGGGTTAACTCGACAGGGACAAAGAAGAGGAGTGCAGTTTCTAAGGGTAACCAACTTTACCTGGTACCATGCCCTGCAACGAGGGGGGGTCGGTGTTCTGGTAGCACCTGGATCCAAACCTGCGTTAAAGAGATCTATGGTCTAGTCACAAGGTATTGGAAGTGAAAGAGTTAAAGTAAAGAGCATGCATGACGTTCGTGCTAGGTGCTCATTGGGATTCTGTTACTGGGAATGAAGTAACAGAGGTATGCTGGACTGGTGGATTGGGCACAGGCTCAGCACGTCCCTCCTAATACAGCCAAGTTCCAGAGTGTAGTGACAGAACAAGTCACTATTCAGAGGAACTCTGTATTATTACTGTACACAGTGAAAGCCCATCTCTAAGTCAGAGAACTGCCTTAATGTTTGATTCTTCAAATGATCACAGTCTCTGCCTGGTCCTGGGCATTGATGAGTGTGCTCCTTGTAAGAGGTACCCCCCGTGTGCACGGGCAGAGATGACCCCATCTCCCACAAGCTACTCTTTCAATAAAGAAGTGGTTCAGAAAATAGTAATGCATAGAAATTAACCACCAGTTTTATATTTCTTTAACTGACATTATATGCAAATAGAAGCTCATCCCCTTGATCTGCAAATTAATGAAACCAAGTAGATATAAAAACAAAGTTACCTTGTTTAACTAATTCAGGTCTGAACAGTGTCTATAAACACTGTGTCAAACTGTTTGTTTTTTTACAGCAACAGCTACCACAGCTGCTATATTTACACAGCCATTTCTGGCTATTATTTTGACAGCTGGGAATTGTCAGCAAGTATGAAGAGAAGATGGGGGGGGGGGGCAGTGGAAGGAATGCACATACTACACAGGTCCTGTGCAGTTAAATAAAGATTTCTGAACATGTGTCGTAAGCCCAAGGATCACGACTGGTTCAAGAAAAAGCTGAATATTATTGCTCTGGACCTGCTTCCTGATAGCGACAATGGTGGGCCATGGTTGTAAATGTTTGTATAATTAGCAATAAAGATCTGAACACTACTATTAGCAGCACTATTTTTAAACTCATACAAACTGTATTAAACTGCTCATACACTTATAGGAAATATACAGAGAAAGCACACCAAATCCAAAGAATTATTTTACAATACAATTGTAGCAAACGTGTATAGAAGCACTATAGTAAAATGGATACAAATATCTAGGGATGAGCTGCAGGTTCAGTCTGAAATTAGGTTGTTTGTTCAGGGCTTCAGCAAATGGCCAAAATAACTTGGTGTTTGGTTGAGTTGAACCTTCACTGGCAGCTGGAATTGAAACATTTAGCAGCGATAATGTGACAACTTCCCCTTAGGTTGGTTGTTAGAAAGCTGGCAGCTGCTGGCATCCTAACAACCATAACTCATACCCAACCAACAATGTAAGAACAAGGGAGAGCAGGAGGGGCAGGAAGGGCATGTTTTGGTGGTGGGAGGGGCACTGCATGGCTGCTTGGCCTTATTCTATACTGATTTAATTATGTATACTACCGAGGAGTCTGATGCTGCTGCTGTGTTCCTGTCAATGAGCTCACTTACTCATTACTTCCACCTCTGGTCTCCATTTGCTGTTCGCTCCTTCTGTATGTGCTGCCTGTTCCCGTACTGCGCTCAACTCCAGGTCAGTTATGGTTACAATGGCATCTAGAAACAGGGGATGAGACAGTGAAGACAACTTGCCAGTCATAGGTGTGTGTAGCCTAGTCCATTAGAGTGTGCACCCCAAGCTCAAACACATACATACACGCACACTTTTATAAATACATGTACACAAACTTTTTTTTAAAAATTGACACTTATCAATGTAAATAAATACTTAATTTTTTTAACATGTCAAAAATATAGTGTGGGCAGTATGCGGTGTGGACAGTAGGTGGGCAGTATGTAGTGGGAGCGGTGGGAGCAGTTCTCATGTCCGTTGTGTGCAGTGTAAGGGATTGAAGCAACATAGATAGCGCATGGAGGGAATTCCTGCAAGTAAAAGATAAACCTCTCCCCATCAGCCACTTACCACATGGCTAGAGGTAGAAGACTCCCAGGCTGCCATTTCTGTTCCACCTCCTTTCCAGATTCAGCTGCTCGAACAGTCACCTGTAAGTGTGCATGAAGGAGAGTTCTGGCAGAACCCCACCCACCACCTCCTCAGCCTGCTGCATGGGTTGATACTAAAGACCTGAGACAGAGTCCCCACAGGGGGCAAGCCTCAGGATGCTGTGTGCAGGGCACTGCTGCCAGTGTAGAAAGTCAAAGGAAGCCCTTGAGGCCCAGTGACAGAGATGGTTGCAGGAATGGAGGTGAACCCAAGCACCCCCATGGTGCTGCCTTTAGATTAGGGTGTGCCCAGGCACACCCGGCACACCCCCAGCGCACACCTATGCTGCTAGTGTAATTAGCCTGTTTGTGCAGGCAAGGGGGCTGCATGTGTGTACAGGTAGGCGGCTGTGTGAGTGCAGTTGGGGATAGGAGGGGATTTGTAGGTACAGGTAGAAATAGGAAAGGCTGTGTGTGTACAGGTGGAAATGAAAGGGTATGTGTGCATACAGGTGGGGATGGGAGGACTGTATGTGTATACATGGAGATTGAAGGGGCTGTCTTTGTACAGGCAAGGGACTGTGGGTGTACAGGGGTGCTGTACAGGTGGGGGGCTTTCTGAGTGTAGGGGCTATGTATGGACAGGTTGGTTGCTGTGTGTGTACAAGTAGGGGGCTATGTTTACAGGTGGGGAAAATCCGATCGTGTGTGGGCCCTAGCGGGCTTTTTCCATCGGAAAGAGCTGGATCTCAAATTTTCCAACAACATGGTCCGATCACGTCAATCCTGATCGCGTGTAGCCTAGTCCGACGGACAAAGTGCCACGCATGCTCAGAAGAAATTTGGAGACAAAAGCTATTGGCTACTGGCCTCTACGTAGTCCCGTTGGAAGTCACCTACGATTGGATTTTTTGACAACTTTGTCCGACCATGTGTGGGCATCACCAGTTTTGGACAAAATCCGTCTAAAAATATCCAACGGATTTGGTTATCGGAATGTCCGGCCGTGTGTACGGGGGCTTATGCCTTGTACACACGGTCGGACATTCCGACCACAAAATCCGTCTGATTTTTTCAGACGAATTTAGTCCGAAACTTGTGTTGCACACACACGGTCGGACAAAGTTGTCGGAAAATCCAATCGTTACGAACGAGGTGACATACAAAACGTACGACGGGACTATGTAGAGGCCGGTAGCCAATAGCTTTCGTCTCCAAATTTCTCCTGAGCATGCGTGGCACTTTGTGCGTCTAAATTCTCTACACACGATCAGAAAAAGTCAGATCGAATTTTGTTGTCAGAAAATGTTAGATCCTGCTCTCAAATTTTTTCCGACGGAAAAGCCCGCTAGAGCCCACACACAATTGGATTTTCCGACAACATAATCCGATCGGACTTTTCCCATCGGAATATCCAACCGTGTGTACGGGGCATTAGAGTAAAAGAAGAGGGATGGAGGCGCCAACTCTGATGATTCTATCATATAATTAAGTGTTAGTGTAATATATACACTTATTGGTTCACAGGGTGGGGATGCCCATCAGGGGTAGAGATGTCCTGGGGTGTACATTCCTCATTCTTTGTCTGGATGCCCGCCATGCACTGGTGACATCACTTCCGATTACGCTTTCCAGAGTGGTTAGTTTTAGCGTGGAAACCTTAGAACAGCCTGTGAACAGGTTTGAACATCTCTACGGCTGAAGGAACGCCACCGGAGCCTGCAGTGCAGCACCAGCACACCCCAGGACATCTCTATCCCTGAAGGGCATCCCCACCCTGTGAACCACTAAGTGTATATATTACACTAACACTTAATTATATGATAGAATCATCAGAGTTGGCGCCTCCCCCCCCCCTTATTTTACTCTCCTTACTAACATGGCAATGTTAGTAAGGAGATGGCATCCTCAGATCCTCTGAGGATGGCTGCCTCCTTATTTTTAAATACATATTGACTCATCTAGATGTGCTATTAAAGCTACTATTGCATAATTTTTACATTATTACTAAGACATCACAAGATTTGGAGCACCGTAATCCCTTCCTTTTTATGAATACTGATCTATTTCATACTTGTAACACTTGTGAAAACACAATAAAAACTATTGAAAAAAAACCTTATTTGCCACATAGTTGCCCAATTAAACAGTGCATTGAGGTCGGCTTGTAAGTTGTAGCCATCCTGTAAGGACGTTATTCCACTGAAAAGCTTGGTGTCATCTGCAAAGACTGAAATGGTACTTTTAATCCTAGACTCTGTATCATTTACAAAAATATTAAAAAGTAAGGATCCCAACACTGAACCTTGGGGTACACTAACAACCCTATACCAATCAGAGTACGAATCATTAACCACTATTAACCATTACTCGCTGAATAAGGTCTTTTAGACAGTTTCCTATCCATTTACAAAATGATCTTTCCAAGCCTGTAGTCTTTACCTTACACATTAGCTGTGTGTGGGGAATTGTGTTAAATGCTTTTGCAAAATCCAAGTATACCACATCTACAGCCACCCCTCTGTCCAAGGTTTTACTTACCTTCTCGTAGTATTGAGTTTTGATGATTTTGCTTATGTACATGCATGTATGGGAAAACGCTATGCCAAAAGAGGATAGGCATAGAATAGTGCCACAACTTAGACCCTCTGAGATATAGTGACAGAAAAAATATGATTCAAATATCAAAATTTACAATTTATTACAAAAAATAAATAATCATGTAATTGGACAAATACAAATTCATAAAACCATCAATCCTCCTTTTGCCTATTGCCTCTATCAGTGCATTTACATGGTTCCTATTGGAGATGCATGTGAAGTGTCCAGACATTTTTGTTTGTTTATTTGTCCTGTTTGTCCCCAGACAACATTGTCTATGGATTGTGTATGGTGGAGGATTGATGTTTTTTTTAATTTGTATTTGTCCAATTACATAATTATTTATTATTTGTAATAAATTGTACATTTTGATATTTGAATCATTTTTTTTCTGACACTATATCTCAGAGGCTCAGATGTTGTGGCACTATTCTATGCCTATCCCCTTTTGGCATAGCATTTTCTTTATGTTATTTAGCCATTGAACCCCACCTCTATGTGGTGTGAGTGGATGAGTGCCTGGCGGTAATATTGTTTAATTTGATTGGCTTGGTTTCCATACCTTTTTATATTCTAACATGCATGTATGACTCTGAGAGTAGGTGACATCCTTATTGTATTATAATGCTAGATGTAAAATGTCATACTAGGATATTTGTATCCATTGAACTATAGTGGTTTTATAAATGCAGAATATAATTCTTTTTAATGCATATGTTTGTAGGCACAACCGCATTTAATCTTCAATAGGAGTGCAGGTGACAGGGTGACAACCCAATAGTTGCAATAAATATACATGTGAATTCCTATAAATCTTACCCTTTAAGGTTGTACCACTTCCCTAATACCTAGAAAAATTAAAGGGAAAGAAAAATAACTAAAATGGACTTTAAAGGTAAAGAAAGTGTTACACTGCTAAAAATAATTCCAATGGTATAAATATATATATGTAAAATCTAAATGTGAGCAAATATGCTTACCTAAATAGGTAGTAAATCACAAAAAAGGAAAAAAATCTTATCCCTGCAAAATAATGTTATAATATGCTATGGGGAAATATTGCTTTGCCAGGGGGTCCCCCTTGAGAGTCTGTTAGAGATTTTTAGGGGAATTTCACACTTTTTTTTTTTTTTGTGGAATCCCTCTTAAAATCCATACCAGTCCCAAATAGTACTGCCACTGACCTCCAATACAGAGGCAAGGGATTACAGAACCATGCCATTGACCACCAAGGCATCAGGGGAGCTGATTAGCCATCGATCACTAATGCAGGGGGGAGCTAATTAACACTGGCACTGATCACCATTGCAGTGTGGGACTAATTAACACTGGTGCTGACCACCAATGAATAGAGGTAGCTAATTAACATTGCCATTGACCACCAATGTACAAAGGGACCTAATTAACACTGTCACTAGCCATCTTTTGTGTGGGCATGGGGGGCAGATAGCACTGCCACTGACTTCCAATGCAGAGACAATGCCATTGACCACCAATGTATGAAAGGAGCTAATTAACACTGCTACTGACCACCAGTGCGGGGTGGGGACTAAATAACATTGCCACTAATCACTAATGTGTGTTGTCTGCTATTAGCACAGGGGGAAGGGGTTAGTTACACCGCCACTTACTATCAATAGGGTGTCTTTTAAATAATACTCCAACTTACAGTTAATACAGCAAGAGGGTTGTGGGGGGGAGGGGGTTAGTAGCATTGCCGTTGGCCAACAATGGCTTTATCATTTCAAAGTGCTTTGTTTCGTTTCTATAGTAATCCTAATATTGTTAAAATGTGTAAGTGAATTTTGTTTTAAAATACTTTACATATAATATTTTATTTTAAGATCTATAAAAATGTTCATGTCGTAATAAACTGAGTGATGGGGGTCGCAGTTTGGCACTAGATGAAAGTACGGCTAAGGTGACAAATAACTTTATCCAAAGTTTACATTTATCAGCACTCTTTTCCCCCTTCGATTTTACAATGACAAGCCAAACGTTGAACTGTAAACATACCAGTGTTTGTAAAATGAAGAAAGCCTTTAACCAAGTCATAACTGGCCATCTAGTGATGATGCAGTGGTAATACAAGAACAATTCACTAATTCAGCTCTACAGAGTGTGCAAAGAACTTCTGTATTTTTAACTGGCATTAGTTAAAAGCATACAAGAAAAAACAGTATCACTAGAAAGAAATCATAATTCTTGCTATACCATTTAACTTATTTTGTATCTGGCTGTAAAATATTGCTATGAAAAGCTGTAACAACTTGAAAGTGCTTGAAAGTAAAACCTCTAAAGTGATCACTTTTTTCATCTTCTGAGTTAGAGCAAGCAGAGGATCCTCTATTCATAAGAACAAAACACATTTATAGAATGCATACATACAGAATGGGGTTTTGATCATTTTTCATCAAAAACAATGACAATTATTTTCATTGCTCTTTATTCATCCTTGCATGAATTTAGTGTGATGTACAGATGATACAAAAATATACTTTTTAGTAGGCATCTTGGTACATTTATAACAATTTGATATGTAGTGCAGACGGCAGTGTACATTATAGTGTACATCTCTAGCATATAGCAATTTGCCTGTCCTAGGAGTAGATGTGGGACCCTTCTTTGCTAACTAAGAACCTTTTAACATAACTGTAATACAACTTAAACAAACAAACACATTCACCATATCCCAGTCGCTAGGGTGTAAGTGTAATTATTCTTGTGGGTATCTGAGGTTTTGGATAAAATGACAGCATATGCATAATGTTAACTGACAGTGTCCTAGGCTTCGAATGGAGGGTTTTTCTGTGTTACCTAGTCCAGACATCTACTCAGTGGTGGCTGGTGCTCCAAATCTTTGGGGGGGGGGGGGGCAAACAAACTGAAAAATTCAGAAAAATACTTAAAAAAAACATCAATTGCAGCCTCACTGTGCCTATGAAATCCAGCCACTTTGCCCATCAAATGCAGGCACTGTACCATCATATGCAGCCACTGTGCCATCATATGCAGCCACTGTGCCAGCAAATGCAGCCACTGTGCCCAGCAAAAGCAGCCACTGTGACCATAATACGCAGCCATTGTGCCCATCAAATACAGCCACTGTGCCCATCAGATGCAGCCACTGTGCCCATAAAATGCAGCCACTGTGCCCATAAATGCAGCCACTGTGCCCATCAAATGCAGCCACTGTGCAAATCAAATGCAGCCACTGTGCCCATCAAATATGCAGCCACTGTGCCCATCATATGCAGCCACTGTGCCCATCAAATGTAGCCACTGTGCCATCAATTGCAGCCACTGTGCCATCAATTGCAGCCACTGTACCATCAATTGCAGCCACTGTGCCCAGCAAATGCAGCCACTGTGCCCATAATATGCAGCTCCTCTCCAAGACAGTGCACCAGAGCAAAGGCGACCTCTGCTCCAGCGTGTGTGTCCTCCGCTCATCTTCCTAAGCGCCAGGCATCCAATAGGGTGGCAGGAATCAGGAAACAGGTCTGACGTCTGCCTCCTGATTGGTGGGGAGGTTAGTGTGAAAATAGTGAAAATTAGATTGCTATCGTCACACAATTGGGTGGGATCAGGGTGCATTCTCTGTGCCCCGAGCCCACCCTATTTTCAACCCTATTAGAGGCTCTGGCTCTAATCAGGTGCTTCAAAATGAATGAATAACTTGTATAGCGCTACATATGCAAACTAAATCGCAAACTAAATCGCCTCAGGGAGTTTTTGCCGCCAGTGTCCATCTGGGTCTTCAGAAGAGATGGGTCTTGAGCTTCTTCCTGAAGGCCAGATGGTTTTCTTCCGAGCGGATGTCCGCGGGGTAGAGCTTCCACAGCCGTGGTCCTTGGACTGCGAACCTTGGTTCGCCTTTTAATTTATAACGGGTCTTGGGGATGTGGAGGAGGTTCTGGTTAGTTGACTGGAGAGTGCAACCTGGGGTGTAGTGCTTTATTTTGTTGCAGAGGTATTGCAGGGCTTTTCCTTCTGTACATTTCTGAGTGAGGCAGGGGGTCTTAAATGTAACTCGGTCCTTCACGGTTAGCCAATGGAGCGTCCTCAGGGATGGGGTGATTGATCCTCAGGGTTTTTTTTTCCAGTTACCAGTCTGGCTGCTGTGTTCTGGATGATTTGTAGACGTGAAATTTGGTATTTTGGAAGTCCTAGGTAGAGGGAATTTGTGTAGTCGAGTCGGGAATTGATGATCGTTCCAACTACTGCTGCTGTATCTCCTTCCGGGATGAAGGGGATGAGTCTACGCAATAGGCAAAGAAGGTAGTGGGATCCGCTGACTACTGATCCTATTTGTGCATCCATTGTCATGTCTGAGTCAAAGATGACTCAGAGGCTTTTGGCTTTAGTGCTGGGGGTGATGGGTTTTCCGAGGATGGTGAGTGGACATCGTGCCAGGGTTTTTGTTTCAGTTTGCGTGGAGGAAGAGGAGTTCTGTTTTGGGTCCATTGAGTTTAAGGGAGCTGTCCGTCATCCAATCTTCGATCAATGAGAGACAGTTTTCCAGTGCCTAGTATTGGTCTTTTTTGTTGGTGATGCATAGGTAGAGTTGAATGTCATCCGCGTAGGAGTGATAAAGTAGGTCCTGGTTGCTGATGATTTTGAGGAGTGGGCAGAGATAGATGTTAAAGAGCACGGGTGACAGGGGTGATCCTTGAGGGACACTGCATGTAATTTTTCGTGCTTCCGAAGTGAAAGCTCCTAGTTTCACTTTCTGAGATCGGTTCTTTAGGAAGGATGCGAACCAGGATAAGTCTGAGTCTGCAACTCCAGCTACTTCTGTGAAACGAGTGAGCAGGGTTTTGTGGTCTACTGTGTCAAACGCTGCACTGAGGTCCAGCAGCACCAGGAGACACCATTGTCCTTTATCTGCTGCTTCGAGGGTATCATCCCAGATCTTGAGGAGTGCAGTTTCTGTGCCGTGGCGAATGTACCACCCCCTCCCACCCCCCGCCATAGGAATCCATGCACCGGGTTCCTGAAAGAGGCCGGGCGCATGGGTGGGGGGTGGCGCCCGTGCACTCACAATGCACGGGCTGCCACTGCATCTACTGTATATAGCGGAAAGTGGCGAGTCAATCTAAAGATTCCAAATTTTGTTACATTTCTGCAGGCAGTCTCTGGATTTGTAGGCTAATTTGTCTGAGGGAACACATTCATTTATCAGCTCAGTCCATTCCCTTTGCACATTTCCACTGGATTGCCACCAGCTTCCTTGCATAGAAAAGCAGGATATATATATATATATATATATATATATATATATATATATATATACAGTACATGTTTAATGGAGTTATCTGTAGAATGATTTGATAGGATTTCTAGTAAACAGACTGCTGGGTTACAAATATTTGATGTATTAAGGGTTTATGCTAGTAACTCTATAATCACAAACCAGAAGGGCCTAAGTTTGAGAAAACTCCAAATCATATGTAGGACATTACCAGGTTCACCAAACACTCAAGACTTAAAAAAAATAGTAGGCAATTGTGGAATAATTTTACAAATGTAAAATATGTGAGCTGTAGTTAGCGATGTTGGATTGTTTTTTTTATCTCTAGATGAGATTACAGTCTCTGGGTAGGTGGGTAGTACTTCTTTCCATTCTATGTCCCTAATGGTGGGTATGCCCAGGGTCCATTTTATTTAGTTTAGTTTCTTTGGTTGCCAGCAGTTTAAATAAAAATTAGAGGCAAATTTTTTAAATTTTCTAGGCAGGATGAGACCTTTTACAGAAGTTGTTTTGAGAGAAACTGTATGTGATCCATATTCCAAATTTATTCTGGAAAATGAGCAATGAGTTTCTGTATGACAGAAGGCATGGGCGTCAGGAAATTTCCACCACTATATCTCCACCGTATTATATTTAAACAGCCAGAAAGTAAGATTTATTTGGGTTCTACTCTAAGGACATAGCCTATCTTTAGTCAAGTCATCTACAATATTAATGTCCTCAGCTATAAGGAAAAGGCCTTCTGTCAACTCATTCATATGGCTCATGATCTTGTATAAGGTTTGTATAGTAAAATGAGGAAGAACGTATAGGTCAACCAAGTTAGGCAGAAAATCCTCTATTGACAATTTCAAAATTACTTATCTGCTGCCATATTCATTTATATGTCTACCACAGTAGCACTAAGTGTTTTGGTGGTGAGTACATTGGCTTCTCCAGCATGTGAAGCTTGTGTGGCATGGTATATTCGAGCCACCCATTTTTTTTTTTAAGAAATAGCACTTCCGATCCATAGAGTTTCTTGCAGGATAATATTGTGTGGATTGTATTTTTTGGAGTAGTTGACGATTTAGGAGAATTAATTTTGTCTTTAAAGTGATTGTAAAGGCTCAGTTTAAAAAAATAAAATAACAAATATGTTATACTTACCTCCTCTGTGCAGTTGGTTTTACACAGAGCAGGCTGGATCCTCCTCTTCTTGGGTCCCTCTTTGCTGCTCCTGGCCTCTCCCTCCTATCGAGTGCCCCCTCAGCCAGCAGCTCTCTATGGGGCACCCGATCCAGGTCAGAGCTCCATGTATCTATTCAGACAAGGAGCCCCGATCTGACCCCACCCCCTCTCTCCCCTGACTGGCTGACTGATTTTGATTGACAACCATGGGAGCCAATGGCACCGCTGCTGTGTCTCAGCCAATCAGGAGGAGTGTCCCGGATGGCTTAGACATTTATGGACATCGCTGGAGAGAGAAGGGGCTCTAGAATGCATTAAGATTTAAAACCTTCTGCCTTTACAACTCCTTTAAGTCCCCAGACATTCCAGGAAATAATCTTTCTAGACATATTAATAAGATAGGGTTATATTTCACATCAGGCTGGAGTAGGTAGGTAGATAAATAGGTAATCACATAGACGATGAGACAAAGCAGCTGATGGACAAGCACAACTGAGAAATAAATAACAGTACTCTGAAAAAGGTTCCAGTGATATGAAATCCTGGTGGGTGGTTCTTCAAGTTGCATGGCACTGTGTTTTTGAAGTTGCACTGGTAATGCCTTAGCGTTGCCAAGAGATGACAAACTGATGTCCAACAACCAGGAAAAAATTGAATTGTTCCTAAATTTTAATCATATATAGGAAGAGTTCGGACATGTTTTGGAGAAACTTTATAAATAAGTAATGGCAGCTGCAGATTATGGGAGTCTCAGTCCTTGGCCATAAAGAACACAGAGAAGTCCACGGACTGATTGTACAAAGTGTTTCTTTTTTGTTTTTACTGGCAGATGAATCTCCACATAAACTTTTGTCTCAGGAAGGCTTTAGCCACAAACTGAACTCCTAGATCTGTTCACCTGCTCCAGCCCTTATTAGCGGTTTTTACTCTTACCTATGTATTCTCAAGTTATTTAATTCTGCAACAGAAGGAGAAAACAGATCCCCTTCATCTGGTTCTGTAATTGCTATAATGTTGGAGATAAAGAAGAAACTGTGGTGCAAATATTTCACCATTTGGGTCCTGGGTATATTGCTATAACTGGAAGCCCTTGGATGATAGCAAAACAAGTTATACATTTAAGTCAATAGGTTCAGTTCACAAAGCTATTTTTCTCATGCTTGACTATTTTTTTGATACTTATATTGTTTATAATTCTAAAGGTTCAATTCACAAAGGTGAAAATCATTGCACCTTTGCTCTAAGTAATACAAATCCATCAAGATTCCACACAGCTAATACAGTTACAATTTATTTTAGCAAAGTGGAAAATATAATAAAACTGCGCAAACCTAATAAAAAACGAATGAAAAAGCAGCTACACAGGAATGTGACAAATATTCAAATACAATAGTGAAAAAAATGTAGCACTAAAACAAGTAGTGCAGTGATAATACATGAAAAATACTAGTGCATTACAATATTTAAATTCAAACATTAAAGTCCGACATAGTGCAATAAATGAATGTGTAGAACGAAACAATATATGACACCAATCCTATAAGGAAAAAATATATATAGAAGTCCAACAGTGGAATGATGATCTCCTGATATGAAATAAATCCAAAACTGGTGAATCCTTAAAGTGAAAAAGTTTGTGCACTCTTACCGTAACAGGTGGATTCGGATGTCAGCGACACTGAATCAAATAAGCATGGATATCCGGATAGGTGGTTCTCCCGGATGCAGGTGAGGACCCCAGATCTCAGATGGAATCTCCTCTCGGCTGGAAAGATCTCAGCGGTATCAACTAAACTTGAGGGGCAGCTTGACCAATAGGAACACCACAACAACTCTCATCCAAACAACAAACACCACCATCTGCCTTCTTAGCAGATCTGTTTAGAAAAATGCACTCAAGTTTGGTTTATACCACTGAGATCTTTCCAGCCAAGAGGAGACGCCATCTGAGATCTGGGGTCCTCACCTCCACTCGGGAGAACCACCTATCCGGATATCCATGCTTGTTTGATTCGGTGTCGCTGATATCCGGATCCACCTGTTCCGGTAAGAGTGTACAATCTTTTTCACTTTAAGGATTCACCAGTTTTGGATTTATTTCATATCGGGAGATCCTCATTCCACTGTTGGACTTCTATATATATTTTTTCCTTATACGATTGGTGTTATAGGACTATATCATATATTGTTTTGTTCTACACATTCATTTATTGCACTATGTTGGACTTTAATGTTTGAATTTAAATATTGGAATGCACCAGTATTTTTCATGTATTCTGACTGCACTACTTGTTTTAGCACTACATTTTTTCACAATTTATTTTAACATTGCATACATATGTTTTGTTACTTTAAAGCAATAATCTTTAGTGTAGTGTGTTAGGTTAGAATAATCTTTTCATAGTCAATCAAACTACAAAATGACTATAAAGGGTACATCACAACACTTTAATCTACCAGTTCAAGTTGTAAATGTTTAAATCCTCTAAGGTAGCAAACAACCTTGTCTATCCAGATTGCTTTAATTGAGTCTTAATTAGCTTACCTGTAGACACCACCTGGAACATTGCTTGAGCAAGTGCTACCTTGAAAATCTGGCAAGTTTGTGGCCTTTGAGAACTGAGCTTACAGATCACAGCTATACAGCTGACTGAGGGAAACCTTTCCCTCCTGTCATGCATCTATGAGTCCAAAGTGGTGAGATGGGAATCATGCATACTGAATACTCAAGCAGACTTTAATACACACTGCAATTTAATCTGAAGGACATTGTTTAGTATATTCTCTACATATTTGACATGTTTCACGTCTGCCAGTCCCATTGTTTCCAACATGGGTCTTTTCTTACTGGTTCTCAATTATTCCCTTTTTTAAATAATTAATTATCTTTGATAATTTTGCTGTGCCTTCCTTTAAATTACATTGTATACACAGCACTGTCTAATATTAGATGTTAAGCCATCTTTTCTCAAACAGGGTGCTGCCTGGATTCTTCAAGAGTGATATGGCAAAATGCCTAAAAATTGCCCAAAGCTTGTCAACATGCCATCTGGTGGATCAAGACTGCCTTTTTGTTGCACAAAGCCACAGGTTATTATTAGTTTTACATTGAATCTAGTGAGTGTTCCACTGCGGGTGGAATCCTCCAACTGCAGGGGTTGGCTCCCAATGGTCGTTAGCCATTCCATAAACTCCAAAAACAAACTTCCAAAGAAGAAAGGAAGCTGATAGACACTTTTAAACAGTAAGTGGCTTTAACTCTTATTTGAAAGTTTATTTGTGGAGTCCCAGGTTTTTTCTCGATAAGAAGCATGTTGTGCACATGCACAGCATCCTTGTTTGCCCCTCCCCTGATCCTCTCCATCAGCATTGGGGTCATGTTAGCTGCATGAGGAAGAAGAAAAATTTTGGAATATAGTCAGTACCACAGTGTGCATATTTGCTCTGTAAAAATAAATCCACTCTAGTGTTGGGTGTCCTATGTGTCTGGATGCTACTGCATTATGTAAACTATTAGTTTCATTTTTTAAATTTAAGAATGGGATGCCTCAAGATAGTAGATCATTTAGAAGAATGTCTTGATTAAAAAAACATTGAGCAACACGGGTTTAAACAGTATAATATCAATCTTAAAAGAAGCACTAAAAAGTCAATGTCCCTGTAAATGTCCTCTTAGAAGGATCTTCAAAGCCTTTGGATCCAATAAGCACAATATATGATTTCAAGGTTTGCACATGTGGAGTTTAATACACTACATTATACAGTATAGTGTCCTTTCATTTTTTCTCATTTAGGCTGGGTTCACACTTATGCAAATTGCGGTCTGCATTGGAAAAGTCCTGTGTGTCTTTGGCTCAGTTTCAGGTGCAAATTCAGGCAAAAATTCGGACCCGATTCACACCTGAATCCAAGAAGAATCGTTAACTCTGGTCTCAGCAGAAGGACAGAAGAAGCATCCAGTCACAGGGACACACCCACACCTATACATTGTATAGTGTTGAAGTGATCCACTAGAGTGAACTCCGTGTGAAAAAACAGCACTTACTAATATATTACCAAATAAATTGAATAACAATAAAATAATTAACAATAAAGTGACAATTGCATAAAACTTAAATTATGTGCATTTCATGTTGCAAAAAACAATCCATGAAAACTCCAAACAATAAAAGAATAATCTCTGTGATCAGAGAATATGAAATCCAGTGTAAATAAACAGTTTGTAAAGTTCTCTCAGGTGTATAAGGTCACCCTAGTGCCTTCATCGGCTGATAATGGCGTAGACAGCATACATGATTGTTTTCCAGTGGGACACCAAAAAAGGGTGAAGTAGAATTTCCTACTTACCGGAGGTTGTTGACCCTCTTTGCCATATAGCAAGAGGAGTCAAATAAAAATTTCCCCCAGTCACGGAGAACAGATTGGCCATGTACGCCTACCTTCTATTCCCTACCTAAAAAGAAATCTTACTAAACCACTGAGTAGACCCATAATTTCAGGATGCAGTAGTTTAACGAAAAATGCCAGCATTTTTGTTGATACCCACCTACATCCCCATATTCTATCCTTGCCCTCCTATTTGAAGGATAGTATCCATCTCTTACAGACCATCGATGAGATCCATGTTTCCCCTGGAGTGTGGTTGGTAGCTGTCGATGTTGAAGCAATGTATATCAGTATACCACACAACAGGGGCATCTCGGTGTCAAATCTTTATTACACGAAAGAAGTACAACTCAAAAACCATACAGTGAGTTTGTTGCTGCGTTCCCTGAGTTTATTTTGCACAACAACTTTTTTATTTTTGGCGATTCCCACCACATCCAGGTGCAGGGAGTGGTGATGGTGACTTCCTGTGCCCCATCATACGCTAACCTGTACCTGGGGGGGTGGGAGTGCCAAATTACGAGTGATGAGTTATCCTCATATTCTGGGATGGTTCTGGGGGGATTACTCAGTGCCTTTATTCACACACTAAATATAAATGATTTCAACTTGTCATTTACTATGATATGTAGTCAGGAAAGCATTTATTTTCTTGATGTTGAGATATTTATCAAGACAGACATGACATTGGGAACCACCCTCTTTTGGAAACCTACAGCTGGTAACACTAGTTTAAGAACAAACAGTGGACATCCATCAAGTCTGGTCAAATCCATTCCTTATGGACAGTATCTGCGCCTCAAGCGCAACTGTTCATCACAGGAGGATTTCCAGCTTAAAGCCAACAAACTCAGAGATAGACTAATAGCTTGAGGTTATTCCAAAAAGACCCTGAAAAAAGAATGTCTTGATTAGAAAAACAGAAAGCCAATGGTAGGGGCAGAGAGGGACTAGTTTTTCAAACTATTAAACATAATAGTGATGATAAAACTCGGACAACCAAATGAATCATGATATATTCCAGGCAACAACAGCAGATCAAACATATATTTTTGCTAAATACTAGTATCTATTGAAAGCTGACCCCCAGGTAGCTAGTTGTATCAGGGACAAAGCGGAGATTGTATATCGCAGGAACAACTCGATAAGGGATCAACTGGTCCAGAGTCATTTCTATAAGGAAGGTATTCAATGTAAATGCAAATACCCAGAAACTCACAAGTGTGGTGGTTGTTCATACTGCCAATTCTTGTGGCCCAGAAAGACACACACTCTACCAAACAGTGAAATCTATCAAGCCAAGCATTTACAAATTGTCAGACAATGGGTGTCGTTTACCTTATGACATGTATATGTTGCAGTTATTATGTCAGAAAGACTAAACGTTATTTCTGGAAACGGAAATACGACCATGTATCCGCTATTAAGGGGGGTGACATCATTTCCCCTATTGCAAGGCATGGAACATAGAAACATAATAAGAATCCCCGCAGTGTTAGATTCTTTGCCCTCAAACAAATTCATATGGATATATGAGGAGGTGATTGGGATTGCCTAATTTTACAAAGGGAGACTAGATGGATTCACCGTTTGGTGGCAACACAGCCACCAGGCTTAAATGATGCAATAAGTTACGAACATTACTTATAAAGCTCTGGTAGTTTGCTCCTGCTTCATGTCTATCCCCCATTCCCTGTATATACAGTATCTCACAAAAGTGAGTACACCCCTCACATTTTGTAAATATTTTATTCTATCTTTTCATGTGACAACACTGAAGAAATTACACGTTGCTACAATGTAAAGTAGTGAGTAGGGGACAGCAAATGTACACTGTTATACAAGCTGTACACTCACTACTCTACATTATAGCAAAGTGCCATTTCTTCAGTGTTGTCACATGAAAAGCTAGACTAAAATATTTACAAAAATGTGAGGGGTGTACTCAATTTTGTGAGATACTGTATACACATACTTGCAGCTTAGTGCGTCTAGGGTGGTTGTATCTATTTAAGAACTATGGAAGGGCTATATAGGTGTGGGGGGATGGGGTTACAAGGGATTATATGTTGTGTCATCTTGTAATTATGTATTTTGTTTAGTCTCTAAACGGAAAGCTGTTGCCCTCTAGTGGATATGGGTAGGTCCTTAAAATCACAGCTCTTATATGAGAATGCCTTTGCATAATCCATTTTGTCCACTCTTTTCCCAAATTCATTGACATGTCTGTGTGACTTATGAATGTGGATATATTTCAGGTTGGCAGTCATAGGGATCCCCTGTTTGGGCAGTGTGGTGAGCCAGTCTGGAGGCACGTTTGTATGCTTTTGTGGCGAGGTCCGAGCTGTTGTCCCCGCCGGTGGGTGATTGGGCGGGGGCAGGGTAGGAGGTGTTTTGCCTCTGTGATGCGTTGATTTGCTGCATAGGGTATGACGTAGGGCCCCGATGCAGCCCACTACCTATGATGCATTGCCCGCACATGTTCAGTGCACCTTTCACGGCACAATGGCGCCAATTTTGACTTTCTCCATTTGTAGATACTAATTTGTGGCTTTGTACACCATGAGATAGGCTCCGCCCCTGGCCCTATGTAGGTTCTTTGACTGTGTGAGGGAGCTGAGGAGTTCTTTGATTCTGGCATAAGGGACCACCATTATGGGACCCCCTGGCTTGCCACTCCGTACCACATTTTCAATAGCACATTCCATCTCACATGTGGCTATTGTATTTAACATCAGGAATTCTGGGTAAGTGTTTGATTTAGGCGATACTCACACATATATCCCATTTTGGGATACTTTTCCTCTGTATATGAGGGCATGCTAAAGAGGGTGGGTATTTTCCCTACTACTGCTAATAACCATAAGGAGCAAAAGTGATCTCAGTAGACATGTGTTTCCAAATTGGGGAGTAGGGGTGTCGTTTGTAACTTAAAGGGGCCCCATACCAAATTATCTTTTTGCCCTATTATTTTATATACAGTGTTATGTGTCTATATTGATGGGTTCTGTCACATTTGTTATTAGGATGTCCATATGATATATCTTTTCAAATATTCACATGAAATGATAAATAGGAGCTTGGTCTCCTATTTATTGGTCTCCTAGAGCTATGTGTGGACAACCCATATGACCAGAGGGTGGCAGCAGCTGACTGTATGAAGACCATGTATTATGACTCCATGTATATGTTTTGAATGAATTCTGAGGTATGTGGCAACAAATCATCGAGCCATTATACTTATTGACAAATTGAGATTGAAATTGATCTTTATAATATTTCTTATTTTAGTGTTTGACTACGATACATTTTCAAAGGAGCGGGCTATGCCCTGTGAAACGCAACTGTGTCGAAGTCTCTCATCCCCTGCTGCAGTGGGGTTGACGAGAATCAACACTAAGAAGAGCACCTTATTGCTTTTTGATGTTTATGGTACATATGTAAATTTTCATGTCTTTAATATTTTAAATTTGAATTAAAAAATATATTGATAATTTTTTACCCCATTGGTACTCTTACAAGTCCTTCCAATTTAGTAGTTAGGGTTATTTTGTGCAATCTACTTCTTAGGATGAGGTACCGGACAAATTTTGTTCAATCATTTAGGGTTTTCCTATGAGACCCTCCTCCCATTATTCTTATTTTATTAAGGTATAATACACCTGGATACACTTAATAGCAGCAAAGATATGTACAGTTTTACCCACATGCTAATGTTGCAAAATTCAGGCATTAAGATTTGTTTTATCACCTGTCAGTAAGGGATTAAGAAAAAATGTGTTAGGTACTGTTGGATTGGTGGATGTGCCCTTAGCAGGTCAGACAGTGGATGTATATGCCGATTAGGGCATTTGGATCTTTCTCTAAAAGTAACCCTATATCCTGTGGGATTATCTTGTTTTTCTCATTTTAAAGCATATGTAAACGATCACCTTGTAAAACAACCCATTAAGTTTAAAATAGAAATGAAAGGCAAAACATTGGGGTATAGATATAAAAAAAAATGTAAACACTTCTTCCTAGACATGTGCAATTCGTTTCGTTTTTTTTCGTTTTTCGTTTTTTTCGTTATTTTCGTTCGTTCGTTTTCGTATGAATGAACGAATCAATCGAATCGTTCGAATCCGAATAACGAATCGTAACGAATCGTTCGAAACGTACGAATCCGATTAACGAATCATTCGTAACTTTTTTTTTTCGATTCGTAACTTTTTTTTTCATTTCTTAACTTTTTTTTCAATTCGTAACTTTTTTTTTTTTTTTTTTTTCGATTTGTAATTTTCCGTGTCTCTAATTGAACCAAAAGAGTCGTACATTCGTAACTTTTTTTTCTATTCGTAACTTTTTTTTTTTTCGATTCGTAATGAATGGATTGAACAAAAAAATTCGTACATTCGTAACTTTTTTTTTTCGATTCGTAAATTATTAACCACCTGATTACTTTGCACTTAAACCCCCCTCGTGACCAGACCAATTTTCAGCTTTCGGCGCTGACGCACTTGGAATGACAATTGCGCGATCTTACAACACTGTACCCAAATGAAATTTTTACCATTTTTTCCCCACAAATAGAGCTTTCTTTTGGTGGTATTTAATCACAGTTGGGTTTTTATTTTTTGCTAAACAAATAAAAAAAGATGGAAAATTAAAAAAAAAAAAAAAATCATGTTTAATAGTTTGTTATAAAATTTTGCAAACAGGTAATTTTTCTGCTTCACTGATATGCGCTGATGAGGCGGCACTGGTGGGCACTGATAGGTGGCACTGGTGGGCACTGATAGACTGCACTGGTGGGGACAGATAAGTCGGTACTGATGGGCACAGCTAAGATGGCACTGATGGGCATGGATGGGCACTGATGGATGGCACTGATGGGCACTGATAGATGGCACTGAATAGATTGTTTTTTTGTTTGTTGATTTGTAATTTTACATGTCTCTCTCACAATGGCGCTGCCTAACGTGCTTTGAATGGATTCGTAAATTCATAACTTTTTTTCTTTTTGGTCGTTGATTCGTAAATTTACATGTCTGACAATGGTGCTGCGTGCTTCGAATGGATTCGTACTTTTCTAATACATCGCTGTTATTCGTAACTATTCGAAAAATCTTGTTTTTCTTTTACTTTCGTTTTTTACATGTGGCTATAGTCTCCGCTAGTGATGGGAAGTCCGGATCTTTTAACTGAATCGGTTCATTTCGAACTACTCACTGAAATGAACCGATTCTTCGGTTCTTCGGTTCACTTGCTGAGTCTACTGACAAGCAAGTGAACCAAAGCTCTGACTCAACTTAAATGATTAGAATCAAAAGAATGATTCTTCACAGAAGGTTGGCAGGTCCTGGGGAGGTTTACTTGTATTTAGTTCCTTGCTCAGAGCACAAAGCACAATCCTATTGTTGTGTCAGACTGTCTGTCAGACCACAATTTGTCAGATCAGCCAATAGTTTGATATTGTTCTATTAAAAACCGTTGATTTTTTTTTTTCCCTATCTTGTCTGTATTATTTTCTATACCACCACGGTAGAGATCATGGTTGTAGGAATTGAAAAAAAAAAAAAAAAATCCAAGGATCCAGGGGGCATAGAAATCTCAGGACCAGAACGCAGAACAATATTACGCAGACCACAGAAAAAATATTACTATAAGGCCCCTTTCACACGAGGCGGACTCCGCTTCCACGGAGCCCGCCTCTGTCTGCCGGCTCAGCGGGAGATCTCTCCGTTGATCTCCGCTGAACCGGCAGATGACAAGTCCCTCTCCGCTCACTGAGTGGGGAGGGGCTTGCGAGCGCCGCTGGTCTCTATGGAGAGATCGGATGAAAACGGACAGTGTGTCCGTTTTCATCAGATCTCACCCGATCCGATCCGCCAGCAACGGATCTGGACGTGGGGCCATACGTCTGCTTTTGGCGGATCGGACCGGGTCGGATGTCAGCGGAGATGTCTCCGCTGACATCTGATGCTCCATAGGCTAACATGGAGCGCCCGTTCAGATCCGCCATCAAAACTGACAGGCGGATCTGAACGGTCCGTCCATGTGAAAGGGGCCTAAAGCAGGATAAAATGTATTTTTTGAAGGGATATTTAGTTTAACTACTTCTTTGTATTATAGTCAGCTTCCATTTTGTGTGTCTCTAACATCCATTTTGTCAGATATGCTCAAGTCCTGCTATTCTAGTTTCGTTTTTCCATAATACTGTAATCTTCTTGTTGAGTTTCATTTCTCGTAAAGCACGTGATATTTTAGAAATAATTAGTTTCACTGTGGGCGTCAGACTGTACTTGTGCGTCTCTGTATATGATTGGATAATCTGTTAAAGGGCGGTACTTTCTGAAAAGCCCTCTTATATCGACACCCAAGAATAAAGATTAGATTTGCTCGGAGAGAAACCTGCTGTGTATATGTTTCTTTATCTCAAAGGGCAAATCTCCCAGATCTGGTTCCGGTATTTGAACGGCACACCAAACCAAAGCAGAATACCCCTAATCTTGATTTATTACCCTTTCAGTTTGGGAGCTCGTCCCGGATCGATTACTATATGTCGCGTGAGTAGACTTGATATATATCTTCTCTCACCTTGACCTCTATTTAGAAATCGTTCCTTTAACGGGACCTGTGATTTATGTAGAAATAGTTTTTAGACTTTGAAGAAAGTCAAGCGCTGTTGAGACAACAGCGCCAGCCCTGGGGGGGCTGGATGGGCTTTAGGAAGCCCATTAGATAAGAGCTATTCTGAGTAATAGCAAAATGCTTTAGAAGAAAGCATCTGTTCAGTGTGAACAGGGAGGATTCTGTGTAGTCCTCATTATAAGTCTGCGGCAGCCGTCTGTTCGTGGGTGGACAGTCGTTAATGTGGACCCCGGGTGGGTGCCAGGATTGACCATAGGTCAATGATAATACAGTACTGTAATTACAAAACAAAACAAGAAGTCTGCTAAGGTGTGCTGGAAAAAAACGATCTCTTTGCTTTCTTATCTTTGCGTAGATGATAAGCTAACTTGTAAAATGTCTGTGTGGAATTTGTCAGCGTTTGTAAGGTAAGACAACGCCTTCCACTGCTCCGTGTTATCATAGGACTTAGATTTAAGAGCGACAGACGTGCCTTCCTATGAATTCCGGGTTCTTTTGTGATTGATGGAAGTTCCCGATCGAAACACAGAGTAGTGCTACAGTATCCGGTGAGCTATTGATGTTTATTCTTAATGATTTATGTATGAATGTTTTGACTAGAAAGTTAGCAGAAAAATAGCAGTGTTAGTAATATTTTCTTAAAGGTAATGATTCATTTTGCTGCTATGCAGGGAAAGTGAAGATTGGGATGTTTGGCTTTTTGCCAACATGGTTCAAGTACTTATATCTCACTAAGCTAATAGATATTGTGAAGAATTGTTTGCGGCATTGGCAGTACAGAACTTGCAAGTACTGTTTGAACCTTTTGGCACTCTGCCAAAAATAGAAAATAATTTGAAAGAAAAAATAAAATAAAAAATTTGTTTAATAAGATGCTGTGGGAGATCTCTGGCTGGCCCGGGGCTCCCTATGGCATCCTAGCCCAAAAGCTGCACAAGATAGGTTAGCAGAGCCATGGGATGGTGAATTTAGAGGTTAAATTAACTTTCTCCATGCCTTTATCAGGCGCCCGCTTCCCCCCCCCTCACATTCCATAAACCAGATAGGAGCAGCACAGACACAAGGACACAGAGAATAGCAGAATGAGTTTGAGTTTGAAACAAAAGGGCCATCAATAGCCTAGTGGTACCGATTGCCCCAAAAGTGCCTGATGTGCCATCAATATTTACCGCCATAAATTACGATGCAGAGTATTTTATTGTGATTGATTTATTGAACGCATTTTTATTTCCGTCCCTGTGGATGAGGAGGCACAACCAATCTTTGCTTTATGTTTTTTTTAAAACCGCCAACTAACATGGTGCAGAATGCCCCAGGGCTATATATAGACTCCCTTGTAGCCTATTCCAAACTACTCTCAGAGCTTGGATACCAGGACATTGTTCATCCCTGCTGCAGTATGTGGATGAATTCCTCGTCTGCAGTTCTACTCGGGTGGCCGCCCTGGAGGATGGGAGAGATCTTTTGAAATGTATTTTTGAAAGTGGTCACAAAGTGTCAAAGAAAAATTGCAATGGTGTCAGAAAAGGTTGAATATTTTGGTTTGTACTCTCAAAAGGAGAAAGGAAAGTCAATCACAGAAGAGCTATGGCTCGTGTGGGTCTGCCCCGCCCACTTGCTAAGAAAGACATGTTCACCTTTCTTGGTATGATTGGTTACTGCCGCCAATGAGTACCTGACTGTTCCTACTACAATCTCCTGAGACAAGCCACAGGTTTACACATGCCAGATTGTATAAAATGGTCAAATGAAATGTGCAATGCTTTTGTGTATTTGAAAAATGCTATGGTAATGGCTCCAGGGCTCGGCCTCCCTAACTAGGAAAAATGTTTAATTAGTTTGCAGGAAAAATGTTTCATTTGTTTGCAAGGGAAAATTGTAAGGACGTGTCAGGTGTCCTCGCTCAGGAGCTTGGAGGCAAGTTGCGCCCTATTATTTTTTTCAAAGATGGTTCCGGTGCAGGTTCAAGGCATGCCTGTGTGTCTCAGAGGCATCCTATTCGATGATGGTTTTGAGATGGCCACTTCTTTCACTCTGGGGCACGACACTACACTTAACACCACCCACAATGTATGAAAAATGTACATACGCAGCACATGTCTGCTCAAAAGGTTGAGCGGCTATGAGTTGATCTTGATGTCCAATAAAAAATTGCACATCAAATATGCTTCTCCCACTTCAGGACCAGCACCAATACAAATGCCCTTTTAGGAATAAAAGGAGAGCAGAATGAGGTTGTGCCATAACATGATTGCATAGACCTCATTCACCAAGACACATCACCCAGGTCTGATGTATCTTCCACAACACTGCAGAGCATACACAGGCCAACAAACAGATAGCCAAGGGAAATGCTCTGGCTGATTAGCTGCTAAACAAGCTGCTACTTCACAAAATGCACAGATCCAAATGCCCATGCTAGTACCAGAATTGTTGTTTTCGTTTTGTTTTTTGTTTTTTTGTTTTTTGATCAGGTTCTTTCAGATTTGCAGGTATGGCAAATGAAGCTGATCTCAGAGGTTGGGACAAAATAGGTGTGCAGAAAGATCCAAAGACTGGACTTCTCTGCAAAGAGGGGAAGCCATGTATACCAGTAGCTAGTGCATCACTTTTGTAGCTAGTGCATCACTTTTATGCATCATTTTTATTTCCCAGTTCCATGGAATAGGTCACAGAGGCTGGAAAGCCACGTGTGAACTATTGGAGAAAGACTTTTACATTACAGAACTTTCCTGGCCAATTTTATGTAGCAAGATGCATCACATGTATCAGGAACAAAACACACAAGGCCGAACATGAACACCTGATATATCCAACAACTCCTTTTACACATTTGCAGATTGACTTCACACACATGCCCAAACTAGGCAAAAGACAGGAATATCTTTTGGAAATTGTGGACAAGTTCTCAAGTTGAGTTGAACTTTTTGTCACCACAAAAGAAGATGCACAAACAGTAGTGAGGATCCTCGTTCAGGAAATCATTCCTCGATGGGGATGCCCACTTCTTATAAACTCAGACAGACAATGGACCTACATTTGTATCAATGGTCTGCCAGGACTGGGTAAAAACTCGCAAGATAGAACGGAAGTTTCACATTCCCCAACACCCTCAAAGCTCAGGGATAGTAGAAAGAATAAACAGAACAAATAAAAAGATAAGAAAGGCCACAGGAGGAACCTTTGCCAACTGGAAGAAGGTCCTCCCAGCAGTCCTGGCAGAAATAAGAATGACCCTTCCAAGACAACAGTGTATTCACCTTTTGATGTCTTGATGGGTCGACCTTTCCCCACCCCATGGGCCAGAGCACATTTAATGATAGAAAAGGGAGATTTAGACTTATTACAGGAAGAATATGTAAGGTAATTGGTTGAAACATTGTAAACAGTTGAGAGAAATGTTGCTCGCACCTTTTTCTTTTTCTTCACAGGAAACTACTCACCCCTTCAAATTGGGAGACACCGTGGTGGTCCATCAGCTGAACAGAAATAAGAAGCAAGAGTATCCTTTGGACCTCCTACCACAGTGGTTGCAGTGACCAGAACAGCCATCCTAGTGGAAAATTGCCAGTCCTGGATCCATGCTAACAGAGTAAAAAAAGGTTGCCCAAAGCCCCAAGAGCAAGAAGGAGATCTTGGATACAGGAGGCCCTCAAGCAGAAGTCCAAGCAGATGAAGGAGTTCCTGGGAAAGCAGGTCCGGCCAGAGAAGATGACCTTGCTTACTTCACCACAGACTTCTGACAAGGCATTTTGCCAACTAATCCTGATCTCTCTGACAGTGTTCCTACCCACCTGGATCACCACTAACTGTATCTACCACCCTGAAGATTTGGGTGCAATTAAAAGTATCTGTGGGAACACAAACACACACACACACACACACACAACAACATTATATTGACACAAGCTAGAACCAAGAGAGAGATTGGAGATAGTTTTACTGATAAGATGCTTTTGCTAAAATTTAAGTATGCTTATGCTAAAAAATCAGGGTATGAAGAATGTTGAATATGTAGCATATTAAGCGCTGCGCAAACGGTTACATAAATCCTGTATAATAATAATAATAATATTACATCCTAGCCCTGCCCGAATTGCCCTTTTGGCTGTACCTTTAAATGTTTCCTCCTTTCTCAATGATACTCCTCCTGTATTCTTGACTAACATATCCACTCTGTACATAAACAACATTGTTACCTTTCCAATAGCAGGTAGAAGTCATTCCCCTGTTTGGTGTTTTAATTTAGGGAATGAGACACAGACTAACCCCTCTTTCTGCAGCAGGTCAATATTTAATATCTCCATGTGCGAATCCAGAGTCTCTGCCCCTGCCTGCTCACTGTTTCAAGTAATTGACCCAGGGTTAAACTGTACTTTGCATAATTTTTCTTTTTCTCTAAAAATGTAGGTGAAATATTACACTAATTTATAAATCGCAACACAGGACAAGTACACTCATGAGTTTGTCGCTAAGAGACCTTTTGCACTGGGACAAAGTATCCATGTATGTTGTAGGAAAGTGTGTTATCCCGGGGTGCCCCTCCATGTTAAGGGATGGTGTTACCTTGTATCCTTGTTATCTGTCATGGGAATGGTAGGGGATTATAAAAAGGGGACATCCACTAGAGGCCAGCTCCAGCAGGAAGCTAGGGACATTGCTAAAACATGGAGCCCATTTGCCAATGTAGGATTTGAGCTTGGAGGTATATTTTTATGGTTAAAAGACATTGTCCTTGTTATGGTACTTATCCTTGCTCTGATTCTTTACCTCTGTTTTAAATGTTGCACTTACATAATTGCGCACCTTCGATCTCCTGATGATAAGGTTCCATCTCACATGACATACATGAAGAGTCATCAGGCAATCTATGCCACAGCCCCAAAGAAGTATTAAAGCACAACATAGAATGTAGAGATCATCTTATATGATCTAAGAGGGGATTGAAGGGATATTTAGTTTAACTACTTCTTTGTATTATAGTCAGCTTCCATTTTGTGTGTCTCTAACATCCATTTTGTCAGATATGCTCAAGTCCTGCTATTCTAGTTTCGTTTTTCCATAATACTGTAATCTTCTTGTTGAGTTTCATTTCTCGTAAAGCACGTGATATTTTAGAAATAATTAGAGGGTGAGCGATGGACGTGCTGACGTAGTTGTCAGCACGGAGGGAGGGGCGTGAGCCCGCAGCCGACGAGAGCTGGAGTGAGGTCAGGAGGAGTGTCGGCTTAACGCTGGAGAGAGAGAGACACGGCGATGGCCCGTCACCCCCCCGGAGAAAGAAGCTAGACGCCGCAGCGTCCAAAGCACCGAGGAGAGCAGGTGCCCCGACATCCGACCCGGCTCCGCAGAGCAGCGGCGTTCCCCCTAGCTAAGACGCCCCACCGCATCTCGCCTCGCCTCCCCCTCTACCCCCACCACTTAACCAGCAAGCTGGCAGGGCACACTCAAACAGAGGAAAACACTGCATGAAGCAACGCTACTGTGAGTATGTGCCCCAAACAAAACCCCCAGCTTTAAAATGTGCCCTAAGGAAGGTAAGACTGCAAAACTGTTCTTTTTCTTTTTTTTGGGATGCGATTGTGAAACCCTCTGGAAGGTATAATCAACCCCCCCCCCAAGCCTTCAATATGAATGATTCTATAGGGTAGGCACCTCAAGATAGCTCATGTCCTACACCGCAGGTTGGTTCTTAAAGTGATAAGACCGTAATTGCATTTTTTGGAACTGTTTGAAAGTCAAAGGTTGGTTGCACGATTGGACGGGCGGACGTAGTCAGGAGACTCGGACGCCGCAGTCCTCCAGTGATGGGAAAGCAATAAACCTATTTCTATTCCTACCAAAGAATATACCTAAAATGTGTATCCAGCAATTTGTGCGATTTTATATAAATTCTTGGAGAAACTAATTAGGGACTTTGGCTATTGAACCTAAGTATGACTTCTGATTAGCGGTCACAACAGCAACGTGTGGTACATTGGGAAGGCCATTTTTGTGTGCCAGGATATCACTAGTATAGGGAAAGCAGTACAGGACATGTGTTTTCCACCGCATAGGGAAAACCAATATAACCAGTAGACCCAGTAGTGTGAATTTTGATGTGTGACCTTGGCTTTCCCCCCCACCATCCCGCCCCAGTAAATGTGGCACTAACAAATACGGTCGGTGCTGCAAGGAAGGCCCAGACTGCACTTAACATATCAGAAGCTGCACCAGAGACTGTATGTGCGACCCTGATCGGCGCCTGTGAAGCCCTTTTTTCCCCATGCTAAAAAACTGCACTGTCGAATGAGAGTGTGATTTTGATTGGCGTGGGGAAGATCGATCACCACACACTAAAAGCCGCCACATGGTATGAAAGTGAGATCCTGATCGGGGTCTACGGAGATACGTTGCCATATACCAAATATTGTATTGTGGAATAAAAATACGGCTCAGACTGGTATCTAAACCCATTGGCCACTGTGGCGCGGCCTGACGACAGCTGTTTGAAACAGGACCGGTATCGCAGATTGTGTTTGCCGTATCTAAACCTTAGGTTTCTTTTAAACATGAAACTATGGTGAAAATATAAAACAACATATTTGTACGTGGCCCACGTCATCTAGATCAGTGACCCCAAGTAGTATATTGTAAGTATCTACTGACGCTACCAGCAGAGCTATTTAGTAGGACACGGAAAAGGTGTAAACTGCTTATTGTTGAAGCTAACTA
The DNA here is from genome assembly GCA_028564925.1 of Lithobates sylvaticus. Taxonomy (NCBI): domain Eukaryota; kingdom Metazoa; phylum Chordata; class Amphibia; order Anura; family Ranidae; genus Lithobates; species Lithobates sylvaticus. The sequence goes on along the minus strand of CM053026.1, from coordinate 474,002,174 downwards.
GCAGGAAGGGCGAACAAACCCCCCCATCCAAATAAAACAGCCCCAGCCATTGCGTAAGTGCCTAGTACCCCACTCAAAGACCCTACAAAAGGTCTCCTTTAGTCCTATGCAAACCTGACCGTCCACACTAAAGGGACACGCAGAGGGGTAAAGGACAGCCTTAAAGGAAGGATCTTATTAAAAGGCAGGAGGTGGAAAAGGGCTTGGGAGGCCCAGACCCATAACAAGACTGGGGAAGAGAATCAGGCCCACGAAAAAGACCAACATGAGTAAAGACCCATCTAAACAGCCTAAGAAAGCTACCACCAAAGGCAGCAAAGGGGAGACAAGCACAATTAAACACTATCTAAGACAGGGTGCAAGTCCAAAAACATCGGGAAAAGAAACTCGGCCCGGAGTCTCCCCGGAGAACAGGGACGGAGTGGAAGGAGAAATTAATGACTCCAGAGCGGACCTTACAATGGAGACTGAGACTGAGCCTAGCAGAGGGGAGGATCAACAATCAGGAACCCACATCCCCAATAAACTTGAAATGGAGGCGATGCTCTTACGCCTGGAAAATGTAATCAAACTCGAAATTAACACTCTACGGGAGGATATGGGCCATCTGCTGTCCAGGGTTGAAGCGGTGGAGGGGAGAGCGGACTCTATAGATTTGGAAATCGCGAAGTTGAAAACCCAATTAAAAGACGCCTACCTCACGCAGAGAGATACCCTCTATAAGATTGAGGATCAAGAAAATAGGGATAGGAGGCAAAATCTGAGGCTACGTGCCGTCCCGGAACAGAGAGGGGAAGACCTAGAGAGAAAACTATGGGAAATCTTGGGCCCTATAAGCGGCAAGGACGTGGATCATTTTCCTCAGACAGAAAGGATACATCGAGTAGGAAGACCCGAAAGGGGGGGTGCAGAACGGCCCCGGGACATAATTGTCAGATTCAGCCGCTTTAAAGAAAAAGAGGACCTGTGGGCTAAAATAAAAAATAAATCTCCCATACTGCATAAAGAAGCTGAAATTCAAATATACGCTGACCTATCGGCCCGAACCCTTGAAAGACGGAGACACCAGAAACCCCTATTGGAAATATTGAAAAGGGAAAACATAAGATACAACTGGGGTTTCCCCTCATGTTTAATAGGGCTTAAGGAGGGGTGCTCGGCCAGGTTGAGGTTCCCTGAGGAAGTGCAGGGATTTTGTACAAAACTCGGGATCCCAGTCCCGAATCTGCAAGGCTGGATAGAAATGGAGGGCCTGGGGGATCCAGGGGGGGGTGGCGGGGGGGGGGGGGGGGGGGGCGAATGCCCACACGTAGCCACTAAAGAATCTTGCTCAAGTCGGCCTTGCCCCGACCCCCTCTGCGCCCCGAGCCCGGGCTGCGGAGGGGGAGGGGAGGGCTCAACAAGCTCCACCTCACCAGGAATCCGGAGTCTAAGAGAAGCCACAAAGGATGGCCCCCAAAGACCCGGGGACCCTAGTTAGGGTAAGAGAGGGGGGGGGGGGGGGGGGGGGGGGAGGGGGGGGGGGGGCGGGGGGGGAGGGGGGGGATGGGAGGAAGGGGGAGGGAGGGGGGGGGGGGGGAGGAGGGAGGGAAACCACGCCCGCTGTGGGGCTGCTGTCACTATCAATATCCTAGGGGAAAAAAAAAAAAAAAAAAAACCAAAAAATAAATGAAGGATCTAGAAATTAAATTTTTATCATATAATGTGAAAGGCTTAAACTCTCCCGGTAAGCGAGCAAAAATTTTGGAGGAAGTAGAGAGATATGGCGCAGGCATAGTGTTCCTGCAAGAGACCCACCTGGCACATTCCTCAAATATTAGACTTTTTTCTCCAGCTCTCCCAAATTGGTTTTATGGAGATACTATCTCGAGTAGGGCTAGAGGAGTGGCTATAGGGATTGCGAGGGACATTGACTTTACGGTGGAGGAGAGAATGACGGACCCCGAGGGGAGGTACCTGTTTCTTAGGGGCTCCCTCCTAGGGGTAGAACTTACACTGGCCAATGTTTATGCCCCCAACACCAGACCTATCCCATTTCTCGAAGCAATTTTGCGTAAACTAAGGGCCTTCAGGAAGGGATATTTGATCCTGATGGGGGACCTCAATTTTGTGATGGACCCCGCGAGGGATAGCACGTCTGGTGGCACGGGGAGGGGCAACATACAACTGAAGCAAATCAAAAAAAAACTAGTGGAGGACCAACTGGTGGATGTGTGGAGGACCCAGCACCCGCAGTTGAGGGATTACTCGTTTTACTCCCCTGTCCACCAGATGTACTCTCGCCTGGACCATATTTTAATAGACCATGGCATACTGGAAAGGGCCAAGGAAACCAAAATTGAAATAGCTTCCCTTTCGGACCACGCGCCGGTATCCATGAGGCTAAGGTTCCCCGAATACAAACAACCCTCCAGCGGATGGAAACTCAACCCGGAATTGTTATACGACAAAGAAATCAGGGACTATATTAAAAACGAGCTAGAATGGTTCTTTCAAATCAACGACAACGGAGAGGTCTCAGAGGCACAACTATGGGACGCCCATAAAGCGTTCATTAGGGGGCTTCTGATAGCTAAAGCTTCATGGAAGAAAAAGGAGAGGGTGAGAAAAACGCAGGCTCTAATAGCAGAGATTAAAACCCTGGAGCAAAAGCACAAATCTGGGGGGGCACTCAGCCAGGGCACATATATTGAGCTTACAGATAAGAGAGAGGAATTAAAAGATCTAGCTGAACAGGAAGTCAGACAGAAGTTCAATAAATTGGCCAGGGAACAATATATCTGGGGCAACAAGCCAGGGAAATATTTAGCAAGGAAACTTCAAAAAAAGAAAACTAGAAATTTTATTGAAAAAATCCAAACAAAAAACGGGGAGATGAAGTATACCCCTAGTGAAATAGCCTCGACATTTAGAGACTATTACAAAGAACTCTACGAGGTGAAAACCAAGGGAAACAACGACAGCATTGGAATTAGCCAGAAAACCTCCGAGCTCCTAGAGAGGGCAGGGCTGACAGCCCTAGGGGGAGAGGAGAGAGATGAGCTTGAGAGGCCAATATCCGAGGAGGAGATTTTAGCAGCCATTAAGAACTCGCCAACAGGGAAGAGCCCGGGCCCGGATGGCTTTACGGCCTCATATTATAAAACGTACAAAGAGATTCTGGTACCGAGATTGCTGCGATATATGAATGGACTAGGGATAGACTATAACATGAGCGAAGAGGCCCTAAAAGCGACGATCACTCTTTTGAGGAAGGATGGGAAGGATGGATCGGTGTGCTCGAACTACAGACCTATCTCCTTATTAAATTTCGACACAAAATTATACGCAAAGATACTGGCGGATCGAATAAAGGGGCATTTGGGCACATTGATCCATCCGGACCAGGTCGGGTTTGTCCCGGGCAGAGAGGGGAGGGACAATGGGATTCGGACATTGCTAGCCATACAGAGGATGGGAGATTCAGGAACCCCCAGTCTACTCCTCTCGATTGACGCTGAAAAAGCGTTCGACAGAGTAGACTGGGGGTTCATGTTCAACACTCTACAGAGGATGGGTTTCGGACCCAGATTTATCCAAAAAATTAAAACACTATATAATCATCCGAAAACCAACATCAAGGTCAATGGAACGACCTCCGCAGAGTTCGAACTGTTCAATGGTACTAGGCAGGGCTGTCCACTCTCCCCTCTCCTTTTTATTCTATCCCTGGAACCGCTGCTAGCCACAATCCGCAGAAATTCAGAGGTGGAAGGCTGTAGAGTCGGCAGGGAAGAGCACAAACTTGCGGCCTTCGCCGACAACGTCCTCTTTTACATAAGCTCACCCCAGAAGTCGGTCCCCATATTGCTTAAAATTTTAATGGAATATGGGGAACTAACAAATTTTAGAATCAATGCCTCAAAAACATTTATCCTTAATATTAACCTCAATAAAATAGAGAAACAGACCTTACAGAAAACAGTTAGTTTCGTCTGGAAAAAAAGGATAAAATACCTAGGAATAGAACTGGCCAATAACCCGAGGAAATTATACAAAATAAACTATATCCCACTCCTAGAAGATATAAAAAAAAAATGTCAAGAGCTGAAGGGAAAAATTCTATCTTGGATAGGCAGGATTAATGCTGTAAAAATGATGATCCTTCCAGTCATCACATATAAATTCCAGATGCTCCCCCTCCCTCTCCCAAAACAGTACCTCGGCAAACTAAGATCTATTATAATGAATTTCATATGGAATTACAAAAAACATAGAATCTCCCTCCAAATTCTAAAACAAGATAAAAGCCAGGGCGGTCTGGCGGTCCCGGACATAGAAAGTTACTACCATGCCATAGCACTATTAAGAATCGCAGAATGGGGTAAAACAGGTAACACTAAAAGATGGGTTAGCTTAGAGGAAGCACTGAGTGAAGCTAGGTTGGGGAAGATTGTGTGGAATCCTCCGAAAAGCCGGACACTGGGAGAAAAAACACATATAATCACAATCACGACTTTGAAAATTTGGGACAAAATATATAAAATATTCAACAAAAATTATAATTCGCCACTTATAACACTTAAAGAAAATCCTTTTTTCCCGCCAGGGTTAAAGGAAATAGGAGGTGATTGGATCAGAATGGACTGCACGAGATTAGGGGAAGTTATTAGTAAGGGGAAGGTTATGACATTGCACGAGTTACAGAATAATGAGGCTTTCTCCATTGATGGATGGCGGCATCGCCAGCTGACCCATTTTGTGGGCTCTCTTCCTAGCCCATTAAGGGAGGCTAAGGATTTAACAAAATTAGAGAAAATCTTTATGGCTGAATGTTCAAAAAAAAGAATATCTAGAATATATAAACTATTACTAGAAAGAGATAGACTGGAGATGCCGCCATACCTCACCAAATGGGAAAGCGAATTAGGAACACAATTAGAAATAGGCACAAGTAAGAAAATTTTAAAATTAGCACATGGGTCAGCAGTAGATGCGAGAACTGCAGAAACAAACTTTAAGTGCATGGCTAGGTGGTATAGAACCCCAGACAGGGTCAGCAATTTTCAGGCGGATACATCGGCGAATTGTTGGAGGGGGTGCGATCAAAGGGGCACAATGGGTCATTTATGGTGGGGGTGTCCTAAAATTAAAAAATTCTGGGAGACCGTCCTAAAGTATATAAAAGAAATAACAACAATTGAGGTAAAAAACGACCCTTGGGTGGTACTTATGCACGCCACACCTAAAGAAATCAAACAATATAAAGGCTCATTGATACCCCACCTGCTTAATGCGGCCAAAAAGGTAATTCCAAGGAGGTGGAAAGATAAGGAAAGCCCACCCTTATGGGAATGGGTTGACATAGTGGAGTCCACTTATATGATGGAATGTGTGTTGTACACGGGGGAGGAGGACAGAGAGGCCACGAGGGCCAGATGGGAGAGCTGGAGAAAATTCAAGAGATCTTGGAGCTACAGGGAGGTTTTGCGAGCGCAGCCATGACAACTGAGGATCCCTGGGGGGTGAAGCCGAAAAGAGATCTAACCATGGAAAGGCTGACCCCAAGGGCAGAGAAGATACTGGGGTGAAAGGACCACCTTTTAATAACAAAACAGCGGACGGGGATGGGGAGGGTGGGGGCTTGGGAGGGATAGGGGGGAGGGGGGGAGGAAATAAAAACCCCCAGGGGGGCCAACTGGAAGAGTGATGGAACAGGATTTAGGATAAAGGAAGCGGAGGGGGAGTGGAGGCTGGGTGGGATCACGGATGTATACATGTATTCATGGGCTTTGTGAAATTTTTTTTTTTGATGCCCGACTCAGGACCTCGATCCCCCCAACTCCAGGGGGGAAAAAAAAAAAAAGGCGAGAATGAAATAATCCACTAATGATGCTAAGACAAATTGGAGGGATGGAGATGCGGGCATAGCTGACACTCACCTACAAACATTCTTTCTGAAGTGGAAAAAAAAAAAAAAAAGAAATAATTAGTTTCACTGTGGGCGTCAGACTGTACTTGTGCGTCTCTGTATATGATTGGATAATCTGTTAAAGGGCGGTACTTTCTGAAAAGCCCTCTTATATCGACACCCAAGAATAAAGATTAGATTTGCTCGGAGAGAAACCTGCTGTGTATATGTTTCTTTATCTCAAAGGGCAAATCTCCCAGATCTGGTTCCGGTATTTGAACGGCACACCAAACCAAAGCAGAATACCCCTAATCTTGATTTATTACCCTTTCATTTTTGTGTCATAAAAATGAGACAGCTCTCTCATTCTTTTATATAGCTACTAAATTAGACACATGTCCCAGAAGGGATATCTTCCCTTTTTTCATAATTGATCACATTCTCTCTGTTCTCGGCTTTATAAGAACTGGGGGAGGAGAAACAACAGCACACTGATTTTCCCAGTAAATGGCTATTCAGGGAGAGTTTTGACAGGACTGATCATTGGAGGAGAGCAGCCTGCGTTCCCAGCACAGTTTGAGAACTGACCATGATGTGTTCTCCTGCTTAGTTTGGTCAGTTTTTAATAGGAAAGCAGAGGGACTGGCAGGAACACCAGGGATTTCACACAAAGGAAGCAACACAAACAGAACAGGAGACTTTTTCATAAAAGTACATGGTACAGCAGGCACATATTAGGAATATGAAATGTTGGGTTTACATACTCTTCAAGTAAAAACAACTAATCTTTTTTTTTTTTTTACTGCACCCAACTATAACTAACAATTGTAACACCCAAAGAAAGAGTGTAAGATAGCTTCTGTTCTAAATGTATATAAAAGCAAACATTTTAAATGTAGCATAATGACATTGTGAATCTCTCAGCAGCATTTCTGGCAGAAGCCAATCCATGAAGAAGAGCATCTTTCAGGCTTTGCATAAAGCATCTATTAGCAAATGCTCTCTCTCACAGCACTACACAAACTGAATTTGCATTACCACTGTCCGCCAAGCCAACTGGCAAACAGCTTCACCAACGGAATTCATCCATATGTCATCAAGAAAATGCATTTTTAAAACAATGACATTATGAATCGTACTGTTCATCTTGGCCCCATGCAAGGAACTAATAAACGGACATAAAAGAGGCATCAGAAAACAATGCCATTATAAATAATGGTGTTTACCGCAACACTATCAGCAAAAGAGTGTTTTGTGTTAGTTTCCGATCATAAGAATTTAGGTGTTTTGAAAATGCCTCAGAGCAGGTCAGCATGAAGTATATTGTATTATGTGCTGCAAAGCAGAATTATTTACTGCTTGCCACAAAATTATGCTCCAGGGAACATTTGGAAAATCAGCTGAAAAAAAAAATGTATTTTGAAGAACTGTGTTCTGGGAAAAAAATATTCTAGAGCTCTGCTGGTGACTAGGCATATTTAATAAAGGCAGATATCTTTACGAAGTGTTTTTTTTTTTTTTTGCACTGTCAGAGATGGGATATCCGTTAACCCTGTGAATTATGACAAATAAAACAGCCATGCAAAAATAATAGCAAATAAAATCTATGTGCCTCTTCTAATTACTGTTTTACTCACAAGCTGTCTTCAACTGTTTACAAGCGGAAAATTGGTAAGTGCGATTTTTGTTATTTCAATACCTCTTTATACCAGTGGTCTACACTAACGTACTGTAAATAAACAGGTCTGCATCAATACAATGCAAAAAAATATTTATTGGGATGTATAATTTAAATAAACCTTAAGAAGATATCAAGCTGGTATGCCCACATCCTACTAATATACATAACAGAATGTGTGTTATAGAAAAGAGACTGTAAAAGGTCATACATATAGTGAGAAAAATCAACAAAACAGAATTATATCACATAAAATTCCAAATGTATTATATAACATTTTAAATAGTAGTAACCACATTGATATGTTGTGCCCAGATAAATTTCACATTTATAATATAGAGAATATTCCTGTTTTTACAAAACTGGTCCACACAAGAAGCTTGACGCGTTTCGAAAACACTCTTTCTTCTTCAGGAGCGCTTGTGAACACATCAAAAACATGTAACACAATATTGTAAAGAACCATCTTAATAGAAAAAATGGCTAACACACCGGAGAATTAAATTAGTTATGTACATACATGATATCCAGTACAGGGTTAATATATAAAAACAGTGTTAAAAGTCCTTGTCTAGTACAATAGTTCCAGTGAGTCAGTCACATGATAAAACAGCAGAGAGCTTTTAGTGGATCATAGGCATAACACATGTGGCACCAGCAAGTACCAACAACCCCACATCAATAGAATATGCATATGCAAAAAGTAGTTACAGTATCTCACAAAAGTGAGTACACCCCTCACATTTCTGTAAATATTTTAGTATATTTTTTCATGTGACAACACAGAAGAAATTCCCCTTTTCTGCAATGTAAAGTAGTGAGTGTACAGCTTGTATAACAATGTAAATTTGCTGTCCCCTAGTTAAAATGATTTTTTTACCACAACTTTTATATGTTTTACACAACTCCCCAGTTTGGATTTACAAAAAATGGTTTTGCAAGATTGACACTATATTCAGGGAACTAATCTGGAAGGGGGGGTCAGCACGAATTAGTTTAAAAACTTTGCAGCTTCCAATTGGGGAAGGGGGTGTTGCACTTCCACATTCCTTAAGTTATTTCATAGCGGCCCAGCTCCAACATATAGGAGGAGGCGACATAGGGAAGACTCCTTTGCGGAATCTTTTTCACATCTCGGTGGTTGAAGCTCTAGAGGCAGGGATGGCTCCGCGGGGAGCCCCCACTATTGAATTAATGACCAAAACTTGGGAATCAACCAAGGGAAACTTGGGATACAGAGGCTTCACAAATTACTCACCACTATGGAATAATAGCAAGCTGGATGAAATACAGAAAATAGGGCCAATAAAGGAATGGGAAAGACGAGGTATAAAGTTTCTTTATCAACTTTACCAAAATGGAAAATTAAAGTCTTTTCAGGATTTGAGAGAGCAATTTGCAATCCCGAGGAACTCCTTTTTTAGATACCTCCAGGTTAGACACGCCATGACAGCGCAATTTGGTGAAAGAGTAATAGAATGGTGCGATATTCCGGTATTACTGGAAATAATTCAAGCAAGGTCAACGAAAGGCCTAATATCAAAAACCTACCTAAGTCTAAATAAAAAAAATAGGGAAAAGCAACAGGAGCCGCCCTCTAGAGGGAAATGGGAAAGAGATGTGGGAAATATAACAGCAACCCAATGGGAAAGGATTCTGGAGTTGGCCCCGTGGGTCTCTTTATCTCCGTCCCAGAAGATGTCACATCTAACTCTATTATATAGGGCATACTACACCCCGCAAAAACTCTTCTTATTCGGCCGAAGACAGGATGCATCCTGTCCAAGGTGTGGAAGGTCAGAGGGAGACATGATTCATATGTTTTGGAGATGTCCCAAACTATTCCGCTATTGGATGGAGGTCGTGGAAACAATTGCCCATGTCTTTGAAGCACCTATAGATGTAGAACCCAGGTTGTGTGTACTTGGTTGACTAGATGGTAAGAGCAGGCCAAAAGGCATTAAGTTGGCAATTTTGAGATGTCTTTTTCAAGCCCGGAAACTTATTGCCCAGAGGTGGCAGTCCTCCACCCCTCCATCAAGTAGGGAATGGGAACAGAATATGAGTACGGTGATTCTCAGGGAAAGAACATTGTACATTAGGCAGGGATGTGTTAATAAATTTGACGAAATCTGGAAAAAGTGGTGCGAGAAAAAAGAAAATGGATGTATGAATGTATAAAAGAGATAGAACCCAAGAAAGAAATAAGGGGAACCAACTAGCGAGGAAGGGTGACGCATATGCAACTGAGGAGCAAAAGAGAGAGAGCTCCAGGGTGAATGGAAGGTTGAAAGGTGAGAAGGATGGAAGAGGCAGCTACTAGACCCAAAACAATAAGTAGAGACCAATAATGCAAGACAGGAAGGGCGGATATCCCAAAAACTTTGTGGAGTCACCCTGGTACTCTTCCCTTTTTGTCTCCTTGCTTTGTTTTAGCTGTATTGTTTTTTAAAGATTAAATGTATGGGAGAAAATGTGTTTTGTAAAATTCAAAAATAATTTAATAAAGTTAAAAAAAAAAAAATTTGCTGTCCCCTCAAAATAACGCAACACACAGCAATTAATGTCTAATCCTCTGGCAACAAAAGTGTGTACAAAATTGAGTAAAAATGCCCAAATTGGGCCCAAAGTGTCCATGTTTTATGTGACCACCATTATTTTCCAGCATTGCCTTAACCCTCTTGGGCATGGAGTTCACCAGAGTTTTATAGGTTGCCACTGGAGTCCTCTTCCACTCCTCCATGATGACATTACAGAGCTGGTGGATGTTAGAGACCTTGTGCTTTTCCACCTTCCGAGGATGCCCCACAGATGCTTAATAGGATTTAGGTCTGAAAACATGCTTTTTCCAGTCCATCACCTTTACCCTCAGCTTCTTTAGCAAGGCAGTGGTCTTGGGGTTGGGTTTGGGGTTGTTATCATGTTGGAATACTGCCCTGCGGCCCAGTCTCCGAATGGAGGGGGTCATGCTCTGCTTCAGTATGTCACAGTACATGTTGGCATTCATGGTTCCCTCAATAAACTGTAGCTCCCCAGTGCCAGCAGCACTCATGCAATCCAAGACCATGACACTCCCACCACCATGCTTGACTGTAGGTAAGACACATTTGTATTTGTACTCCTCACCTGGTTGCCACCACACATGCTTGACACCATCTGAACCAAATAAGTTTATCTTATTTTTATCTCATCAGACCACAGGACATGGTTCCAGTAATCCATGTCCTTAGCCTGCTTGTCTTCAGCAAACTGTGTGCAGGCTTTCTTGTGCATCATCTTTAGAAGAGGCTTTCTTCTAGGACAACAGCCATGCAGACCAATTTGATACAGTGTGCGGCATATGGTCTGAGCACTGACAGGTGGACCCCCCACCCCTTCAACCTCTGCAGCAATGCTGCAAGCACTCATATGTCTATTTCCCAAAGACAACCTCTGGATATGACGCTGAGCACATGCACTTAACTTCTTTGGTCGACCATGGCGAGGCCTGTTCTGAGTGGAACTTGTCCTGTTAAACCACTGTATGGTCTTGGCCCCTGTGCTGCAGCGCAGTAACAATAATTTTTTTCAGATCCTAAGAGAGTTCTTTGCGATGATGTGCCATGTTGAACTTTAGGTGATCAGTATGAAAGAGTGAGAGCTATAACACCAAATTTAACACACCTGCTCCCCATTTGCACCTGAGACCTTGTAACACTAACGAGTCACATGACATTGGGGAGGGAAAATGGCTAATTGGGCCCAATTTAGACAGAAAATACAATCCCTTTGGGTGGACTTTTAAGGCACTCAATTCATAACAAAGATAATAGTAAAATATAGTATTGAACAAACATTAAAAACATGGAATGTGCAACTCTGTCTAAAACATTTTTACACCATTAGAGATAATGTGATCCCCCTTCAACCAACGCATTTCAGAGCATAAACATCTCCTTCTTTAGGGTGGTATCTTAGAAATTGATCACATGCTCATATTGAAATGGTATCACAGATGAACATGAACCGACAATGGTGGAGCACCTCCATGATGAGCGTTTGACACACCCAAATATATGTAAAAACCACTGCTGTAATTCTCACCCATGACCAGTGTGCTCCACCATTGTTGGATGATCATGTATCTGTAGATGCCAGTCGCTATAACTCCAGATCTGAGCAGTAATAACAGAAAAAAAATTGTATGTGCAGGAACTTCCTGTAATGAAGACCAGTCACTGCTGCTCTCCCTGCTTGTGCAGGGTTACTGGTCTTGTAAGAACCCCCTCCTGTCTATTTCTGCAGGCAGCCTCCCACAATTCTGCCCTCTGCACAGGCAATGCACAGCACAGTGATGATGTCACTGCTACTTTTATAAAGTAATGTCTGGGTTTGCAAATGCATTTGGTGCACACAAAGTAGATTTAAATCCTTTGTGGCTATTGAGGAGTATATTGAAAATTTTTGTTCCCACAGTTGAATATTAATGCTACATAGGCAGTTAGAAGATTTAAAGCGGGGTGCCACTGTCTCCAATGTTTTTTTTTTTTGTTGGTAAAATGACAACGATTAGTATATATAACTTTATCACTCACTGCTGCCGGTTTTCTGCACATAAAAAAACTTATAAATCTGGATGCTGCTGGTTGTCATCTTGCCTGTGGGCATGTGAAGCCCAAAGGCATCCTCTTCCGGGACACTGTGCTGCTGATGGACCAGCATGCACCGCCCGTTCGATCCCCGATCTCACGCATGCACAGTAACGGCAATTTTGAGCGCCGTCAACAGCTCAGGTTGCCATCACAACGTCGTAGGAAGTCCCGCCCCGTTGTGATGGCAATATAACTGCGCTGTGATTCTAAATCACACGATAACTCGCGCCAGGCCGCCGCACTGACTCCTGGGAACTATGACACAAGCTCCTGGGAGACAGCGCGGATTGAGGATATTGCGAAATAGCCGCAGTATCCCTGCCCATATCCGCGATCCCCATAGACAGGAAGCAGACAACTTCACAAGAAAAAAAAAGGTACTGTAGAAAAAAAAAACTTCCGTTTTATATTGATGACATGTATTTAATCACTTTTACATATTATGTTAAAACCAGGTGGAGCTCCGCTTTAACAAGCATTTTATATTTAATGTTCAAAAGCGTGAGCCTTGAATGTTTTATGTAGTATGCATTTGTAGAGCACCACTGCAGCTAACATTTTTGTAGCAAATATAGAAAAACATGGGCTCAAAGATGTCAACATCATATGCATAGAGTTCAAAGTACTGAAAATAAGGGCGTCCTTTTAAAATCTATGGACCTTAAAGCTCTTTCTCAAAGGGCAGCACTTATAGTTTTGGATCAGTATTATTTATTTTTATTTTCAAGTGTAATTATTTTGAACTGTTTTTTTACTCTTTGCATAAAATCTTTGTTTTATAAATCCACACATTTAATACTGAGGACATCAACGACACAGAAAACACGAAGCATAATAGGTTTCCCAAAGAGAATCCAAATGTGAAAATGGTTGGATCCTAGGTTGGGATGAATTTTGAAATGAGCATGGGTTCATGGCAAACCCAATCCATTTGCAGTTTGAGGATGGGGAAAACTATTGTGGCTTTTCCCTGCCATAGATACCCTCTGACAAAAATGTTCTTCCTGCCCTCTTAAGCCAGTTAGAATTGCCAATAATAGTGGCTTTCAAATTTACCAGCACCCTCACTATAAAAAGGCAGAGCTCTCAGCAGCTATATTGCTTGGTTTTGATAAGGAATAAGAGAGCTGCTGGTAAAATGTATAGGAACAGATTAGTGTAGGGCTTGTAGACTATCATTATTTCACTCATAGAAAAACTTTTTGGACAAACAGCCATTGTACAGTATGTATGTTAAATATGTACAGTATATGGAGAAGAAAGCTAAAATACGTATGGATAGTGTTAATTATACATAAAAACTCTTACATTATGTTTTATGACTCACAATAGATTTACCTTCAAAATAGTCCTGAAATTAACATAGTTACAAAATATGTTGAGTTGAGTGGTACACATGTCACTGTGAAGCTGGCATTGTGACATGTTAGTACATATTTATATGCAGTATAATCCTTGTTATAGCCATATACAAAGGATTAGCAGATTAGTGATACCTATGATACCTAAGGTCATACTTATATTAAATAACTTTTATGGATATCATCTTGTCTTTGTTTTTACGAAGTGATCATAAATACATTTTTGTCTTGGGTCTGAACCCAGCTGTCATTCTTGGCCCAAAGAGTATTTGACCTAATATGGACATGTGGCCATATTTGTTCAATGATGTCACAAGCATTCCTTTGTAACAGGACAAGGAATCCCTTGTTGGCAGCTCCATTGACCAGGAATGACAGATGGCTTCCAGGTTCAAACCCGAACCCAGTTACAAACATGTACATACTCATGCCCAGTCAGTATGACTTAAAATTAAAATAGAGAAACCCCCTATGAATGGGACTTTGTAGGTACTACCATATCAAAATTTGTAGAAAAATATAAAATTTATTGTACATTGAAATAATACATGAAAACAAACAAATGATCAAGGATGCATAATGATGTACAAACGATGGTGAGTAGATACAGTGCAATATTCCAAACCCAACGACGTTTCAGAGATGAGTTGTATTCTCCTTCATCAGGGGTTTTCACAGGAAGTACAGTGTCTATGAAATTTAAATGCACAGCAATCAGCCAACAAATCCTGACATAGATTACTACAAAATGTGTACAATGTAACAGTGTGGAGGTGTGGCGCAGTGGCGTCTCGGGGGCCCGCCCATGGAGGTTTGGCTTTAGGCGGTGTGGCAGCAGGCAGGTAAAATCACCTGGTTGTATCCAGGATGGAAAATATGTATGCCCTAGATTCAGGCTTTATGCAGACTTATACCACTAAAGGGGAAGAGTTAATGAGCCCAGCTGAAGTAAGTGGGCTCATTAAGACCTCTACAAAAAACCCCAGCATGCTTAGGGAGATGCTCCATCCTGGAACCAGTTTTGTGTTTGTATAGACTGGGGAGTGTGACTTCTGTTCTGTGCGGTGAGTTAATGCCTGTGTGGCAAACCTCTACAACAGAGATAGGGACTGGTGCAGCACAAGGCTACACTCAGTTGATAGACAGGGTATATACATGTGTAGTAAGAGGTCAAGCTGACCAGGATTTCTTTTCGTGTTTCTTTTTGTTTGGCTGCTATATTTTTCACTGCATGTCGCATAAATAAACCGCACCTTTGTTTTTTCACCTACAACGCTGTCTGCTGTGCCTGATTTTGTGTTGTGAACCCATCCAGGGGGTCACACACACCCGCTGCCGAGCTAACCCCTCACAGTTGGTGGAGAATGCGGGCAGTTTTTTTTTTTTAAGGCCAGCATGGAGGAGATACTGAGACAGCTGGCTCTAGCAAATGCAAATCAGCAGCAGACAAATGCAGGTTTACAAAGGAGCCTTGCAGCCCAGCAGCAGACAAATGCATTTTTGCAGCAGAGTCTGGAAGCTCAGCAGAAAGCTCACCAGCAGAGTCTGGAAGCTCAGCAACAAGCCCAGCAGCAGACAAATGCAACTTTGCAGCAGAGTCTGGAAGCTCAGCAACAAGCCCAGCAGCAATCTGAAGCCCGCTTCATAGACCTGTTGCAGAAGCAAGAGCAGAGTTTTCAACAACAAATAAAGACATTAATGCAGCAACGTCCGCAGACCAATGAGGCAAGTGGTTACACTAATACCGCATCCTTTGGTGTGAGCCGTTTACTGACAAAAATGACTGGAGAGGATGATCCGAAGGTGTTTTTGACCACATTTGAAAGGACTGCTGAAAGGGAAAAGTGGCCTAAGGAGCAGTGGGCTGGACTGGTGGCCCCTCTGTTAACTGGGGAATCGCAGAAAGCTTATTATGACCTAGAGCCTGACCAAGCAAAAGACTATGTGGTGCTAAAAACAGAAATATTGGCACGGCTGGGTGTCACCTTGGCCGTCCGGTCTCAGCATGTGCATAACTGGACTTTTCAGGTTGGGAAACCCCCCAGGTCTCAAATGTATGATCTCATTCACCTGAGCAGGAAGTGGCTGCAGCCAGAGACTTTGACCGCACCAAACATTGTGGAACGTGTTGTTATGGATCGTTTCCTGAGAGCTCTTCCTACTGCCATCCAAAAGTGGGTAAGCCATGGAGACCCAGAAAATGCAGATAAGCTTGTGGATCTGGTTGAGAGGTACTTGGCTACAGAGAACCTGACCACCTCTTCCAGGGACTCATGGACTTTCCACCCTAAGACCAGACCATCCCCAGTGGCGGGTAAGATGACTCCAAGGGGTGAGGGTGGAGAGAGTGAGAGGGTGGGAGTTCTACCTAATGTCTGGCGGGAGCAGCCCGGGAAGCCCAGGCTGCAAGAGGCAGCGAAAAAGATTATTTGCTACCGCTGCAGGCAAGAGGAACATATTGCAGCCAATTGCCCAGTTGTGGATGAGCCTATGCAATGTGACTTTATAAGGGAGAGACGTCAGTCGCTGTTTGCGACAGTTGCATGCACTGCCATTCGGGGAACCGAGAAACATTTATGTAAAATGTGTATTAATGGTAGAAATGTTGATGTGTTGCTGGATTCAGGTAGCCTGGTAACATTGATAAAAGCTGAATTAGTTACTACAGAGGTCTCTGGGAATAACAAGGTGGCTGTTATTTGTGTGCATGGGGACACCCGAGAGTATCCGGTAACTTCAATGTTTTTTGAGACCCCCAAAGGTAACCTCTCTCATCAGGTGGGGTTAGTGTCTCACTTACCACATGATGCCATTGTGGGAAGGGGTTTTCCAAAGTTCTGGGAACTCTGGGATTGTCCTGAGCCCCCCACTGGTGCCCCTATAGACCAGGAAAATGACCAGAATTCCTCTGAGAGTGGTGAGGACTCTCCTGAATTTCCCTTGTCAGTATTGGCGGGGGAAACTCGAGAAACTGGGGAGGAGCCAACATCCTCAGATGAAAACATGCCGTCTGTGGAGTTTTCGGATCTTGAGGTTCACAGGGAAAATTTTGCCACAGAACAGTTAAAAGACCCCACCCTAATAAAGGCACGGGAAAATGTGGTAAAAATAGATGGCGAGTTAGTGAACCCAGATAAGACTTGCACTTACCCGTACTTCACTATGGAAAGGGACCTGCTGTATCGAGTGACTCAAAGGGCAGAAGAAACCATTGAGCAACTTGTGGTGCCCAAACCTTACAGGAAGTTGGTGTTAGAATTGGCCCATGGGCACATTCTGGGAGGTCATCTGGGGACCGAGAAAACCAGAGAGAGGGTATTGCAGAGATTCTATTGGCCTGGGGTCATGAAGGAAACAGAAAATTATTGTTCCTCCTGCCCTGTGTGTCAGAAGTCGGCACCTATGCCACATTTCCGTAACCCGCTGGTACCTCTTCCTATCATTGAGGTCCCCTTTGAGAGGATCGCAATGGATTTGGTTGGTCCGATAATGAAGTCCGCTAGGGGGCATCAGTACATTTTGGTTATATTGGACTATGCCACCCGTTATCCGGAAGCAATTCCTCTTCGAAATACCTCAGCCAAAACCATAGCCAAAGAGCTATCTCTTGTTTTTAGCCGCGTGGGTATTTGTAAGGAACTGCTTACGGACCAAGGTACACCCTTTATGTCCCGGGTTATGAAAGAACTATGCAAGTTGTTTAAAGTAACACAATTGCGTACATCTGTGTATCACCCCCAAACAGATGGGTTGGTTGAAAGATTCAACAAAACCCTAAAACAAATGTTAAAGAAGGTGGTGGATAGAGATGGAAAGAATTGGGACTGTCTAATACCTTATCTGATGTTTGCCATTAGGGAGGTACCCCAATCCTCTACGGGTTTCTCACCCTTCGAGTTGCTCTATGGGAGACACCCAAGAGGGCTGCTGGATATCGCCAAGGAAACTTGGGAAAATGAGAGTTCTCCCCACAGGAGTGTGATTGAGCATGTCGCCCTGATGCAAGATAGAATTGCACAGGTAATGCCAATCGTAAAGGAACATTTGGCCCAAGCGCAGTTGGCACAGCAGAGAGTGTACAACCGTGGGGCCAAGACCCGTACTTTTTCCCCGGGGGGATAGGGTCTTGGTGCTAGTCCCTATGGTTGAATGCAAATTTCTGGCCAAATGGCAAGGTCCATATGAAATAATTGAAAAAATTAGTGAGGTGAACTACAGGGTCAGACAGCCAGGAAGGCGAAAGCCAGAACAGATCTATCACGTCAATCTGATGAAAGCCTGGAGGGATAGGGAATCCCTCGTCGCAGAGAATTTATCACAAGCCCAGTCTGATTGCTTAGTTCCTGAGGTTGGGATAGCAGTCACCTTATCGAAACCCCAACAACAGGAGGTTAAAGAGTTTGTACTTCGCAACAAAGAGATTTTTTCTGAGCTGTCGGGACAAACATCTGGCGTAGAGCATGACATTATCACCCCGCCAGGAGAAAGGGTAAAACTGAAACCTTATAGAATACCAGAGGCCCAACGGGAGGCAATACGTGGTTCAAAGGATGCTGGAATTGGGTGTGATAGAAGAGTCCCAGAGTGACTGGTCCAGTCCTATCGTACTAGTGCCCAAACCTGATGGGAGCTGGCGGTTTTGTAACGATTTTCGACAATTGAATAAAGTTACAAAATTTGACACCTACCCCATGCCGCGTATAGATGAGTTGATTGACCAGCTAGGAACAGCCCGATACATGACAACTCTTGATCTCACCAAAGGGTATTGGCAAATTCCCCTGGCCGAGTCGGCCAAGGAGAAAACTGCGTTTGTAACCCCAGATCGGGCATTCCAATATAAGAGAATGCCGTTTGGGTTACAGAATGCACCGGCAACATTCCAGCGGAAAATGGATAAGATTCTGAGGCCCCATCAGAAATATGCTGCAGCTTACCTGGATGATGTGATTATCCATAGCACAGACTGGGTCTCACATTTGCCAAAAGTGCAAGCAGTCCTAGACTCTATCCGGGAAGCTGGGTTTACAGCCAATCCAAAGAAGTGTACCATTGGGCAGGAGGAGGCCAAATATCTTGGGTACACTATTGGGAGGGGGGTGATAAAACCCCAAGTCAATAAAGTCGAGGCCATACAGAGTTGGCCACGTCCCAACAGCAAGAAACAGGTACAAGCCTTTCTGGGAATTGCTGGCTATTATCGGCGATTCATTCCTCATTTTGCTTCTCAGGCTGTGCCCCTCACCAACCTGACAAAAGGGAAAGAGTCTGTCATGGTTAAATGGTCCCCAGAGGCTGAAGAAGCATTTCAGTCCTTAAAAACAGCCTTATGTAGCCAGACAGTGTTGTACTCACCAGACTTCTCTAAGGACTTTATTGTACAAACCGATGCATCAGATGTTGGGTTAGGAGCAGTGTTATCCCAGGTCTGGAATGGGGAAGAGCACCCAGTCATTTACCTCAGCAGGAAGTTGAAGTCCCATGAGGTAAATTACGCCACGATTGAGAAGGAATGTTTAGCGGTAAAATGGGCTCTAGATTCCCTTCGGTACTATCTGCTAGGTAGGCACTTTGACCTGGTGACTGATCACGCTCCTTTGAAGTGGATGGCTCAAAACAAGGAGACCAATAGAAGGGTAAATAGGTGGTTCCTGGCCCTACAGGAATTCAACTTTACAGTTAAGCATCGCCCTGGTGTTAAAATGGGGAATGTGGATGCTTTGTCTCGCATACATGCGTGTCTGACTGCTTGTGTTACAACCCCAAGGTTGAAACAAGAGGGGGGGGGGGGTATGTGGCAGCAGGCAGGTAAAATCACCTGGTTGTATCCAGGATGGAAAATATGTATGCCCTAGATTCAGGCTTTATGCAGACTTATACCACTAAAGGGGAAGAGTTAATGAGCCCAGCTGAAGTAAGTGGGCTCATTAAGACCTCTACAAAAAACCCCCAGCATGCTTAGGGAGATGCTCCATCCTGGAACCAGTTTTGTGTTTGTATAGACTGGGGAGTGTGACTTCTGTTCTGTGCGGTGAGTTAATGCCTGTGTGGCAAACCTCTACAACAGAGATAGGGACTGGTGCAGCACAAGGCTACACTCAGTTGATAGACAGGGTATATACATGTGTAGTAAGAGGTCAAGCTGACCAGGATTTCTTTTCGTGTTTCTTTTTGTTTGGCTGCTATATTTTTCACTGCATGTCGCATAAATAAACGGCACCTTTGTTTTTTCACCTACAACGCTGTCTGCTGTGCCTAATTTTGTGTTGTGAACCCATCCAGGGGGTCACACACACCTGATTTTGATTTTCTGCCGAGCTAACCCCTCACAGCGGACAAATACACAGCTGATCGGCATGTTTTGCTGATCAGCTGTGTACAGCTTAGTATTTAAAGCATAGGCTCACTACAGGTCAGATAGGACCAGGAGAAGGACGCTCTTTTGAGGTGCTGTTGGGATCCATGGTTGGGACTTAGTAATTTATATATTCCTTTCCCCACTATGAACATTTGTCTGGTCTTATGCACTTTACATTCATTCCAGATACCATAGCATGTATACATACATGTTTGGTTTTGTCTCTTTATCTGGTTCATTGTGGGTATTTTTGTCTTTATGATAGCATCTGACAGCGCGTCTACATCATTTGGGTTCCCAGAGTTCCCAGGCATCTCTCCCTGCTCCGTCATTGGCCTGTGAGTGATACTATTGTTTGATTTAGGTGGGTTTCATCATTATATTATGTTGTGGATTTTTCCATTGGAGGTGCAATTATTATTGTTCTTTTTCCCCCTCCACCCTTTTCCAATTCCCACCCATATCACTTATGTGCATTATAACTACTTTCTTTTTCTTTTTTTGTTTGCTTTTTTTCAGACCTTCCATCTATTGGGCCCCAGTATATGTGCCAGCCTGCTGTCTGTCTGGGATTCTAGACCCCAGTGTGGCTGGTGGGTACATGGCATAGCAGCTGGAAAATCTGTGCAGGGTGAAGTTTAACATGAAAGAAAGACCCCATCAACATATTAATAAACAACGTACTCTGAAAAGAAATGCATAACACACATATACCACCCCCTGAAACAAAATATTTTTTTTTATAAGGAAGCCCTGCAGCAAAAAAATATTATCTTGTACATGAGTGTAGAATAAATTACTGTATGTCTCTAATAGGTTCAAAAGGCCACTTCTGAAGCACAGAAATCTCCAGTTTCATCCCCCATAAACCCCTCCTTTCATTACCATCAATTATATCTTTTATCAACATACGGGTGGATGGGATCTGTGTGGGGCCCCATGTCATGATGTCTCTTCCTCACTTTTAACATTTTTGGATGCTCAAATGTACTCATTTAGTGATTAGGATGTAGGTATTTGCTCTGTACTATTTTATGATTTTGTAGTAATCTATGTCAGGATTTGTTGGATGATTTCTGTGCATTTAAATTTCATAGACACTGTACTTCCTGTGAAAACCCCTGATGAAGGAGAATACAACTCATCTCTGAAACGTCGTTGGGTTTGGGATATTGCACTGTATCTACTCACCATCGTTTGTACATCATTATGCATTCGTGATCATTTGTTTGTTTTCATGTATTATTTCAATGTACAATACGTTTTATATTTTTCTACAAATTTTGATATGGTAGTACCTACAAAGTCCCATTCATAGGGGGTTTCTCTATTTTCATTTTTTCGGGATGTGGTACACCTTTATAGCAGTTTCATTCAGATAGTCCCCTCTCATTAATAGTCAGTATGACTTAAAGCGAATTCTGGAAATAGCTTTTAACATTTTTAACACTTGCCGCTCAAGGGAATTTTGAAAATTTTCAGCAAGAGCTCTGGTACTAGAATTCTTGCTCTCACTCTGACATTTGCTTTTATTATTTTATTAAAAACATTTTTACACTTTCTCTTTATTTTTTTATTAAATTTTTTTTATTTAATGGGCATCTGTAGAGCCACTCAAATCACCTTTACAGTAAAGTGGCTCACTGCCTGAAAATTTTGATACCAGGATGGTGGATGCAGCTGTATCATGGTCATCTTGGTTACCTGTAATTTCCAATTTGTCACATCTGGAGGGCTCATAATCATTGTAGTAGTCTGTGCCACATGCTTTCCTTTTCCGGTGGTGCTGAAGTGACTTCCACTCTAGTAAACTGAACATAGGGGATCACTCACTCAGCACATCTGACATTCAGAAAGCATGTTGTATTCTTCTCAATGAATACAAGGCATTTTCTGATTGGACAAGGTTGAGAGGAGGGGCTGATGACTTCACAATATTCTCTCATCCAGTCAGAGGATGGCTTGTATTCCTGTCAACTGTGTACCATACTTTTTTTCTAGTCAGCTGCCTAAACATGTTTATCTATGGGCTACAACCTTGTATACCCACTAGGAATGTCCATTATTCTTTGTTGAGTGTTCAGGTGAAGATCTGGTAGGTGTGCTTAAACTCTGCACTTCGACCCATTTAAGGGTTCGCACCATCTTCAAAGTGCAGAGAGCACAGGTAGTCCACTATTTATTTTTTGGTTCTTTCTGTGCTTCAGAAGTGGCCTTTTGAACCTATTAGAGACATACAGTAATTTATTCTACACTCATGTACAAGATAATATTTTTTTGCTGCAGGGCTTCCTTTTAAAAAAAATTATTTTGTTTCAGGGGGTGGTATATGTGTGTTATGCATTTCTTTTCAGAGTACGTTGTTTATTAATATGTTGATGGGGTCTTTCTTTCATGTTAAACTTCACCCTGCACAGATTTTCCAGCTCTGGGACAACCAGCTAAGCACCAGCAGACTGAGAGTGATCATCACTTGGGCAGATTAACTAAACAGTAAATCGTTGAAACACACAAAGTAGCTGCCACTAAGTGTTTTAACCTGTTCAGGTCCGCGCTATAGTCAAATGATGGCTACAGAGTGGATCTGCTTTGCCGGAAAGCCATCTATTGACGTCCTCCCCTATTAAAGCTGGACACGGCCCCTAAAGGGGGCGCACGCTGTGACCACCCGAGTCAATGAGACTCGGGGATCACAGATCCGAGGAAGGGGTTGATCCCGGCCCCTTACCACGTGATCAGCTGTCAGCCAATGACAGCTGATCACATGATGTAAACAGAGGCTCGGTAATTGTTTTTTTTTTCTTCTCACGCTAACATGCGTGAGAAGAAAAAAAGCCGATCGCCGGCTTCTGTTTGCAGGGACATCAATCCCGAAGAGGAGGAGCCTCTGTGCCCACCAGTACCACCTGCCAATGCCAGCAAGCAGTGCCCCCTTTCAGTGCCCACAAGTGCCACCTATCAATGCCCACCAGTGGTGCCAATCAGTGCCTCATCAGTGCCACCTAGCAGTGCTGCCTATCAGTGTCACCTACCAGTGCTGATCAGTGCCCATCACTGCCACCCAGTGTCCATCACTGCCACCCATCAGTGCCCATCAGTGCCACCTATAAGTTCCACCTATCAGTGCCACCTATTAGTGCCCTTCAGTGCCACCTATCAATGCCCTTCAGTGCCGCCCATCAGGGCCACCCATCAGTGCCACCCATCAGTGCCCACCAATGCCACCTATCAGTGCCCACCAGTGCCGCCTATTAGTGCCCATCAGTGCCGCCTTATCAGTGCCCATGAGGGCAGCCTATCAGTGCAGCCCATCAGTGCCCATCAGTGCAGCCTCATCAGCGTACATCAATGAAGGAGAAAAATTACCTGTTTGCAGAATTTTTAAAAAATATATAAAACGGTTTTGTATTTTTTTTTTTAATCGGTCTTTTTAAAAAAAAAATTAACAAAAAAATGAAAAACCCAGAGGTGATCAAATACCTCCAAAAGAAAGCTCTATTGTCGTTCAAAGAGTGACAGCACTAAAAGCTGAAAATTGGTCTGGGCAGGAGGGGGGTTAGGTGCCCAGTAAGCAAGTGGTTAATGGAAACACACAGTATTCACTTAATTTTCTGTTACAATTCTGACCTATAAAGAAAATATGTTTGTGTCACTTGCTGCCATGCTTAGACTGCAATGTAACAGAGTCTGCAAAAAAGTAGCTTCCTACAGAGCCAAAGTTCTATAATTCTTGATTATAGCATTCAGAGATTCATCTTACCAAATTATAAATATTTTTTCAATGAAATGCAAGAAAAACAGTGCAAGAAATGTTTTACAAATCAAAACTTTACGTAACACACTGTAAGCAACAGTAAGCCAGAAAAGATTAAACATGGGGAATACTTAGGCCTCCTGCACACTGCAGCTTGAAAAAGTTCAGTACAGCTTATTTTTTTACTGAGTTAAAATACAGCCCATTAATTGTAATGTGCCTATGCACACAGACCCATAAATAAGCACCGTGTATTCTTCAGTAAAGAGAATAAATAGAAAAATCTGCATTTTTGTTCAGTAATTTACGCCTCATGCGGGCAAATGCCAGAACACAATAGAACAGCAGGGGAGATTGCTGTACTAACATGGGATTGTTAGTACAGCATCTCCCACCAGAGCTGTAAGTTTTTTTTTCATTCAACCCTCAGGGTTGAACGAAAAACTCACGGTGTGTGTAATAGCCTTTAAGAATTGCAATATCTTCCATCTTTTTTCCACCACTTTCTTTATCTTACTTTTGAGGGTTTTAGTAAACCTTTATAACACATCTATTTGAGGGTGGTAGACTAATGTACATTACTGTTCAACAATTTGCACACTACCTTCGACATAAAGCTAGTCTCTCGGTCCATCAGGATTTCTTTTGGGGTTCCTGTAAACATGTGGAGCAACTCTCTGATTATAGTTTTGTAGGAATAGCCTCGGGATACCTGGTAACTTAGTTAATAACCACCAGGATGTAGCCACTAGCAGACTTAACAAAGGTCCCTATTGGGCCTATTATGATTCACTCAAAAGGTATCTCAATCATATGCAATGCAACCAGCAGGCTGGTTGACATTTCCCACTCTGGAAAGGACTCACAATAGTCTTTCACATCTGTATGTATACTGGGGTAAAAGTAATGCTGTAAAATACATTCTTTGGGTTTTTCACCCACTAAGTGACCACCCTGTGAATGTGTATGAGCCCAATGCATGACTGTTCTCCCATATCTGGTCTCTAACCCATCATAATTTCCTTCTGTTCAATAATATATTGTTTGTCCAATTTTGAAACATTGTCAGATGGAAAGATCAATGTATTTGGAAAACCTGGCAGTAAAGGTGTGCTGAAGGTGCTAGAGAATATGTTTTTTATGCTTCAGCAGACACCTTTACTGCCAACTATTCCATTTGCATTGATATTAATTGGGTGTGTTGATTCTGGAATGCCCGTTGCAGGGACCAGAAATAATGTCTGCATGCAAAAACACGCGCAAATACATACCAAAAAAAAGTCAATGCTCAAATAGGAGTATCATGTGCAAGAGGACTAAAAAAGGAGGAAGGGAGGAGTAGCTCCAGGGGAATAGCAATGCTCTATCTAGGCAGGAGTTGTGGGAGGTGAGATCGGATCTCACACAGACTATGAAAGAGACGGGGAGAGAGGGAGGGGGAGAGGAGAGAATGTAGAGATGCTGAGGAGAGAGCTGGATGCCAGAGGCACGTAAACTGACCACACTATCAGAGATCAGCAGTCATGATAAATGTGGTCAGCTTACAGAGGGGAAGACAGGAACAGGCATGAGCAGCCTGGTATTGTACAACATAGAAAGGGACAATTGACATGGCAAAGGCACTGTGCTATATCTTGTGCCTTAAAGGGACAGGAGCATGTTTTTTTTTTTAGGGTTACAACCACTTTAAGACCACTTTATTTTTGTGCATTTCCACGCATATGCACGGTAGCTTGTTTTCTCATTGACAATGCCAATGGATAAATCTGTGCGAATTTGCGCACAAACGTGGGCGACTACACGACTACAGTTGTATAGACTACACCCCAAGGGTTGCTAGATTGAGCAAAAAAATAAAGCTTTTACAACCACTTATAATACAGCTTAGAAGAAGGAAAAAGCAGCGCCCAAACGTGAAAAAAAGCTGCTAACACTCCAATATGACAAAATTGCAAAAAGTATAAATGTGTAACAGTGTAGCGCTAAAAATGTCTCTGTACAGCAATGGTTGTGGACTGGAAAGGTCAGCAACCACTAATTTACTGTTCAGACTGTTGTTATAAAAAAACAAAATTAAGGTCAAAAAAGTGGTGGATATCAGATCCCCAGGCCGAATGAGGGTGTGATGAATCACCAGATTAGATAGACCGAAAGTGTGGATACACTACCCAGTGGTCCACACTCACCTTAAGTGGGTGTTTTAGTGCAAATGTGAATGATACAACTCAATGCCTAAAATCATATCAATAATAAAAAAGCCAATATACATGACCCTGAAGCCATAAGATTCACAGATTATGCAATCAAACAAACAATCAGTGAAAATATAATAAAGTGCCAATATCTGTGATACTAAAAACTGTGATATGTAGACAGTGCTACAAAGACAGAAGGACTGAGATGAAATAAGAATGTCAAGATGAGATATGTGTCATCAGGATACTTAGTGAACTGGCCACTGAACTAGCAAGGCAAACAGGCGAATAGAAATACATCACAGTATAAATCAGTAGCACATGATAAAGATGGTAATTTCTGAAAACATCTCTATAAGCAGTCCTGTTATTAATAATTAGTAAACGGACAAAGTCGCCAAACTATATTTCAAGTAGGGGAACTACTTCATAGAGTCCAGATAACACAAGGTAGGATGATGTTGATAACACAGTTCAGATGCAAAACCAAAACAGTAATGGTGATATGGTTCAGATGTTGAATCCTCTCAAACAAGGGCAACAGTGCAACCAGAAGAGTGATTTCATAAGCGCTTACCATGTGCGGTGGACCAACTCACCGGAAGTGAGAGGTCGGAAACAGCTTGTATGGCTACCTCCAGGTACCAAAAATGTGGAATAGATTGGGAGTTGGACGCATAGACTGGAGCGTCTCGAGATCCTTAGCGAATACTCACCGACCGAGTAGATGTTTACTGGATCGCTTTGGTTAGATCAGTGCTCATCGGTCAGACTTGCCGTAGGTAAAGAGAAAAAACAGAAGAGGGACTCCTCATCGTGTAAAACCCAAATGCAAGGGTTCACTTTATTATAAAAGAGAACATGCATCCAACATAAAAGCAAATAAAATGGAGCTGTTCTACTGAATTGGAATGAAAAACGCAGTAGGAAGTAATGCTTGGAGACCCGACGCGTTTCGTCTGAAAAGACTTCTGCTGGGGTATGCTCCAGCTTACTTCTGCTGCGTTATATATAGTATGCAAAAACAATTAAACCACTAACGCACCTGAGTGTTTCAATCAGCCCCACTTCCTGTTTCCTGTTCAATATTGTAACGTATTAGAGATTCAGGACGGAAAGGGACCAATAGGGAGGAGTGTAAAAAACGGACCATGTTGTTGACCAATGGAAGCGCGGTCCAAAAATAGGGCAAATATGGCGGGAAAAGGTGTTCCAATAAGAGACCTAATAACTAGACGGGCAAAGAGCACATAACTGCCCAATGCCTCGGTTAGTGACTAACAATCTAGTGGCTCATAGGTGGACCGAAGACCAATAAGATCTCCCCAATAATGGCGCCAAACAACCAGCAAAGCCTGCAGTGCACTAGCCTGAAGTCAAACAACGGCCGCGTGGAACGCCGCGGCGGAAGTGCTACACCGGAAATGATGTACCGGAAGTGACGGCCGGGGCGGATGTGACGCGCTAAGGAGGCAAAAGCGGATGTGACGTAACTGGTCTCTAAAAATGTAAACAAAAAGGGATAACAAAGCAGAACTAATGTGGAAAGTATCCACAAGATGGCGAAATTGAGACCGGAGTCTGGCTGATTGAAAAGCAGTAAATGCAATAGGGCAATACAGATCTCAATATAACTGGCATCATAATTCAATTGAACACTATGGATACAACAAAAGTGTATGAATATCAATACCAATAGCGTCATTATGTTATCGATATAAATAATAATATAAAAAAGGGGAACAGAATTCATATGCATTAATATAGGTAGAATCAATTAAGACAACCAATCTCAATTGGAGAAGGGAAGACAACATATAGAATACCCTAAATGTAAATATAAGAACCAGAGTAAATATTATTAAACATTAGGAGTTCATAACAACTCGTCTATATGTGTTACTAACGTTAAATAGTTCACACAAACACCTCTGAAGCATCGGTAACTATACGTGTAACACATACTATGAGATGTGTGATGAAATAAAAATAAAAAATAAAACATATGATGGAATTTGAAAAATGAAGTTATATATGATATTAGAGGTACAGTATGGGATTACAGTTATAGTCTAGTGTAGTCTTCGTGTAGAACTCGTCGAGTGGGATCATGAGCGATTAATAAACGCATTAATATCCCACTCGACGTTTAAGCCATGGGGAGTATAGCACTTGATCTGGTGTATCCAAAATGTTTCAAGTCGAGATACACCCCTTATACTCGACTCACCCCTCCAGTGGGGGACAAATTTGTCTATAATCTGAAAACGTGACCCTGCTGGATTTCGATTGTGATTTAGGAGATAGTGCTTGGAGACACTATGGTTAGTGTGTCCAGCTTTGATGGCGGGCAGATGTTCGTTCACCCTGATGGCGAACGTGCGTTTGGTCCGACCTATGTATTGTTTACCACATGGGCACGTGATGAGGTAGACAATACATTTTGTATGGCACGTTACAAAACAATCCATCGTGTATTCTTTATTGGTAATGTTAGATTTGAACGTGTCACACTTCCTCCTGCAGATGTTGTTCATGCAAACGTTGCACTTCCGGCAAGGGTAAAAGCCCTTCATATCATGGAAAAAAGAAGGGGGATTAGGTGGATCCATGATGTTTGGTGCAACTTTGCCCCTTAAAGAAGGGGCTCCCCTGTAGATAACCCCTGCATGTTCTGGTAGAATGGGCCCTAGGATTTGATCATTTTTCAAAATGTCCCAGTGTTTTTGGAATATCCCTTTGATTTGTTTATGTTGGACCGAGAATCTGGTAAAAAAAGACCACCGGAACTTATCCCCCCTGTTGTTAGGGGGTTTCTCTATCAACAAGGACTTTCGATCAATGGATGCGACTTTTTGGATTTCATCGTCTATGAGGGATGCCTTATAGCCGCGGTCAATAAATCTGTTTTTTAGAGTGAGGGCATGTTCATAATAATCAGGAAGACGAGAGCAATTTCTGCGAATGCGCATAAGCTGGCTACGTGGGACGGAACTAAGCCATGACGGGTGGTGGCAACTATCGACCGGGATGTAGCCATTCCGGTCGGTGGTTTTAAAAAACGTTTTGGTGGTAATTTGGCCATCAATCACTGCAATCTCTAAATCCAAAAAATGGATAGACGAAGGACTAGCTTCGTAGGTAAGTTCAATGCCAATATTATTGGCATTGAGTAGAGTCATAAACTGGTTAAGGGAATCTATGGAGCCCTTCCATAGGAGGAGGATGTCGTCGATATATCTGGACCACAGCACTAATTGTGGGGGGTCCAGTACATGGACGACATCCTCCTCCCACTTGCCCATAAAAATATTGGCAAGGCTGGGGGCGAACTTGGCGCCCATAGCCACCCCTTTTTCTTGCAAATAAAATTTGCCGTCGTACCAAAAGTAGTTATGTTTTGTAGCATAGCGCAGAAGGTCCATTATGAACCTCTTTTGAGTATTAGGGATGGTTCTTATCCTGCTTAAAAATAATTCGACAGATTCAAGCCCTAAATGATGAGGGATACAAGTATATAAAGACGTGACATCTGCGGTCACAAAAATAAGGTCACTAGAATAACTGATTTGTTGTAATTTAGAGATGGTGTCCCTGGTGTCTTTCAAATAGGAGGGTATGGTCTTAACTATAGGCTGAAGGAAGAAATCAATGTATTTCCCTATGCGGGAAGTAATGGAGTCCAGACCGCTAACAATTGGACGTCCAGGTGGATGGGTGATATTTTTGTGTACCTTAGGGAGGTAGTACATAATTGGAATTCTAGGAGACACAGGAACAAGATATTGTTTTTCCTTTCTGTCCAAGATGCCCAATTGGACACCCGTGTCCACAAGATCGGTCAGAATTTTCTTGTAGTCAGAGGTAGGGTTCTTGGACAGCAAGGAGTATGTTTGGGTGTCGCCAAGAATCCTAAGCATTTCTGTATGATATGCGGTCTTATCAAGGACTACTATCCCGCCCCCCTTGTCGGCAGGCCTAATAACAAGGTCCTTCCGTTCAACTAAAGACTTTAATCCGTTCTTAATATCGGGGTTGTTAAAGATCTTTTTGTTAGGTAAGTTATCGAGGTCCTTTAGGACTAGATCTCGGAAGACTTTAACAGAAGGGGCAACAGAACAGGGTGGGTTGAATGTGGAGGGGTTCGCCAACCCAGAGTGCACTACTTGGGAGGAGACATTAGCAAGAGTGCTATTTCTAGGGTTGGACAATATATATCGTTGTACGTTCAACTTTCGTACAAACTTGTGTACGTCGATAAACGTAGAAAATTTGTTTAACTTAGTGGGTGGGACATATTTTAGTCCTTTATTCAGAACTGCTGATTCTGCCTCACTTAGAACCGCTCCACTTAAGTTAAAGATACCGTTGCTACTTAAACTCTCTTTCTTTTTCCTGACGCGCCGCCCCCCTCTGGAGCCGCGCTTGGTTTTAAATTCCGTTCTTGGTCTTCTAGTTCCCTGGGAAAACCCGATGAGTTGGAGGGTCTGGGAAGATTATAATTATACGGGGATCTATCATAATAACCGTAATCACGGTCATGATGGGAATAGCTCTGATTGTGATCAGTACGTGGTCTGTCTTCCCTCAATGGTGAGAACCTGTTGTATGTGTGTACTGGGGTTCTTTGTGAAGAATATGGATACTGTTCAGTGCGATATGAATAGTCACGAGCAGGTGAGCGATCATAGCCTTGATATTCATGATTGTAATCTCTTTTGTTGTTATTTTTTCCCCTACCTCTGTTGTTGTTATTCTTACCTCTAAAGTTGGCATTTTGGTAAGAACCCCCTAGGTGTGGGGTGGAGGGGGGTGGTAATCTGTTTTGAGATAATTTATTATAGTGGTGGGTCGTATCATTCCTCTTCAATAGAGGAGGAATAATGTCAATTCGTCTAGAACTGGTGCCAGAGGTACCAGAAGACTCCATTGGTGAGGGTTCAGTGCCAGGGACTGAGTGGGACTGGTCCCTAGTTTGCCAATTAAAAACAAGGCCCTCTTTGTAATCTGTAATATCCCTACTGTACTTTTTTTGTTTCTTAGTTTTCTGATCTCTTTCTTCCTTTTCAAGGTGATTCTTAAGGTTTGTGGACAAGGTGCTGTATTCAGTCGTGGTTTTATGTGGGAGGAGTTTATCTCTGATCTCTTTAATCTCTATGTCTACAATAACTCTACGTGCCCGTTTTTTCTCAACAAGGAACACTAGTAATGAGATGCCGGCCTCGTTAAAATAGCGAAACCAGGCATCTGGTTCAGTGTCACCCTGTTGTGGATGAACATTCCACCTTAATCCGCGGGGGACCATGCGCTCCTTGATATATTGATCAAGGAATGCTATGTCCCACTCGAGGTGGAGTTCAGATACCATGAGGTTTTTAAGCCTCATAAAAAGACCCCCTATTTCAGAGTCAACACTAATAGCAGTAAAAACACCATCTGTATTAAATGTTCTATTGGACCTATATTCAAATACGTCCATGATAATATTGAAAACACAATGTGAATATAAAAGTAATAAGGATTGTCAATAAAGTCTATCAAAAATTGTGTGAGACACCTTTAGATCGAGGTGTCATATAATTATTGGGCTGCTACAATCATGTCAAAAGAAAAACAAAATAGAAGAAGGAAAAAGCAGCGCCCAAACGTGAAAAAAAGCTGCTAACACTCCAATATGACAAAATTGCAAAAAGTATAAATGTGTAACAGTGTAGCGCTAAAAATGTCTCTGTACAGCAATGGTTGTGGACTGGAAAGGTCAGCAACCACTATTTTACTGTTCAGACTGTTGTTATAAAAAAACAAAATTAAGGTCAAAAAAGTGGTGGACATCAGATCCCCAGGCCGAATGAGGGTGTGATGAATCACCAGATTAGATAGACCGAAAGTGTGGATACACTACCCAGTGGTCCACACTCACCTTAAGTGGGTGTTTTAGTGCAAATGTTTACCTACGGCAAGTCTGACCGATGAGCACTGATCTAACCAAAGCGATCCAGTAAACATCTACTCGGTCGGTGAGTATTCGCTAAGGATCTCGAGACGCTCCAGTCTATGCGTCCAACTCCCAATCTATTCCACATTTTTGGTACCTGGAGGTAGCCATACAAGCTGTTTCCGACCTCTCACTTCCGGTGAGTTGGTCCACCGCACATGGTAAGCGCTTATGAAATCACTCTTCTGGTTGCACTGTTGCCCTTGTTTGAGAGGATTCAACATCTGAACCATATCACCATTACTGTTTTGGTTTTGCATCTGAACTGTGTTATCAACATCATCCTACCTTGTGTTATCTGGACTCTATGAAGTAGTTCCCCTACTTGAAATATAGTTTGGCGACTTTGTCCGTTTACTAATTATTAATAACAGGACTGCTTATAGAGATGTTTTCAGAAATTACCATCTTTATCATGTGCTACTGATTTATACCGTGATGTATTTCTATTCGCCTGTTTGCCTTGCTAGTTCAGTGGCCAGTTCACTAGTATCCTGATGACACATATCTCATCTTGACATTCTTATTTCATCTCAGTCCTTCTGTCTGTGTAGCACTGTCTACATATCACAGTTTTTAGTATCACAGATATTGGCACTTTATTATATTTTCACTGATTGTTTGTTTGATTGCATAATCTGTGAATCTTATGGCTTCAGGGTCATGTATATTGGCTTTTTTATTATTGATATGATTTTAGGCATTGAGTTGTATCATTCACATTTGCACTAAAACACCCACTTAAGGTGAGTGTGGACCACTGGGTAGTGTATCCACACTTTCGGTCTATCTAATCTGGTGATTCATCACACCCTCATTCGGCCTGGGGATCTGATGTCCACCACTTTTTTGACCTTAATTTTGGTTTTTTATAACAACAGTCTGAACAGTAAAATAGTGGTTGCTGACCTTTCCAGTCCACAACCATTGCTGTACAGAGACATTTTTAGCGCTACACTGTTACACATTTATACTTTTTGCAATTTTGTCATATTGGAGTGTTAGCAGCTTTTTTTCACGTTTGGGCGCTGCTTTTTCCTTCTTCTATTTTGTTTTTCTTTTGACATGATTGTAGCAGCCCAATAATTATATGACACCTCGATCTAAAGGTGTCTCACACAATTTTTGATAGACTTTATTGACAATCCTTATTACTTTTATATTCACATTGTGTTTTCAATATTATCATGGACGTATTTGAATATAGGTCCAATAGAACATTTAATACAGATGGTGTTTTTACTGCTATTAGTGTTGACTCTGAAATAGGGGGTCTTTTTATGAGGCTTAAAAACCTCATGGTATCTGAACTCCACCTCGAGTGGGACATAGCATTCCTTGATCAATATATCAAGGAGCGCATGGTCCCCCGCGGATTAAGGTGGAATGTTCATCCACAACAGGGTGACACTGAACCAGATGCCTGGTTTCGCTATTTTAACGAGGCCGGCATCTCATTACTAGTGTTCCTTGTTGAGAAAAAACGGGCACGTAGAGTTATTGTAGACATAGAGATTAAAGAGATCAGAGATAAACTCCTCCCACATAAAACCACGACTGAATACAGCACCTTGTCCACAAACCTTAAGAATCACCTTGAAAAGGAAGAAAGAGATCAGAAAACTAAGAAACAAAAAAAGTACAGTAGGGATATTACAGATTACAAAGAGGGCCTTGTTTTTAATTGGCAAACTAGGGACCAGTCCCACTCAGTCCCTGGCACTGAACCCTCACCAATGGAGTCTTCTGGTACCTCTGGCACCAGTTCTAGACGAATTGACATTATTCCTCCTCTATTGAAGAGGAATGATTCGACCCACCACTATAATAAATTATCTCAAAACAGATTACCACCCCCCTCCACCCCTCACCTAGGGGGTTCTTACCAAAATGCCAACTTTAGAGGTAAGAATAACAACAACAGAGGTAGGGGAAAAAATAACAACAAAAGAGATTACAATCATGAATATCAAGGCTATGATCGCTCACCTGCTCGTGACTATTCATATCGCACTGAACAGTATCCATATTCTTCACAAAGAACCCCAGTACACACATACAACAGGTTCTCACCATTGAGGGAAGACAGACCACGTACTGATCACAATCAGAGCTATTCCCATCATGACCGTGATTACGGTTATTATGATAGATCCCCGTATAATTATAATCTTCCCAGACCCTCCAACTCATCGGGTTTTCCCAGGGAACTAGAAGACCAAGAACGGAATTTAAAACCAAGCGCGGCTCCAGAGGGGGGCGGCGCGTCAGGAAAAAGAAAGAGAGTTTAAGTAGCAACGGAATCTTTAACTTAAGTGGAGCGGTTCTAAGTGAGGCAGAATCAGCAGTTCTGAATAAAGGACTAAAATATGTCCCACCCACTAAGTTAAACAAATTTTCTACGTTTATCGATGTACACAAGTTTGTACGAAAGTTGAACGTACAACGATATATATTGTCCAACCCTAGAAATAGCACTCTTGCTAATGTCTCCTCCCAAGTAGTGCACTCTGGGTTGGCGAACCCCTCCACATTCAACCCTCCCTGTTCTGTTGCCCCCTCTGTTAAAGTCTTCCGAGATCTAGTCCTAAAGGACCTCGATAACTTACCTAACAAAAAGATCTTTAACAACCCCGATATTAAGAACGGATTAAAATCTTTAGTTGAACGGAAGGACCTTGTTATTAGGCCTGCCGACAAGGGGGGCGGGATAGTAGTCCTTGATAAGACCGCATATCATACAGAAATGCTTAGGATTCTTGGCGACACCCAAACATACTCCTTGCTGTCCAAGAACCCTACCTCTGACTACAAGAAAATTCTGACCGATCTTGTGGACACGGGTGTCCAATTGGGCATCTTGGACAGAAAGGAAAAACAATACCTTGTTCCTGTGTCTCCTAGAATTCCAATTATGTACTACCTCCCTAAGGTACACAAAAATATCACCCATCCACCTGGACGTCCAATTGTTAGCGGTCTGGACTCCATTACTTCCCGCATAGGGAAATACATAGATTTCTTCCTTCAGCCTATAGTTAAGACCATACCCTCCTATTTGAAAGACACCAGGGACACCATCTCTAAATTACAACAAATCAGTTATTCTAGTGACCTTATTTTTGTGACCGCAGATGTCACGTCTTTATATACTTGTATCCCTCATCATTTAGGGCTTGAATCTGTCGAATTATTTTTAAGCAGGATAAGAACCATCCCTAATACTCAAAAGAGGTTCATAATGTACCTTCTGCGCTATGCTACAAAACATAACTACTTTTGGTACGACGGCAAATTTTATTTGCAAGAAAAAGGGGTGGCTATGGGCGCCAAGTTCGCCCCCAGCCTTGCCAATATTTTTATGGGCAAGTGGGAGGAGGATGTCGTCCATGTACTGGACCCCCCACAATTAGTGCTGTGGTCCAGATATATCGACGACATCCTCCTCCTATGGAAGGGCTCCATAGATTCCCTTAACCAGTTTATGACTCTACTCAATGCCAATAATATTGGCATTGAACTTACCTACGAAGCTAGTCCTTCGTCTATCCATTTTTTGGATTTAGAGATTGCAGTGATTGATGGCCAAATTACCACCAAAACGTTTTTTAAAACCACCGACCGGAATGGCTACATCCCGGTCGATAGTTGCCACCACCCGTCATGGCTTAGTTCCGTCCCACGTAGCCAGCTTATGCGCATTCGCAGAAATTGCTCTCGTCTTCCTGATTATTATGAACATGCCCTCACTCTAAAAAACAGATTTATTGACCGCGGCTATAAGGCATCCCTCATAGACGATGAAATCCAAAAAGTCGCATCCATTGATCGAAAGTCCTTGTTGATAGAGAAACCCCCTAACAACAGGGGGGATAAGTTCCGGTGGTCTTTTTTTACCAGATTCTCGGTCCAACATAAACAAATCAAAGGGATATTCCAAAAACACTGGGACATTTTGAAAAATGATCAAATCCTAGGGCCCATTCTACCAGAACATGCAGGGGTTATCTACAGGGGAGCCCCTTCTTTAAGGGGCAAAGTTGCACCAAACATCATGGATCCACCTAATCCCCCTTCTTTTTTCCATGATATGAAGGGCTTTTACCCTTGCCGGAAGTGCAACGTTTGCATGAACAACATCTGCAGGAGGAAGTGTGACACGTTCAAATCTAACATTACCAATAAAGAATACACGATGGATTGTTTTGTAACGTGCCATACAAAATTTATTGTCTACCTCATCACGTGCCCATGTGGTAAACAATACATAGGTCGGACCAAACGCACGTTCGCCATCAGGGTGAACGAACGCCATCAAAGCTGGACACACTAACCATAGTGTCTCCAAGCACTATCTCCTAAATCATAATCGAAATCCAGCAGGGTCACGTTTTCAGATTATAGACAAATTTGTCCCCCACTGGAGGGGTGAGTCGAGTATAAGGGGTGTATCTCGACTTGAAACATTTTGGATACACCAGATCAAGTGCTATACTCCCCATGGCTTAAACGTCGAGTGGGATATTAATGCGTTTATTAATCGCTCATGATCCCACTCGACGAGTTCTACACGAAGACTACACTAGACTATAACTGTAATCCCATACTGTACCTCTAATATCATATATAACTTCATTTTTCAAATTCCATCATATGTTTTATTTTTTATTTTTATTTCATCACACATCTCATAGTATGTGTTACACGTATAGTTACCGATGCTTCAGAGGTGTTTGTGTGAACTATTTAACGTTAGTAACACATATAGACGAGTTGTTATGAACTCCTAATGTTTAATAATATTTACTCTGGTTCTTATATTTACATTTAGGGTATTCTATATGTTGTCTTCCCTTCTCCAATTGAGATTGGTTGTCTTAATTGATTCTACCTATATTAATGCATATGAATTCTGTTCCCCTTTTTTATATTATTATTTATATCGATAACATAATGACGCTATTGGTATTGATATTCATACACTTTTGTTGTATCCATAAGTGTTCCATTGAATTATGATGCCATTTATATTGAGATCTGTATTGCCCTATTGCATTTACTGCTTTTCAATCAGCCAGACTCCGGTCTCAATTTCGCCATCTTGTGGATACTTTCCACATTAGTTCTGCTTTGTTATCCCTTTTTGTTTACATTTTTAGAGACCAGTTACGTCACATCCGCTTTTGCCTCCTTAGCGCGTCACATCCGCCCCGGCCGTCACTTCCGGTACATCATTTCCGGTGTAGCACTTCCGCCGCGGCGTTCCACGCGGCCGTTGTTTGACTTCAGGCTAGTGCACTGCAGGCTTTGCTGGTTGTTTGGCGCCATTATTGGGGAGATCTTATTGGTCTTCGGTCCACCTATGAGCCACTAGATTGTTAGTCACTAACCGAGGCATTGGGCAGTTATGTGCTCTTTGCCCGTCTAGTTATTAGGTCTCTTATTGGAACACCTTTTCCCGCCATATTTGCCCTATTTTTGGACCGCGCTTCCATTGGTCAACAACATGGTCCGTTTTTTACACTCCTCCCTATTGGTCCCTTTCCGTCCTGAATCTCTAATACGTTACAATATTGAACAGGAAACAGGAAGTGGGGCTGATTGAAACACTCAGGTGCGTTAGTGGTTTAATTGTTTTTGCATACTATATATAACGCAGCAGAAGTAAGCTGGAGCATACCCCAGCAGAAGTCTTTTCAGACGAAACGCGTCGGGTCTCCAAGCATTACTTCCTACTGCGTTTTTCATTCCAATTCAGTAGAACAGCTCCATTTTATTTGCTTTTATGTTGGATGCATGTTCTCTTTTATAATAAAGTGAACCCTTGCATTTGGGTTTTACACGATGAGGAGTCCCTCTTCTGTTTTTTCTCTTTACCTACGGCAAGTCTGACCGATGAGCACTGATCTAACCAAAGCGATCCAGTAAACATCTACTCGGTCGGTGAGTATTCGCTAAGGATCTCGAGACGCTCCAGTCTATGCGTCCAACTCCCAATCTATTCCACATTTTTGGTACCTGGAGGTAGCCATACAAGCTGTTTCCGACCTCTCACTTCCGGTGAGTTGGTCCACCGCACATGGTAAGCGCTTATGAAATCACTCTTCTGGTTGCACTGTTGCCCTTGTTTGAGAGGATTCAACATCTGAACCATATCACCATTACTGTTTTGGTTTTGCATCTGAACTGTGTTATCAACATCATCCTACCTTGTGTTATCTGGACTCTATGAAGTAGTTCCCCTACTTGAAATATAGTTTGGCGACTTTGTCCGTTTACTAATTATTAATAACAGGACTGCTTATAGAGATGTTTTCAGAAATTACCATCTTTATCATGTGCTACTGATTTATACTGTGATGTATTTCTATTCGCCTGTTTGCCTTGCTAGTTCAGTGGCCAGTTCACTAAGTATCCTGATGACACATATCTCATCTTGACATTCTTATTTCATCTCAGTCCTTCTGTCTGTGTAGCACTGTCTACATATCACAGTTTTTAGTATCACAGATATTGGCACTTTATTATATTTTCACTGATTGTTTGTTTGATTGCATAATCTGTGAATCTTATGGCTTCAGGGTCATGTATATTGGCTTTTTTATTATTGATATGATTTTAGGCATTGAGTTGTATCATTCACATTTGCACTAAAACACCCACTTAAGGTGAGTGTGGACCACTGGGTAGTGTATCCACACTTTCGGTCTATCTAATCTGGTGATTCATCACACCCTCATTCGGCCTGGGGATCTGATGTCCACCACTTTTTTGACCTTAATTTTGGTTTTTTATAGACATGGGAACTGCCAAAAAATTCGTTTCGTTTCGTCCCGTTTCGTATATAAAAAAATTCGTAATTCGTAATTCGTGTACGAAATTCCGTTCGAATTCGTACGAAATACGAAATTCGGACGAATCGTAATTTTTTTTACGAATCGTTAGTAAAGTTACGAATCGTTACGAATCGTTACGAATCGTTACGAATCGTTACGAATCGTTAACGCGGCTAATGAATTGTTGGTTCTCATAACACAGAGAACAATTCGAATCCAACTACAAATATCGAATTTCAATTTCAATCGTTACGAATCGTTATGAATAGTTACGAATCGTTACGAATCGTTATGAATAGTTACGAATCGTTAGTAAATCCAACTACCAATATCGAATTTCAACTAATTTGAACGAAATTATTATAGCAGATATAACGAATGAATTCGAATGACAAAGTGTCATTTTTGCAGAAAAAAAAAAAGCGTAGGGGTCCCCCCAAATTCAATAACCAGGCCCTTCAGGTCTGGTATGGATATTAAGGGGGACCCCAGCCAAAAAAAAATAAAAAAAATGGCGTGGGGTCCCCCCCAAATATCCATACCAGACCCTTCAGGTCTGGGATGGATTTTAAGGGGAACCCCGGCCAAAAAAAAATGGCGTGGGGTCCCCCTCAAAATCCATACCAGACCCTTTATCCGAGCACGCAACCTGGCAGGCCGCAGGAAAGGAGGGGGGGACGAGAGCGGCCCCCCCTCCCGCCTGAACCGTACCAGGCCACATGCCCTCAACATTGGGAGGGTGCTTTGGGGTCCCCCCCAAAGCACCTTGTCCCCATGTTGATGAGGACAAGGGCCTCATCCCCACAACCCTGG
The DNA here is from genome assembly GCA_028564925.1 of Lithobates sylvaticus. Classification (NCBI taxonomy): domain Eukaryota; kingdom Metazoa; phylum Chordata; class Amphibia; order Anura; family Ranidae; genus Lithobates; species Lithobates sylvaticus. Next base: position 473,962,663 of record CM053026.1, on the reverse strand, counting down.
CCGGTGGTTGTGGGGGTCTGCGGGCGGGGGGCTTATCGGAATCTGGAAGCCCCCTTTAACACGGGGACCCCCAGATCCCGCCCCCCCCCCCCCTGTGTGAAATGGTAAGGGGGTACAAAAGTACCCCTACCATTTCACCAAAAAAGTGGCAAAAATGGTAAAAATGACAGGAGACGGTCTTTGACAATTCCTTTATTAAAATCTTCTTTCTTCTTCTGGTCTTCCTTTCTTCATCTTCTCCTTCCGTCATCTTCTTCCATCTTCTTCTTCCTTCGATTCGCTTCTTCTTCCTCCGGTCTTCTCGTCCTTCTCGTCCGGCGTCGTCCTTCTCGTCCGGCATCGTCGTCTCTTCTCGCAGGCCGCTCCTCGCAATGGGAGGCTCCCGCTCTGTGAGGCTTCGCTCCGGGTGACAGGTCTTTTATAACGAAGGCACCTGGTGACCCCGCCCCCTCTGACGCACGGGGACGTCATGTGGAATTCCCTATGGCTTTCCCCATGACGTCAGAGGGGGGCGGGGTCACCGGGTGCCTTCGTTATACAAGACCTGTCACCCGGAGCGAAGCCTCACAGAGCGGGAGCCTCCCATTGCGAGGAGCGGCCTGCGAGAAGAGACGCCGATGCCGGACGAGAAGGACGACGCCGGACGAGAAGGACGAGAAGACCGGAGGAAGAAGAAGCGAATCGAAGGAAGAAGAAGATGGAAGAAGATGCCGGAAGGAGAAGATGAAGAAAGGAAGAAGGAAGACCAGAAGAAAGAAGAAAGAAGATTTTAATAAAGGAATTGTCAAAGACTGTCTCCTGTCATTTTTACCATTTTTGATGCTTTTTTGGTGAAATGGTAGGGGTACTTTTGTACCCCCTTACCATTTCACACAGGGGGGAGGCCGGGATCTGGGGGTCCCCTTGTTAAAGGGGGCTTCCAGATTCCGATAAGCCCCCCGCCCGCAGACCCCCACAACCACCGGCCAGGGTTGTGGGGATGAGGCCCTTGTCCTCATCAACATGGGGACAAGGTGCTTTGGGGGGGACCCCAAAGCATCCTCCCAATGTTGAGGGCATGTGGCCTGGTACGGTTCAGGCGGGAGGGGGGGGCGCTCTCGTCCCCCCCTCCTTTCCTGCGGCCTGCCAGGTTGCGTGCTCGGATAAGGGTCTGGTATGGATTTTATGGGGGACCCCACGCCATTTTTTTTGGCTAGGGTTCCCCTTAAAATCCATCCCAGACCTCAAGGGTCTGGTATGGATTTTGAGGGGGACCCTACGCCATTTTTTTTTTTTTTTTGGCTGGGGGTCCCCCTTAATATCCATCCCAGACCTGAAGGGCCTGGTTATTGAATTTGGGGGGACCCCTACGCATTTTTTTATCAATGACTTCAATGAATGACAGTTCTCTGTATTACGGATCCAACAATTCATTTGCCGGCAATAGCTGCGACTCGATTTTAAATAGTTTTTTTTTTCCTGCAAAAATGACACTGCAGGAACAGTTCCCTATATTAGATATACTGAATCTCGAATCATTCGAAGCATTCGTTATAGCCGCTATTATCATTTCTTTCATATTAGTTGAAATTACATATTTGTTAGTTACAATACAACATTCAAATTGTTCTCTGTATTGCGGGAATCGGCAATTAGCCGCGAGTGATTTTAAATGTCTTTTTTTCCTGCAAAAATGACACATTGTACAGAGAGAGTTCTAAACACGGGAAACCTGACCCCCTTCATAGACATACTATAGAGTATATAGTATATAGAAGGGCGCAGGTTTCCTGTGTTTAGAACTCTCTCTGTACAATGTGTCATTTTTGCAGGAAAAAAAGACATTTAAAATCACTCGCGGCTAATTGCCGATTCCCGCAATACAGAGAACAATTCGAATGTTGTATTGTAACTAACAAATATGTAATTTCAACTAATATGAAAGAAATTATAATAGCGGATATAACGAATGCTTCGAATGATTCGAGATTCAGTATATCTAATATAGAGAACTGTCTCTGTACAATGTGTCATTTTTGCAGGAAAAAAAAAACTATTTAAAATCACGAGTCGCAGCTATTGCCGGCAAATGAATTGTTGGATCCGTAATACAGAGAACTGTCATTCATTGAAGTCATTGATAAAAAAATGTGTAGGGGTCCCCCCAAATTCAATAACCAGGCCCTTCAGGTCTGGGATGGATATTAAGGGGGACCCCAGCCAAAAAAAAAAAAAAATGGCGTAGGGTCCCCCTCAAAATCCATACCAGACCCTTGAGGTCTGGGATGGATTTTAAGGGGAACCCTAGCCCAAAAAAAATGGCGTGGGGTCCCCCATAAAATCCATACCAGACCCTTATCCGAGCACGCAACCTGGCAGGCCGCAGGAAAGGAGGGGGGGACGAGAGCGGCCCCCCCTCCCGCCTGAACCGTACCAGGCCACATGCCCTCAACATTGGGAGGATGCTTTGGGGTCCCCCCCAAAGCACCTTGTCCCCATGTTGATGAGGACAAGGGCCTCATCCCCACAACCCTGGCCGGTGGTTGTGGGGGTCTGCGGGCGGGGGGCTTATCGAATCTGGAAGCCCCCTTTAACAAGGGGACCCCCAGATCCCGGCCTCCCCCCTGTGTGAAATGGTAAGGGGGTACAAAAGTACCCCTACCATTTCACCAAAAAAGCGTCAAAAATGGTAAAAATGACAGGAGACAGTCTTTGACAATTCCTTTATTAAAATCTTCTTTCTTCTTTCTTCTGGTCTTCCTTCTTCCTTTCTTCATCTTCTCCTTCCGGCATCTTCTTCCATCTTCTTTTTCCTTCGATTCGCTTCTTCTTCCTCCGGTCTTCTCGTCCTTCTCGTCCGGCGTCGTCCTTCTCGTCCGGCATCGTCGTCTCTTCTCGCAGGCCGCTCCTCGCAATGGGAGGCTCCCGCTCTGTGAGGCTTCGCTCCGGGTGACAGGTCTTGTATAACGAAGGCACCCGGTGACCCCGCCCCCCTCTGACGTCATGGGGAAAGCCATAGGGAATTCCACATGACGTCCCCGTGCGTCAGAGGGGGCGGGGTCACCAGGTGCCTTCGTTATAAAAGACCTGTCACCCGGAGCGAAGCCTCACAGAGCGGGAGCCTCCCATTGCGAGGAGCGGCCTGCGAGAAGAGACGACGATGCCGGACGAGAAGGACGACGCCGGACGAGAAGGACGAGAAGACCGGAGGAAGAAGAAGCGAATCGAAGGAAGAAGAAGATGGAAGAAGATGACGGAAGGAGAAGATGAAGAAAGGAAGACCAGAAGAAAAGAAGATTTTAATAAAGGAATTGTCAAAGACCGTCTCCTGTCATTTTTACCATTTTTGCCACTTTTTTGGTGAAATGGTAGGGGTACTTTTGTACCCCTTACCATTTCACACAGGGGGGGGGCCGGGATCTGGGGGTCCCCTTGTTAAAGGGGGCTTCCAGATTCCGATAAGCCCCCCGCCCGCAGACCCCCACAACCACCGGCCAGGGTTGTGGGGATGAGGCCCTTGTCCTCATCAACATGGGGACAAGGTGCTTTGGGGGGGACCCCAAAGCACCCTCCCAATGTTGAGGGCATGTGGCCTGGTACGGTTCAGGCGGGAGGGGGGGCCGCTCTCGTCCCCCCCTCCTTTCCTGCGGCCTGCCAGGTTGCGTGCTCGGATAAAGGGTCTGGTATGGATTTTGAGGGGGACCCCACGCCATTTTTTTTTTTTTTTTTTGGCCGGGGTTCCCCTTAAAATCCATCCCAGACCTGAAGGGTCTGGTATGGATATTTGGGGGGGACCCCACGCCATTTTTTTTATTTTTTTTTGGCTGGGGTCCCCCTTAATATCCATACCAGACCTGAAGGGCCTGGTTATTGAATTTGGGGGGACCCCTACGCTTTTTTTTTTTTTTCTGCAAAAATGACACTTTGTCATTCGAATTCATTCGTTATATCTGCTATAATAATTTCGTTCAAATTAGTTGAAATTCGATATTGGTAGTTGGATTTACTAACGATTCGTAACTATTCATAACGATTCGTAACGATTCGTAACTATTCATAACGATTCGTAACGATTCGTAACTTGAAATTGAAATTCGATATTTGTAGTTGGATTCGAATTGTTCTCTGTGTTATGAGAACCAACAATTCATTAGCCGCGTTAACGATTCGTAACGATTCGTAACGATTCGTAACTTTACTAACGATTCGTAAAAAAAATTTCGTATTCCGTACGGAATTCGTAAAAAAAAAAATTCGTACTACAGATTCGTAAATTCGTACGAATTTCGAAAAATTCGTACGAATTACGAATTCGTACGAAACGAATCGCACATGTCTAGTTTTTTATAACAACAGTCTGAACAGTAAAATAGTGGTTGCTGACCTTTCCAGTCCACAACCATTGCTGTACAGAGACATTTTTAGCGCTACACTGTTACACATTTATAATACAGCTTAACCACTTGCTTACTAGGCACTTAAACCCCCCTCCTATCCAGACCAATTTTCAGCTTTCAGCACTGTCGCACTTTGAATGACAATTGCGCGGTCATACAACACTGTACCCAAATTAAATTTTTATCATTTTTTTCCCCCAAATAGAGCTTTCTTTTGGTGGTATTTGATCACCTCTGCGATTTTTATTTTTTGTTAAAAAAAAATTAAAATGACCGAATTGAAAAAATAATAATTTTAAAATGGGTAATTTTGGTCCGTCATTGATGTATGCTGATAAGGCGGCAGTGACGGGCACCGATAGGTGGCAGTGATGGGCACTAATGGGTGGCAGTGATGGGCACTGATAGGAGGCACTTATGGGCATTGACAGGTAGCACTTGTGGGCATTGACAGGTGGCATACATGAGACATAATTGCCTCTGACTTTTTGGGACCGATGTCCCTTTAACCGCTTCCCGACCGCCTCATGTACATATACGTGAGCAGAATGGCACGGGCAGGCAAAATCCCGTACCTGTACGTTTTTTTTTAAATGCCTGCCCGTGGGTCGCGTGCGCGCCACCAGCGGCACGCTCGCGACACGGTCGGGAGCTCCGTGACCCCAGCCGCGGGACCAGCGGACGCGATCACCGCTGGTGTCCCGCAATCGGGTCACGGAGCTGAAGAACGGGGCGAGGTATGTGTAAACAAACATCTCCCCACGCTTCCTACTCTGCCTGTCATTGATTGGCTGTTCCCGGTCATCGGGAAAGCTGATCAATGACGTCAGACGTCAGCCCCGCCCCCTAATGTAAAAAAAAAACACACACGTCACAGCCCATAACCCCTCCCCTCCCCCTAGTGGTTAACCCCTTCACTACAACTGTCATTTATACAGGAATCAATGCATTTAAATAGCATTGATTGCTGTATAAATGACAATGGTCCCAAAAATGTGTCAAAAATGTCCGAAGTGTCCGCCATAATGTTGCAGTCACAATAAAAATCGCTGATCGCCGCCAAAAAAAAATATTAATAAAAATGCTATAAAACTATCCCCTATTTTGTAAACGCTATAACTTTTGCGCAAACCAATCAATAATCGCTAATTGCAATTTTTTTTACCAAAAATATGTAGAAGAATACGTATCGGCCGAAACTGAGGAAAAACATTTTTTTTTATATATTTTTTGGGGATATTTATTATAGCAAAAAGCAAAAAATATTGCATTTTTTTTCAAAATTGTCGCTCTATTTTTGTTTATAGCGCAAAAAATAAAAACCTCAGTGGCGATCAAATACCACCAAAAGAAAGCTCTATTTGTGGGAAAAAAAGGGACGCCAATTTTGTTTTGGAGCCACGTCGCACGATCGCGCAATTGTCAGTTAAAGCAACGCAGTGCCGAATCGCAAAAAGGGGCCTGGTCCTTTGGCTGCCAATTGGTCCGGGCTGAAGTGGTTAAGATGAGCCGGTGATCGGATTTTTTTTCTCCTCCACTGTCAGCGTGAGGAGAAAAAAAACGATCACCGAGCTTTTGCTTTGATCATGTGATCAGCTGTCATTGGCTGACAGCTGATCACATGGTAAGGGGCCGGGACCCGCCCCTTACTCGGATCGCTGATCACCCGAGTCTCAGTGTTTCATCAGGGAGCGTGCACAGGGGAGGCCGTCATATGACGGCCTCCCGGGAATTGAGATCCACGCTGTGGCCGTCATTCGGCCATAGTGCGGATGTCAAGTGGTTAAGTGATTAGGCTTTTTATTTATTAAAACATGTTAGAAGCTGGATGTGCAGTTGGATATGTCAGTGCACCAACTGGGTCAATAAAATCTTTACTATGGATTTTTTAATAGAAAGAGGTTCCATTTCTTCCTTTAAAATTGTACTCTCTTGCCTGCTGTCATGAATCTGCAGTAATGTTTCATGCCCTGTCTGTCTGCTTATCTCCCTGGTCTGTGTATCAGCTTAACCACTTCAATACCAGGCACTTTTGTCTCTTCCTGCCCAAGCCAATTTTTAGCTTTCAGCGCTGTCGCACTTTGAATGACAATTGCGCTGTCATGCCACACTGTACCCAAACAACATTTTTATAATTTTGTTCCCACAAATAGAGCTTTCTTTTGGTGGTAATTGATCACTGCTGGCTTTATTTTTTGCGCAACAAATAAAAAAAGCCCGAAAATTTTGAACAAAAAAAAGTTTTTCTTTGTTTCTATTATACAGAGTTGTAAATAAATAAGTTTTCTCCTTCACTGATGGGCACTGATAAGGTGGCACTGATGGGCACTGATGAGGTTGCACCAATGAGTTGGCACTGATGAGGTGGCACTGATGATGGGCACTGATATGTGGCACTGATAGGTGGCACTGGTATGCAGCACTGATGTGCATTGATAGGCAGCTCTGATGGGCACTGACATGTGGCACTGATGGGTACTTATGGGTGGCACTGATGGGTGGCACGGGTGGTCATTGATGGATGGGCACTGATGGACACTGATAGGTGGTACTGATGGACACTGATATATGGCACTGCTGGGCATCACTGATGAGGAGACATCTGGCAGACACTGACTGGCACTGACTGGCAATATGTGTGGGCACTGATTGGCATTGTTTGGGCACTTACTGGCATCCCTGGTGATCCATCTGTTATGGTGGTCCTGGTGGTCCAGTGTGGGCATCCGCAGGGGGGGCTGCGCTGATAAACAGTCAGCACAGACCCCCCCTGTCAGGAGAGCCGCCGATCGGCTCTCCTCTACTCGCGTCTGTGAGGCGCGAGTGAGGAAAAGCCGATCAATGGCATCAGTGTTGACATTCTTTGTTGACATTCTTATATGGTGCAAATTTTAAACCTTGTACTAGCACCTCTAATTCTTCCTCCGAAAAAATACTCACAGTCAAGTAAAAAATTCCTGTGCTCAATTGTCTCGCTTTCTTTTTCTTTCTGCCTCTCCCTTTGCCATGATAGGGATCCTCGTCTTCTCACATTCTATAGTATTGATCGCATCACTCCTAATTGGAGAGGTACAGATCTTAAGAGAGCCATTTCTCAGAATGTGACCCAGTGGCTGTATCGTCTCAATACGATGCAGCCGCTGGGGCTCAACATAGAATTGGACTTAAATTGTTTTTAACTAATGATTGAGTATATGGGGTACATAATTTATTAAATAAAGGATCGTTACATATTACCAACAATCTCTTACCATTTTAATGGTTCCCTCTATTGGGGAATAGAATATGATGTATATTGAGTATGATTCAGTCAGCTGCTATGCTCATTAATCATCCTTATCTTTCTGGCTCTCCGGGTGGGGTATCAGAATGTGATGTTTATTGGGACTGGCATAGATAGCTTTCACTACCACTTTACAATGTACTTAAAGAGGAGGTCCACCTGAAATTTTTTTTTTAAAAGTCAGCAGCTACAAATACTGCAGCTGCTGACTTTTAATAAATAGACACTTACCTGTTCCAGGTTCCAGCGATGTCGGCAGAAGATGACGAGTGATCGCTCGCCTTTCGGCTGCCCCTGCCGCCATCCTCTGTCAGGCAATCAGGAAGTGAAGCTTGCGGCTTCACTGCCCGGTTCCCTACTGCGCATGCGCGAGTCGCGCTGCGCGTCTTTATTGGTCCCCGTTGTGTCCTGGGAACTGTGTGTTTCCCAAGACACAACGGGCATCTTCGGATATCCTCGGATATGGGCGGGGATGCTAGTCCCGGAAGTGGGTGCATATACCTGTATTATACAGGTATCTGCACCCCCCTCCCCCCTGAAAGGTGCCAGTTGTGGCACCGGAGGGGGGGAGGAAATCCGATAAGCAGAAGTTCCACTTTAGGGTGGAGCTCCGCTTTAAGATATCCTTATAGGCAGAAGAAGTGGAAGTTCTTTTCCCATGTTAATATTGCCATAATTAATTTCTTGGTTTTAATGACATGCCTTAATAGTGGGTGTTGTATATGTCTGCCGTGACCGGCACTGAGGCTGTTAAATCACACAGCAATATCTCCACCCCTTATTAGGATTAGCTGGGCTTCTCCCAGGCGCACACACACAGTAACCAGGCTCCTGAAGGCGTGCTACGAAACGTACGTCGAGGCTTGCCTGGTTACGCGATTTCTTCTTGCACTTCCGGTCCCCCTGGTTGTTCGTGGTGGGCGGTGGATTGCACGCCAGCTAGTGAGCTGAGCACGAAGTTTCTCAACCCTGCAGACATACTGATCAGCCTCAGTGCCAGGAGAAGGCACTTTTAAATGTAAGCAGCCACTCAGCTTTTTGTTTTTATTCTATTTTTAATAAATTGGATTACACTATTCCAGTTTTTTGTATCCTTTTTATGTACATTTCCTGATACATCTCCTGGGGGAGCGTCAAGGTTCCTTTTGCGGTGGTTTCATATCTGATTGAAGCAAGCATTATCTTGCTAAGGCTTTATCTGACCTTTTCTAACAAATAAGGTCAACACCATCTGGTAAGCAGACATCTATCTACAGAGCACGTTGGGTGTATAGTGTAGTCGGTGAAGGTGGTCCTTCAGTGGAAGAAAATCTGCCATTTGTCGTTTTTTCACATTTGGACTTTTTGTCTCTGTTTCAGCACATGTTATGAACAGATGGTCGCACATTTGTTTTACAATCGAGGCAATATACTGTGCAGGTGTATTGATTTAATGCACAAGGTTTCCCACTGGATTCAATTCAATTGACACTGTCATTGTTACTTAATAGTTTGTATTCTAATTTGTCATGTATGGTTTCACTAATATGTATTCACTATATGCTAATTATTAGTCACTATACTTTATCACTAATAACATATTTAGCACTTCCCACTATATTTGTTTTCAATTTTGCACTAGAGTTACTACACTCAGTTTGAGGATTTGCAGCTTGTTATATTTAAACTATCTTAATTTTTTTGTTATTACTAATCTTGCCGCAAGGTATTTACTACACATATATATACCTGCACTGACTGAATATAGAGTCTATACTGAATATGTAGTCTACACTAAATGCAGAGTATATATATATATATATATATATATATATATATATATATACTAGACTGTATATATATATATATATTTTCCGCTTGTGAACGTAATGCATATGGGGAGGAGACATGTTCTGACATCACCCTCTGCCGTTCTGGGTCTCCTACACCACAGAGTCTGCTCTGAAAATGCGCTTTTACCTAAGCCCTTTGTGAGTAGCCATTTTATAATCTAATAAAGCTTTGAAAGTAGTTACCAGTGAGGACTTAGATTTGTCTTTTGTCTCCACATTCATACTCCTGGGGATATCGGCTGGAGGTCTTGAACCCTACTCAGATGTTTTACCCGCATGAGACATGTGCTGTTGACCATCTGTTAGCTCAGTGGTCCACATCCTGAGGTGAGCAAAGCGAGTGCTCTGGAGGTGGAGAGTTATCACTTTTGCATCTGGATTCTTTGCTTGTCACGTGGAATATTTTTAGTGCTTTCTGGGACTGATAGTCCACCTTCTACTCTTTCTGGATTACCATTGGACTTTTTACTATTTTTCTTATATGTATTTATTTTTATATGCACTGCACTCCTTTGTATACAATATCTTTCTTGGAGTATGTGATGATCTTTTAGTGTACAGCTGCATTCTTTATAACATTAGGTATTTTTTTGCGCAAATTGATTATTTATATTTGTATATGTATATATATATATATTTAATACACTGCCTGCACCCCACTAACTAACCAGCCTGCCTAATCTAGCTCAATCTATCTCTGTCCGCACACTATACACGGCCGCTATGTAAGCCGCCTTATATAGTGTGGGGTGTGGACTTAGTCCCCCTAAACCATGATTGGCCAAAGGCACCCTGCTTTTGGCCAATTATGGCTCTCGCAGCAGAGCGTGCTGTGATTGGCCAAAGCATGCAGGTCAGGTGCATGCTTTGGCCAATCATCAGACGTCAATGCACTGCGATCTTGCAGTGTATTATGGGGCATGTTGCAGCGCTCAAATTTCCTATGAACATCCCATATGTTCAGTTAGTTTTCGAGCAAACGAACACCCGATGTTTGAGTCGAACTTACCTAAAGCCCCATACACACGGTAGGATTTTCGCATGGATTCTGTCCGATCGGACAATGTTGTTGAAAAATCCGACCGTGTGTATGCACCATCGGACAGTGTACGTCGGATTGTCCGACGGACAAAGTCCTATCTCCTGCTGGATAGATTTTTTGACAACACGGTCCGATCACACCAAATCCGATCGTGTGTAGCGTTGTCCGACGGACAAAGTGCTACGCATGCTCAGATCACATTACAAGACCAAAGCTATTGGCTACTAGCCTCTACGTAGTCCCGTCGTAGGCAACAAACGTCACCACGTTCAGAATGATCGGATTTTCCGACAACTTTGTCCGACCGTGTGTACGCAACACCAACATCGGACAAAGTACGACGGACATGATCCGACGGACCTGGTCCTCGGATAATCCGAGCGTGTGTATGGGGCTTTAGACTCAAACTGCGGGCTTATCCCTAATCCTCTGCATTGTGTAAAAAGGCTCTTTGATCCTGTATGGACAGATCCTCCCCCTCCTGCAGGGTCTCTCTTGGCAAAGCCAGATAGGATGCAGTGAGGGTAGTACTGCTGAACATGTCCAGTTTGGTCTTTATTGGGGGAGAGAACATTTCCTTGTTGTACAGAGCTAGCCAGGTCACATGATATTGACATCACACATGGGGGTGTGTGTATACAGATCCTGTCAGAAACCATGACATTAGACCAAGACAGAAGTACAGTTAAATCACACTTACTAATAAAAGTAAAAAGAACAAACATAGTCAAAACATAGCCAAAGTTCAGTAACCGGAATGGATAGTCATCCAAGCCAGAAGTCAGGGATCAAAGTAGTGGAACAGCAAGCAGGATTTGGAGTCAAAAGGGATGTCAGCAAAGCCAGTCTTTAAACAGGAATGCAGGAGATGTTTCTTGTGATGTTGACCAAGACGAAGGCAGAGCTCCTCTGGACTGGATGGCTTAAGTAAGCAGGACTGACGAGCAGGATATCAACAACAGCTGAGTAACTGTGGAGAGAGAGATGGGAGCTGGCAATTAGCCGACAGCTGAGCGGCCAGCTCAGAGACGGAAGGGCTGAGCTCAGCCCTGACAGATCCTAAATGACAGCCCAGTCTCTCCCTCCTCCACCATGCCTAGTAACTAAAAAAGAACACAGCGAGTGGGATGTCACATCTTGATTGATGGATGATCCACCTCCCATAAGAGCATGAGGACACATAGTGGAAATCTCCTCCTACCTAAACATTCAGCACTCAGGCAGACTCTGCAGTTTATCACGTGACTGTGGTATACAGATCAGCCAAAAAGGTATATAGTGGCAGTATTTTAATTTTAAAAGAAGATTTATAAGCTGTGGGCACTGTGGGGGGATTTGAACTATTTTCATATTACTGGGTTTAGTAGCACTTTAAACCTAGCAATAGTCAATAATATGAACAAACTGATAAAGAATACAGAACCACTTAATCAGCAGGTTAACTCTATCACAAGCACAGAAGCAAAGGCTAATGCACTTTAAATACCGCACCTCCTGCATCATGGACCAGTCGGGGAGGAGCAGAGAGACTGTCTAAAGCCTAGTACACAAGGAACCAAATGTCAGCCGGCATCAGCCGGTTCAATAAAAAAATGACTGACATTCGGCCTGTGTGTGTGGCAGCCATTCCGACAGAAGCTGGCTGTTCGGTCATTTTCTGTCAAAGGCGCTTAACCGAAAAAGGTCTGGCGGAGGGGCAATCCCCTTGTCAGAACACAATAGCACAGCAGGGGAGATTGCTGTAATACTAACAAATTGTTAGTACAGCAGCTCCAAGACCTAGTGCTGTCTACAAGGCATAACACATAAACTGGATTAAAATTGAAAAGTACTTAGCAAAGGTCCTGTGCAGAGTCCAATTTTCTTGCAGAGTAGTTAAATCTAATATACATGAGTCACCAGCTCTCAAATGACTCTTAACATTCTTTTATAGTTCTGAAGATAAGGTAGAGCTCCAGAGCTGCAAATGCAGCTATCTTTTCTGGTCCCTGAACAGGGTGTTTACAGAATTAATGCAACCAGTTTTCTTATTCTCCAGGTGACACTCCTTTAATGCCAATTATTCTAACTATATCTATATTTCCAGGTGACAAGATGATTGGCACCCAAGATATTATTATATAGAATTCAATTAATATACTGTATGAAAGACACCAAATATATTAGGAATCCTTTATTTGTCTTCCATAGGAGGTAGAATGTGTCTCATCAGCCTTCCGCACTTTATAATATATGTAGGTTTGTTTGGTGTGAAACAGACTGTAATTTTCTCACACATCAGTGTAACCCCTTTTTATAACTATAACTGCATGACAGTCAAAATTATAGATTTTGGATAGAGTTGAGAGCTTGAGATGTACTAAAGTCCAGCCACAGTTCGAGTTCCAGTAAAATCAGACATAAGTGTACCATTTACATACGGTAGTTAGGTTGAAAAAAGACACAAGCGCATCAAGTTCAACCAAAAAAAAAAAATAATCCTATATACACAAACCTATACCCACAGTTGATCCAAAGAAAGGCAAAGAAAAAAAACAGCAAAGCATGCTCCAATTTGCTACAGCAGGGGGAAAAAATTCCTTTCTGATCCCCCGAGAGGCAATCAGATTTTCCCTGGATCAACTTTACCTATAAATGGCAGTACCCAGTTATATTGTGTACATTTAGGAAAGAATCCAGGCCTCACGTGCCCCATGATTACGTCATTCTCTGAAGAAACGCGTAGGGAGGAGCGACGTGCTGACGTCACCGCGTTCTATGTCCACCAGCACGGGCGTGTACTGCTGCCGGCCGGCCGCAAATTTTAAACCTTTTAATTTGTTTTGTACTCACGCCTATAGGCGTTTTTTAGCTAATAAATTAGTTGGATCCCACCCATGGTGTGTCCTTTGTTCCCCTTTTTCCATTCGGGTCACTCTTTTGGAGATCAACGGATTAACCCTCGCAGCTACAGGATTCATGAACCATTTCCATCATTGGTGAGTTCTCCATCTACTCGCACCTGAAGCGATCAGTATCCATACCTGAGATTGAATACTGGGAGTGGTGGAATCAGGATACACCGGAGGAAAAGGCCCTGGCTGGGTTTTAGCCACATGTGATTTCCCCTATTCCGTCTGGTAAGCCTGCATTTTGCCTGGTGGTGGGATCACTACAGCACTTGTCACTTTATCTCCTGGATACTTCTATGAAAAGTCACCTTTTATCACAGTTGATGTCATCTCACTGCTGTTCTTGATTGGACATCTAGCTATACTTGGACATTCCTTTGGATTGATTATTACTAGTTTTGTCATAGTACTAGATATCTTCAGACTTGCACTGTCCACGATGGACATGTAATAGTCCCTACTGTCTCACCGACAATTTGTTCATTATCACACTCTATATTATTGGGCGATATTATTATAATTTGTATTGTCAATACTACACCTATCACCATTATCATCATTGGTTGATATAATCACTATTGTCATAATCTGTATTTTTCATTTTTCATCACCTAGCGCAGCCTTTTTCACTGTCTTACGTTTTTTGTTTATCACATGTGGTTGCTGCTTATTTTTCATTTTTTCAGTTTGTTAGTCCAGCGCAATCTTTTTTTGCGTCACTTTTTTTAAAGCAATCAACTGAGCTTGCCAGAACCCCCTCTGGAGGCAGTCTATTCCACATTTTCACAGCTCTTACTGTGAAGAAACCTTTCCGTATTCGGAGATGAAATCTTATTTCCTCTAGATGTAAAGAGTGCCCCCTAGTCCTCTGTGATGACCTTAAAGTGAATAACTCAACACCAAGTTCACGATATGGACCACTTATGTATTTGTACATGTTGATCATATATCCTCTTAATCTCCCCTTCTCAAGAGGGAATAGATTCCGTTCCTCTAATCTTTCCTCATAGCTGAGCTCCTCCATGCCTGTTATCAGTTTGGTTGCCTTCTCTGCACTTTCTCCAGTTCCCCGATATCCTTTTTGAGAACTGGTGCCCAAAACTGAACTGCATATTCCAGATGATGTCTTACTAATGATTTGTACAGGGGCCTAATGATATCTCTCTCTCTGGAGTCCATACCTCTCTGAATACATGAAAGGGCTTTGCTTGCTTTGGAAACCGCAAATTGGCATCGCATGCTATTATTAAGCTTATGATCTACCAAAACCCCCAGATCCATCTCCACCATTGATTTCCCCAGTTATACTCCCCTAGTATGTATGATGCATGCATATTCTTAGCCTCCAAGTGCATAACTTTACATTTATCAACATTAGACCTCATTTGCCACTTAGTTGCTCAATTAGTGCATTGAGGTTGGCTTGAAAATTGGAGACATCCTGTAAAGACATTAATCCACTGTGTAGCTTAGTGTCATCTGCAAAGACGGAAATGCTACTTTTAATCTCAGACCCTATATCATTTATAAAGATATAAAAAAGTAAGGGTCCCAAACTGAACCTTGGGGTACACCGCTGATGACCTTAGACCATTCAGAGTAAGAATTGTTTACCATTACTCTCTGAATTCTGTCTTTTAGACATTTTTCTATCCATTTACAAATTGATCTTTCCAAGAATGAGCCGTATGTGGGGAACTGTGTCAAACGCTTTTGCAAAGTCCAGTTATACCACGTCCACAGCCACCCCTCTGTCCAATGTTTTACTTACCTCCTCATAAAAAGAAATCAGGTTTGTTTGACAACTTCTGTCTTTCATGAATCCATGCTGTCTGTTGCTTAAAATATTTTTTTCCAACAAGAACTCGTCTATGTGGTCTTTTATTAAACTCTCCAGTATCTTCCTGACTATAGAAGTTAACATAACAGGTCTACAGTTACTTGGTAAAGACTTTGGTTCCTTTTTAAATATGGGCACCACATTGGCCCTGCACCAATCCAGTGGTACCATTCCAGTTATTAATGAGTCCCTAAATATTAGAAACAATGGCCTTGAAATGACAGAGCTCAATTCTTTTAGGATCCGTGGGTGGATGCCATCTGGTCCAGGTGCTTTATCCATCCATACTCTGTCTAAATATTTCTGGACCATATCCCTTTTGAGCCATTGTGGATCATTTGGGGCTGTGTCAATACCACCCCCATTATGGACATGAGCTCCGCCATGCTCCTTTGCATACACAGAGCTGAAGAAAGTATTTAATACATTTGCCTTCTTTTTGTCCCCAGTCACCCACTCTAGATTATTTTGTAAAGGGCCTATATGCTCAGACCTGACCTTTTTGCTATTAATATATTTGAAGAATTTTTGGCGGTTTGCCCTACTATCATTTGCAATCTGTCATTCATTTTGAATTTTTGCATCCTTGATTTCCTTTTTACATATTCTTTGTAAAATTTAAACGATGATAGCGTTCCTTCATTTTTATATTTTTTAAAAGCTTTTTCTTTATTATTAATAGCCATTTTAACTTTTGCCGTGAGCCACTTTTTTTTTTTTTTAGCCTTTTAAACTTATTGCCCATGGGAATATACTTTGCAGTGAGTTTACATACAGTCACTTTGAAGAATTCCCATTTCTGTTCTGTGTCCATTGATGCCAATATTCCCTCCCAGTCTAAGTCCTGGAGAGCAACCCTCATTCTTGGAGAAATTGCTCTCTTAAAGTTAAGTGTATTTATCTTACCCGTATGTGTTTGTTGCTTACAGCTAACATTAAATGAAATTGTGTTATGGTCACTGCTACCCAGATGCCCTTTTATATGAATATTGGTAATAAGCTCTGCATGGTTTGAGATTACCGGGTCAAGCAGAGTGCCATTCCTAGTTGGGGCCTCAAACTGGACCTTAAAATTATCTTGTAATAGGTTTATAAATTTTTGCCCTTTAACTGTCCCAGCAGTGCCATTACTCCAGTCAATTTCTGGGTAGTTAAAATCCCCCATTATTATCACTGTCCATCTGTGCAAGGAGCTGAGTATCTACCTCCTCACTAACACCGTAATGTCTATAACAAACTCCAATGATAATCTTTGGAGTACGCACAATCATGTACAGTTCCACCCATAATGCTTCAGACTCATCACACTCTCCATCAACTAGGTCCTCTTTCACACTCGATTTGAGATCACTTCTCACAAAGAGACAGACACCACCTCCCCTCCATTTTACCCTGTCTTTCTGAAAGAGAGCATAGTCAGGAATATTAATAGCCCAGTAATGAGAAGAATGAAGCCAAGATTCAGCAATACCAATTAGATCATAGTTCTCCTCGTGCACCAGAGCTTCCAATTCTTCCAACCTATTTAGCTTGGCAGATTTCTGGCATTGGTGAACAAACATTCTAATTCACTGTCACATTTTGCAAATGTATGTTGCATATTTTTTATTTTAGTACAAATAGTACCATTTTCAATGGTTGATTGTAACATAGGGACCTTCATATCATCTTCCATAGTCCTCCCCCCATCTATCCCCATTCCACCCACCGTAATGTCTATAACAAACTCCAATGATAATCTTTGGAGTACGCACAATCATGTACAGTTCCACCCATAATGCTTCAGACTCATCACACTCTCCATCAACTAGGTCCTCTTTCACACTCGATTTGAGATCACTTCTCACAAAGAGACAGACACCACCTCCCCTCCATTTTACCCTGTCTTTCTGAAAGAGAGCATAGTCAGGAATATTAATAGCCCAGTAATGAGAAGAATGAAGCCAAGATTCAGCAATACCAATTAGATCATAGTTCTCCTCGTGCACCAGAGCTTCCAATTCTTCCAACCTATTTAGCTTGGCAGATTTCTGGCATTGGTGAACAAACATTCTAATTCACTGTCACATTTTGCAAATGTATGTTGCATATTTTTTATTTTAGTACAAATAGTACCATTTTCAATGGTTGATTGTAACATAGGGACCTTCATATCATCTTCCATAGTCCTCCCCCCATCTATCCCCATTCCACCCACCAATAGGGGCTGACCCCTGTCTGACCTGTCTGACCCATTATAATCTAATTCACCCTCCCCCACACTCCTAGTTTAAATACTCCTCCAGTCTTCCCATAAACCTCTCCCCCAGCACAGAAGACCCCCTTCCATTTAGGTGCATACCATCTTTAGCATTTAGGTTGCACCCCAATGAAAAGTCAGTCCAATGCTCTTAAAACCCAAATCCCTCCTCCTTATACCAGGTCTTTAGCCATGCATTCAGCTCTCTAATAACCCCCTGCCTTCTCTGTGTTGCGCAAGGCACAGGCAATATTTCAAAGAATATCACCTTGGAGGTCCTTCTCTTCAACTTGCAGCTTAGTTCTTTAAATTGGTTCTTAAGGAGCCTCCACATTCCATATATTCTGTAATTTGCTCCAACGTGGACCAAGACAGCTGGTTCATGCCCAGTCCCTCCCAGTAATTCATCAACCCGGTCCACCACATGCCAAACCCTGGCACCAGGGAGACAGCAAACCATTTGGTTGAGGCGATCCTGGCGACAAATTATTCTATCAGTCCTTCTGATTATAGAATCCCCTATTACCACCAAGTGTCTAGGCCTACCTGCACTCCCCTCACCACCCCTACTTGATGGGCCACTCCCCCGGCTGTTAGAGGGAGCATGAAACATCTAGGGTTGCCACCTCTGAGCTTCATACCCCCACATCTTCACACAACTTGGCAAATCTGTTATGGTGCTCAAACCCAGGGCTGGCCTTCCTTTTCTGTGAGCCCTTTCCACTCCCTCTAACTGTACTAACCCTTCTTCCTACCTGATAATCCCGACTTACCCCTCCACCCTCCCCATTAACCCCACTAACCCCCTGCTCAGTGAGCAAAGGGCCCCTTTCAAGGTTGTCAGTTCTGCCCAGTGTTGCAATTTGCTCCTCCAGATCTCTAATGCGAGCATCCAGAAGGGCAACCCGATCGCATCTGTCACAGCGGTATCCATCCTGGAGCTGTTGCTTCGTTGTATACATGTGGCACACTGTGCACTGCACAAAACCTTCATTTTCCCAGTTACAATAATAATATTACAAACAGGAAATTTCAGATGTTACTTACAGGTTTGATGACTCCTGTTATAACCTCCTGTTTTCAACTCTGGCTTTTAACTCACCACTGATCTCCTTGGACTATTTTATTTTATATGATGTCATATGACAGCTTTGGGCTGGAAGTGGTTAAAAAAAGAAGAAAGAAAAGGTATTTTTATATACAGTATATTTACAAATGCTTTGTTTTCCTTTAATTTCTGTTGATGAATGGATTGTTTTAAAAGGTGAGGGTTCACATATAATTTAGGCTGCTTTGACACTGACCAGTTTTTCCTCCAGGTTTGCATTAAAAAAGAAGAAAAATGCATGACCATTAAATCTTATGGAACTCTTCACAGTAGTCAGTTGTGGGTCTATTGCATTTTTCTCCTGCTTGCTGCATTTTTGGTGCATGTTTGGTGCAGTAAAAAAACGCACTGAAAACGCCCATCCCAATTGAAATAAATGGAAAACCCATCAAAAATGCAGGAAAAATGCACCTGCGGTTGCATCTTTGGTACAGTTTTTGGGTCACATGTCCTTTTTCATAGGTGCAAGTGTGTCTGGAAACTCACCGAAAACGTGACAAAAATGCAGTATTAACCACTTAAGGACAGAGCCTCATTTTGAGATTTGATGTTTACAAGTTTTAAACATTTTTTTTTGTTAGAAAATTACTTAGAACTCCCAAAAATGATATAGTTTTTTTCTAACATCCTAGAGAATAAAATGGCGGTTGCAATATTTTCTGTCACACAGTATTTACGCAGCGGCCTTACAAGCGCACTTTTTTGGAAAAAATACACTTTTTTGAATAAAAAAAGTAAATTTAGCCCAATTTTTTTTTATATTGTGAAAGATGATGTTACGCCTAGTAAATTGATACCCAACATGTCACGCTTCAAAATTGCGCCCGCTCGTGGAATGGAGACAAACTTTTACCCTTAAAAATCTCCATAGGCGATGTGTAAAACATTTTAGAGGTTGGATGTTTTAAGTTACATGAGATCTAGAGCTAGAATTATTGCTCTTGCTCTAACGATCACAGTGATACCTCACATGTGTGGTTTGAACACCGTTTACATATACGGGCACTACTCACATATGCGTTCGCTTCTTCACGTGGGCTCGGCGGAACGGGGCTCGTTAAGTTTTTTTTTTTTTTTTTACTTTTTATTCTTTATTTTTACACTGTTCTTTTTAAAAAAAAAATGTGTCACTTTTATTCCTATTACAAGGAATGTAAACATCCCTTGTAATAGAAAAAAAGCATTACAGGACCTCTTAAATATGAGATCTGGGGTCAAAAAGACCTCAGATCTCATATTTACACTAAGATGGATTAAAAAAAAAAAATTTTTTGAAATTTTTTTTTTTAAAGTCCCTTTAAGAGCTATGGGCATAAGTGACGTTTTGAGGTCGCTTCCACCCTGCAATGGTATGGACTCAGGTGGGGGCCATCTTCCCCTCACTCAGCTCCATACCACAGAGAGGAGAGGACGCGATTGCCTCCACAGCTACCGGTGGCTCAGGTAAACGCCGGAGGGCACCGGTGCACGGCGGGAGGGGGGCCCCTCTCCCATCACCAATAAAAGTGATCTTGTGGCGAATCCGCTGCAGAAACAACTTTTATCTGAAAGCCGACCGCCCGCTGAAGAAGTGGATACCAGGTTTATGGCAGCTAGCTGCTGCCATAACAACGATATTTCACTTCAAACAGCCGACATATAACGACAGCGGGCGGTCGGCATATGGTTAACGCATATTTTTTTTTTAACCACGTTTTTGCAATTGAGCAGTGTGAAGGTAGCCTTAATATGTAATTACAACTCTTTATATCCTTTTTAGATTTATGTAAACTTTCACATGCAGTGTGTAACCCATTATTCTTTCCATCAGTTAAAACCCTTTGTTGTCCACTTGTTAAAACAGAATACCCAGCTCTCAGAGATGTGAGAAGTTTTTGCTAGGTCTTTAAAGTTGATGTTTTTTTTTAGCAGAGGAAGAGTGTTGGGACCAAATCTTGAGATGGAGTGCCTCCAGTTTTTATTTAGTGTTTGTCTCTAGGCTGTAGTCAGCTTGGGCTTTGTTTATGTTATCAGGGTTTTTTTTAGGTTTCTTCTAGGCCCAAGGATATTGTTGGCTTCTGCATGTTACTGAGGAATGTTCTCCAGTAGATAGTGAGACGATGTAATACAATGTATTAGGTTATAAAGATTTATTCTGTCCCATTTATGCTGTGAGTGGGGGAAGAGAATAAATATTTGGAGAGGCATTCCAAAAGAGCCCTCTGAGGATGTAGGCATGGAAGGTCCCTTTTTTCCATGCCTGGTGAGAATGTAAGTGTACAGTAGCAGGGTCCAATCCTCCCCTCCTAAGCTGATACCTATGGAGCGTGTACGTTAAGAGAGGTCCAGTCCCTGCCTTTCAGGCCCTTGCATGGAGAAGAAAGTCAGAGCCAAGAAAGGGTGTTTTTCTTCTACCTGCCCATCTGGGCCTAAAGTGTTCTATGCTGGGCTGTAGCAGAGTCTTAACCTGCCCTGTGGCAGAGGCTAAAGAAACTGAAAGGTAGCGGCCCATTTGAGCCTATAGAGTCGACATTAACCTGTAGCAAAAGCATTAAAAGCTCTAAAGCTGCCCTTTGGCACAGGTCAAAATACACTGAAGATAGTAGTCCATCTAGGCATAGAGTTATTTGAGAAGTTTGTGAAGAAGAGTGGAGGAATTTTAATGACACTGTTTTGGATATCTCCTTTTCCCCTGCATACTTAAGCTAATAAATAACAATAAAAAGGTTTGAAGATATTGAAGTCAGTCTGTCTATCTCCATTGCTGGGTTGTCAAGTGTCGGAATGCAAATACAGGGCATGTCACTAGTAACAAGGTAGACGAGCCCTCTAGAATCCAGCAGCTCCTGATGGTGTTATATATATATATATATATATGTGTGTGTGTGTGTATATGTATTTTTTTTTAATACTTGCTTAAAGTGAACACAGACCATTTCAAACAAATCAGCCTCATAGTCTGCTAGTCTACAGACCTTTAATTGTGATATCAAGGGAGTTGGATTTCCAAGAACCATTCTTAAAACGTTACTGTAAAAGTAAAATTTACATTGTTTTGTTTTCATACTCCAAAAAACACAGATTCTAATCAGGCTCACAACTCCTCAAAGTCATTCATTATTCTATTAGTAAAATGTATTAGCTAGTGATTAGATGAAGCTCAACATTTGCACTCAGCAAAAATAAATTATTCAGTAATATTTAACCAACAATGCTGGTTCAGCCACTTGCACGCAATTAGCTGAAAGATATGTTTTTAAAGGAAACTATTAAAATGATGCTAATAAATTATCCTATTCTACAAGACAATCATTATTTTGCAAAGCTTTCAGTAGGAAAAAAAAAAAAGAGTAAAGAGAGAATTTGGTGACATCCTTTTCATTTAATGAAGCTTGCAGTTATGGGCAAGTGAGTAGAACTGCTGTTATTATCTGCATGAGTGACTAGAGGCCGAGGGTCTAGATATATGGGAAGATCCCCACTGTAAATGTGCACATTGATCATACATAATCAGACCGAAAGGGTCAGGCATGGCGGGGGTAGAGAGATATGGAAAAGCTGACAAATGAAGCAGTGAAGCTCGGGGGTTAGCATAATATTCAAACAGAATGAGATCTTCATTTTCTTAAGCTTGTCACTTTTACCATCTTGTGACACTTGGTTAGGAAGCAGAATGAGAAAGAGACAGAAATTGTCTGGGTAGGAGTGGAGAAACGTGCTCGTTCATTTCTGAAAAAGACGATGAACGCAATCACGAAAATGTTTCAATTCCTTGTGCTTGTTAAGAGAAGCATTGCAATAGGGATTACATTTGTTTTGGCTGCCCATCTATTTATATACATACAATCTGCATCTCTGCGAGCACGTTAAACATCTAAATAGTTCTCTTTCTAAGATTATTAATGGCTGGAGAAATACAAGGTCAGTTTTAATAACATGTTTTTTTTTTTTTTAATATTAAATTGGAAAGAATAGGAAGAGTTTCCATAACCTCAGTTTTATAAGTTGCCCATGCTCCATTGCAGATATGGCACATTTTTACAGTTTCAAGAGATGCAGTGGATGTTACGTGTAACTGAATTGTGACACCCAACTTAACAGACAAAACCAAAATGCAGTTAAAAATTCCAGGGCAGAAACCATGTCCGGACAGGCTTGAGGTCAAGTACAAGCTCAAAGTTAGGGCAGGCAACAAACAAATGCAGAAACCAAGAACAGTCCAAGTTTTTATGGATTAATAAAGTGCATCCTGTAAATTTAAGAAGCACACATCTTTGATCAGGCATTGACTAATTAAACTGTTAGGCCTGGCTATGAAGCCTTCTCCCTCATATTTACAGGGTTAGATTTCTACAAAACCAACATAGGCCATGGCCTAGGATGACAGGGCTGCCTGCCAGTGGCATGAAACCTCTGATACACTATGTTGCTCATTTCAATAACATATTTTTGTGTCACAAAAATTTTTACATTAGGTTTTATACTGCTATCAAACTTCTACTGTCCCAGGACAGTTATGACATTTTTGTTGATGTATAATGTGATGTGTAATTACTAATTGCCAGCTCTGGTTCCATACACCTTGAACTGAACAGCTAATCTTCTTTAAGTTCTAGCAGTGCCAATAAAGAATGGGCACACTATTTCATTTGAGCTTTTTGGCCCGGACTTCGATGTGCCTTATATTATGTAGATAAATTGTGCTTAAATAAAATACAAATTGTCCATATGTGATGAAAAATGACAAATAGGAAGACTCCTCAGTGTTAAGACTCTCAAGACAGACAGGACACACTGGATTCCGTTGTGGAAATGAGCCCTCCACTGACACTTATAGTGCCTTGCTCACCTCAATGTATTGACCCCTGTAGTCACAGATATGTCAAAATAAGCAGTTTTCCCACTCATAGGGGGAGATAAAGACTGCTTATTTTGACCTATCTGTGACTACAGGTGTCAATACATTGAGGTGAGTGAAGCACTATAAGTCCTGTCTGTCTTGGGAGTCTTAACACTGCGGAGTCTTCCTATTTGTCATTTTTCATCACATATGGACAATTTGTAGTTTATTTATGCGCTGCACCATTTACCTATATATTGTTACGTAGGGCTTCAGAATTTCCTGGGTGTTTAGCTTGTGTTACCTTTGTAACTTTAATGCAATTTCTTAAGGCTTGCACTGATTGTATTTGTTTATTAGTTGTGCCTTATATGTCTACGATGTCTGATAGAGTTAGTGTTAGAATAAGTTGAGTCCATCGAAGTGGGTCACAGGACAGTTGGCCTAGGAGGGTGGGAGGTATAAATGTGGCCTTGCATACCTATATCTCCCTACTGTCAGGTCACCTGAGACCAGGTGACAGGTGCACTTAATAGGAATCGGAAGTGCACCGCTAGGTAGTGGACCTTAGGACTGACTGCTGCGGATTGTACCCAGGGAGATTCAGGACACAGGTCTACTGGATCACTGACGGATCACTGACACAGATCCCAGTGGGAGCTAGAGCAGACATTCCCCAGGGCGCGGAGTCTAAGAGCCACCAGGTGTTCGCAAGAGCCTCTAGTGGTGAGGATGGACTTCGCTGCAGTCTGGCTCCAGGTCGCGGCCCCTAGGGTCTCACAGCTCACGCTCACAGTAGACTACAGGAGAAGGAAGCAGCAGGCTGGAACGACAAGGATAGTAAGGGGATAAGGCAGAGGTC
Organism: Lithobates sylvaticus; assembly: GCA_028564925.1. Classification (NCBI taxonomy): domain Eukaryota; kingdom Metazoa; phylum Chordata; class Amphibia; order Anura; family Ranidae; genus Lithobates; species Lithobates sylvaticus. Next base: position 473,938,371 of record CM053026.1, on the reverse strand, counting down.
TGGGCACTCTTTACATCTAGAGGAAAAGAGATTTCATTTCCAAATACGGAAGATTTCTTCAAAGTAAGAGCAGTAAAAATGTGGAATAAACTCCCTCCAAAGGTGGTTCTGGCTAGCTCAGTAGATTGCTTTAAAAAAAGGCCTGGATTCTTTTCTAAATGTACACAGTATAACATTAATAGGTAAAGTTGATCCAGGGAATATCCGATTGCCTTTCGTGGGTTCAGAAAGGATTTTTTTTTTCCCCTACTGTAAGCAAATTGGATCATACTTTGCTGGGGTCTTTTGCATTCCTCTGGATCAACTGTGGGTATAGGATTGTGTATGATTTTATTTTTTATTAGTTGAACTAGATGGACTTTTATCAACCTGACCAATTATGTAACTATGTTATCTACATGGCAGTTTGCTTAGAGATAGTGGAATAATTAGTTACTCTCTGATTTCTGATTACTTTCTCAGGGGTGAGCCTAATTTGATAGATACAGCCGTGTTTGCAGGAGTTGTAGGCTTGTGATTAGGTCTTACCAGAATCCAGCTTACTGAAAACCAGTCTTATAAAAAGGTAGGCCAGCCTTAGGTACTCAAGTAATGCTACAGGAAAACCAAAAGCCCCAATGTATACCTTATATGTAAGATTAAGAATGTACCTGGGCAGTATATTTAAAAAGTTAAATTGCAACTCCACGTATTCTGAGAAAAACATTTTTTTCCTCTGGGCAGATACATATGTTACAAGGTTTTTAGCAAGCGTCATTGCACAGTTTACCTGATGCTGTTTGCACTGAGGAATTCCCTCACTTTCTATAGGTCACATGATCAGGCTCCATTTTGTAATGCATGAAAACTACTGAGAACAGCAATGAGTCAATTGCAGTAGCAAAAATTATATCTTTGGTGAAGCTCTGTACATGTGTACAGACTATGCCCATAAAGGGAAGGGAAGTGAAAAACCAAGCAAATTTTGTTTTGCTGGACATTCACTGAATATAAAAAAAAAAAAATCTGAACATGGCACCTAATTCAAATGAAATTCTATGGAAGCCCCCCCCCCCCCTTCCCCTAAACAGACACCCCCGAGAATTAGGGTCTCTATCAGAGGGAACTGTTGCAGCCTGCCAGATCACAATGGTCAGGTTATCCTACCTTAAAACATGACTATTCTCCAGAACTCAGTCACTTTAATACGGTAAGAGTGAAGGGAAGAGGGTGATCCTTTTGGGAAAATGGACATGTCTCAGATTAAGGTGACCTGTCTGCTCTTCCACCACCACTGTGCAAAGCACATCTTATGCAGGCAAAGCAGCATCTAATTCTGTTATGATAGGGGTTCTCTTTTTGTTGCACACTATGTGTATTTTACCTGCAACTGTCATCACAATCCCACATCCCAAAAGCAGAGCCAGTCCCCTCAACCCAGTCTATGTCTGTTCTTGCTCGTATTTAGGGCGGGGACTGATGCAAATGTTGCACTCTTCCCTCCTTCTCTCCAATCAGGCAGTAGTATGTGTGTGTGTGACAGGCAGTCTGCATCTACCCAGCATGCGTGGCTCAAGTCATGTGACACTCTTGACTTTGTTTACAAACACTACATGGCAGAATTGGACAGACACCTGGGGAGGTGCAGACTGCCTGTTCTGCAGTTGAACTGCACAATTGGTGTCTTGTGAAAGGCAGAGAAATCGGGTATATCCCACTAATGACTATGTAAATATTGTTGCTGCCACTTGCTGCTGATCCAATGGGGGTGTCAGCTGAATTTTTGGGGGTGTTATAGAACACCTAGGAACCTCCGTCACTGCTATTGATTGCCATCTTTCTGATTTTTCTTCTGCATCTTCCCTTATGTGTACATTGGGTAGCTAGTGATTATGTAACTCCTAAGCAGGAGCACTTAACCACTTGCCGCCCGCCATATAGCAGAATAACGGCGGCAAAGTGGTTTCAATATCCTGATCGGACGACATATGATGTGATCAGGATATTAAGCTGCTGCACGCCCCCGGGGCGCGCATCGCGGCGATCGTTGTTGCGGGGTGTCAGTCTGACACCCTGCAACACCAATCTAGGTAAAGAGTCTCTGACGGAGACTCTTTACCACATGATCAGCCGTGTCCAATCACGGCTAATCACGATGTAAATAGGAAGAACCGGTGATCGGCTTTTCCTCACTCGCGTCTGAAAGGCTCCATTTTGTAATGCATGAAAACTACTGAGAACAGCAATGAGTCGATTGCAGTAGCAAAAATTATATCTTTGGTGAAGCTCTGTACATGTGTACAGACTATGCCCATAAAGGGAAGGGAAGTGAAAAACCAAGCAAATTTTGTTTTGCTGGACATTCACTGAATATAAAAAAAAAAAATCTGAACATGGCACCTAATTCAAATGAAATTCTATGGAAGCCCCATCTGAAAGACGCGAGTAGAGGAGAGCCGATCGGTGGCTCTCCTCTACTCGATCGGTGGCTCTCCTGACAGGGGGGTCTGTGCTGATTGTTTATCCGACCCTCCTCGGATCCCGCCCTGGACCACCAGGATGCCGCCCAGGACCACCAGGATGGCCATCCACACTGGACCACCAGGTATGCCCCCACTAGACCCCCAGGGAAATGCACAGGGAAATGCACATCTGTGCCAGGGCAGCTGCCAATCAATGCCCAGGCAGCTTCCAATCAGTGCCCACTGACAATGCCTACCACTGCTAGTGCCACCAGGGATGCTGTATCAGTCCCGTGTATCAGTGCCCATCAGTCTCCATCAGTGCCACGTATCAATGCCCATCAGTGCCCAGCAGTGCCACCTATCAGTGCCCAGTAGTGCCGCCCATCAGTGCACCCATAAGTACCCATCTTTTCAGCCTTACAATGCCCATCAGTGTCGCCCATCAGTGCCCACCTGTGCCACCTATGAGTGCCGCCTATCAATGCCGATCAGTGCTGCATATCAGTGCTACCCATCAGTGCCAACTACCAGTGCCCATCAGAGCCCATTGTCAGTGCCCATCAGTGCCCGCTCATTGGTGCCACCTCCTCGGTGCCGCCTTATCAGGGCCTGTCAGTGCCGCCTTATCAGTGCCCACCTGTGAAAGAGAAAACATACTTGTTTACAAAATTTTATAACAGAAACAAAAGCAAAACTTTTGCAAATCTTTTTTTCTAAATTTTCGGTCTTTTTTTATTTGTTTAGAAAAAAATAAAAACCGCAGAGGTGATCAAATACCACCAAAAGAAAGCTCTATTTGTGGGAACAAAATGGTAAAAATTTGTTTGGGTACAGTGTTGTATGACCGCGCAATTGTCATTCAAAGTGCGACGGCTCAGAAAGCTCAAAATTGTCCTGGGCAGGAAGGTGTATAAGTGCCCAGTATTGAAGTGGTTAAGTTGCAATATCACTGCAATCATCTGAATTCATCTTCATCTAACCAACGCTGAGCATGTACAAAGCACAAAGCGTGTACATTATTTAAAAAAAATTGCTGGCAAACAGGTAAAGGAGTTTTTTGACAGGTCAGAAATATAGTTTTACCAAAAACCTACTGCAAATGTTTCTAAACAAAAACAAATATTTTGATTTATTTTTTATTTTTATGTTATAGTACAGAGGGTATTTTTTTAACTTGTCAAGGGTTCTGCTTTAAAAATTCAGTTACAAAATAGCACCTGTATCTGTACTATACATCAGCATTTCTGGCTGTACATTTGGCCACAGGGAAATAACGAATTATTGTTTTTTCTCGCCCTCTATCCTAAAATAAAAAGTAAATCCTTTTATTTTCTGGATCTATGATAGAATAAGACCTGTAAATACCTAGTGTTTTAGGAATACTACTGTGTTTAATTTGCATGGATTAAATGATAGTATGTTTTGGTTCTTTCTAACCCAAGTCACCATAACCCGTCTAGATGTATCATGCAGAAATCCACTAATAACATCTGATTGCATGTTTTTACTTAGTCTGTCAATGTTTTACATTTTAGTTTAATGCCAAAGTCACTCTGAGTGCAGCTCTGATGTATAATAATTTGCAGCTACCAGCCACTGGGTAGGAATCAAAACTCAAATACAGTTTCCACTTCTGTGAAGCTTTCTGCAAAGGTGTCATAGCTATAACTAAAACAGGCAAAAAAATCTAATTTCCCTCAGATTATTACTTGGTATTGGCAGCACATATTTAAGAAGTAAAAGCAATTTGCGCATAGTTTCAGTGTGTTGTGTAACACAGTGATCTTGCTTTGCGAGCCACAGCTGCACTATTTACAAAACTGATGGTTCTAATTGTCCCATGTTACTGTCCTCTTTCCTTTTATGCAAATAGAAATTTAATTGAGAAGTAAAAAAGAAGGAAAAAAGAAAATGTGATGTGCTCTAGTTATGGCCATCAAATCCATGCCCACTGATGCAACCGAGGTCAGTAAGACTTTGCTTTAAAATCAACCCACTAATTTCAAGCAAAACACAGCTTTGTCAGAAGATCTTATTCCACAAGATTACTGAAATTCAGACAATTGTTTTATTTGATGTTCTGTGATGATATAATTTGCATAAACATCATAAGAGGAGTAAAAGTGAAATCAATAATATAATTTATCCACTTGTCGACCCGCCACAGTACATATACTGCGACGGGGCAGCACGTGGAGGCACCATATTGTACATGTAAGTCATGTGCCTACACTGGGTTTAGGAGCACATTGCGCCCCCCCAATGCTTGCAGAGGCTGATACTCAGGGCCCTGTGATCATGTGATTGCCATGCAATCACATATTCACAATGCCATCATTTCTTATATGAATGATTTCATTCATCACAGCTGTTTTGCCTTTGCTATGATTTGCCCACAGCTATCACATGGTACCTGGGCCACTCACAGCACCCTGTACCATATGATTATCTGTAGCCAATCACAGATCACAAGTGATCACAGCTGTCATGAATGCTTAACCCATTCATGACAATGGAAAACGTTGCTGTTACAATGAACTTTATTGTTACAACAAACAAAATGTAAAAAAAAAAGAAAATCTCTGATCACCCCTCCAGAGTAGTACAGTGTTACTATGGGGACATTGAACTACTCTGATGAAAGTATGTAATGGAAAAAAAAAGTTAAATATTTTGAAAAAGTTAAAAAAAAAGAAAAAATGTAATAAAAAAATATTTATTTATTAACATACATACCACTGTCACCAGTCAGTGTCTCTGATCACCACTACATCAGTCATATGATGATGCTGTACTGTACTGGTGACAGTATGAAAAAATACAACTTCCAAAAGCTAGCCATGCTTCTCACTAAACTCCTCAGACTGTCTACTTTCACACCCAGTGGTGATCAAATACCACCATATGAAAGCAATGTGTGAAAAAAAAATGATAAAAATGTAATTTGCATACAGTGATGCATGGCCGCGCAATTGTCAGTTTACGTAACGCAGTGCCAATGCCGAATAGCAAAAAATGCCCTAGTCAAGGAAGGGGGTAAAACCTTCCAGATCTCAAGTGGTGTATGTGTAACTTTTTTTTTTATTGTGTGGAAAAAAGTTTTATAATCATTGTTAAAGTGGTTGCAAAGGCAGAAGGTTTTTTTTATCTTATTCTGCATTCTATGGAAAGTTTGCAAAAGTGAACACAGCTGCCCTGGAGGGTTTTTTTTTTTCCTTTGCATTCTCCAGACTAGTTGTATTAGAGGTTGAACTTGCATAACAGATAACTTTTTATTAAATATAGCTTTTCTTACCTACCATATTCCATAGTCCCATGGTCTTCAGCAGTTCCAGTTGGAACAACCTGTCAGTATGCAACTGACCAGTCTTGTTGCCATGTGCACAGACCTTCATCATCACTGTAACCAATACAGGACTTTTTGAATGAAATATATGTGGGTCATATACATGTTAATAGGAAGAAAGGTAGATTGGCTGGGGTGCACTTCTGTTTTTTTGTTTTTTTTACTAGCTGAAGTTTAGCTTTAAAAACAAAGCTACCAATGGAAAACATTGCAAAAGCAACATACAAATAATCTTCACATTATATTTAGCATAGAATGCTTGCATTTAGGATTGATATATTAACTGAGAGTAATCAACTCATTCGATTTATTGTCAAGTCATACAATAAACCACATGCTTTCACTAAGGCACCACAAACAGAGAATAACAGACTTGTTTTTTATAGTATAAACCATGGCTGGCCATCACAGAGAGGCAATAGAGGAAGGATACAGTTCAACCCTTGGCACAACAGCAAACCTGCCAAGAGACGGCCACACACCAAAACTCACAGACCGGGAAAGGAGGGCATTAATCAGAGAGACAGCACAGAGACCTAAGGTAACCCTGGAGGAGCTGCAGAGTTCCACAGCAGATACTGGAGTATCTGTACATAGGACGACAATAAGCCGTACGCTCCATAGAGTAGGGCTTTATGGCAGAGTGGCCAGAAGAAAGCCATTACTTTCAGCAAAAAACAAAATGGCATGTTTTGAGTTTGCAAAAAGGCACGTGAGAGACTCCCAAAATGCATGGAGGAAGGTGCTCTGGTCTGATGAGACAAAAATTTAACTTTTTGGTCATCAAAGAAAACGCTATGTCTTTCGCAAACCCAACACATCACATCACCCAAAGAACACCATCCCCAAAGTGAAACATGGTGGTGGCAGCATCATGCTGTGGGGATGTTTTTCAGCAGTCGGGACTGGGAAACTGGTCAGAGTTGAGGGAAAGATGGATGGTGCTAAATACAGGGATATTCTTGAGCAAAGCCTGTACCACTCTGTGTGTGATTTGAGGCTAGGACGGAGGTTCACCTTTCAGCTGGACAATGACCCCGAACACACTGCTAAAGCAACACTTGAGTGGTTTAAGGGGAAACATGTAAAATGTGTTGGAATGGCCTAGTCCAGACCTCAATCCAATAGAACATCTGTGGTCAGACTTAAAGATTGCTGTTCACAAGAGCAAACCATCTAACTTGAAGGAGCTGGAGCAGTTTTGCAAGGAGGAATGGGCAAAAATCCCAGTGGTAAGATGTGGCAAGCTCAGAGACTTATCCAAAGCGATTTGGAGCTGTGATAGCTGCAAAAGGTGGCTCTACAATGTATTGACTTCAGGGGGGTGAATAGTTATGCACATTGACTTTTCTGTTATTTTGTCCTATTTTTTGTTTGCTTTACAATAAAAAAAAAATACATCTTCAAAGTTGTGGGCATGTTCTGTAAATTAAATGATGCAAATCCTCAAACAATCCATGTTAATTCCAAAACGAAAAATGCCAAGGGGGGTGAATACTTTTGCAAGGCACTGTATGGACTGTAAGAGATAATGTATTACTCAGGGTAGAAAGAAGTAAACTGACCTTACTATGAATATTTTCACTATGACTATTATCAAAAAATTAACTACTAAGGAGTGGACCAGTGTTTAATGAACTACTCCAAATACAGCCCAGGCATGTACCATAGCCAATGCCGACTGATACATCAAGCTTTCTGATGCTTCGAGAAATCCATTGAATAAAGCAATATTTAAAATTTCATCCCTCTTTGACATTGGTACATTTACCAGTCAGATAACTAAATAATAGTGATGGTCAAACTTTGGGTTTGATTGGCAGGTGCGTTTGGCTAAAATTTGCAAATTGCAAATCCGATTGAAGTCAATTTTGAAAATCAAATCTCTCCATTTCAAGGCTTACAAGCAAGGGGTTGTCAAGCAAACATTTTATGATTCAGTCGGGAAAGGGCCCCCCAATTAATGCAACTTCAAGGGCAACATGGAAACCTTTTTTTTTCTAATTACAAACTACAGAAATGCCTTTTTTTAAATATGAAGGACAAAGTCAAACTTCCATAAATTCTCACTATGAAGTTTAAGAAAAGCAGCTGGCTCCTGACATAGTCCTCACCCTAAGCCCTCTGGCGTGGTTTATGGCGGAAACTATGTTGGAAGCCAACTGCTTTTATTAAACTTCATGGTGAGACTTTATGGAAATATGTCTTTATTCTTAATTTGTACTATAAGTGCTGAGCGGTATAAGCTTTAAAAGCCAGCATTCAACATGGAGGGGGAGCATATAAATATATGCTCGAGACTTGGAGCAGTGCAGTCTACATTTTTTTAAGGTCTTTTTTTAGGTTGTTTTTGCTGCATTACATAATTTTTCATCTAACAGTAATAACTAGTATTGAGCGGTTAAAATAGTAGACTGAACAGATGTAAAAGCTATTACTCTTTGAGGTAATTTAAATTGAATTCCCTCAACTTCATATTAATTGCCAATCGGTGTCAAAGCATGTTTTATACATAGATTTGTAAAGTTTAATAAAATGTCAACACACAGTGCACAAAACATTTCAAAACTCCAATCCAACTTTGTGAAAATGAGGCAGTTGTTAGGAATAAAAATTACAGAAACATATTTAGGAAACAATAATCAGATATATAACACAGTAGTTGGAGCGTATTTAAGCAGCTTGATTGGGCAGCAATGTAAAAAGGAGAGACAAGCTAGGATTTAAAAAATAAATAAAAAATTACTGTGGATTATGTCAGAGAAAAAAAGACAGATATATTGCAGAGACAATTGCACATCATGTGAGCCTTTTTACTAGGTCACATTTGAAGAGGAAGAGACAATGCATTCTTTATACAGAAATAAAAACTGCAGTGGATTATGTCAGGAACAAAAGGTAAATATATTACAGAGGCATGCTGCATCTCATGTAAGCCTTTTTAGAAGGCCAAATTTGATTAGGAAGAGACAATCCATTTTTTATCCAGAAATTAAAATTACAGTGGATTATGTGAGACATGCTGCTCTTCATAAAAGCTTATTTTGTTGGCCACTTTATAAGAGGAAGAGACAAGACATTTGATCATGAATTAGAAAATGCATAGGATTATGTCAGGCACACAAACAAAAATATTACATCTTATAAACCTTTTTACATGATTGCACTTGAGGAGTGAGAGACAAGACATTTTTTATACAAAAATAATAATTACATAGGATTATGTAAATTACACAAATAAGAAATATTATAGAGACACGATGCACATCAAGGAAGCTATTTTAGTATGCCACATTAGAAGGGAACAACATTTCTGCTATTTAAGAGGGGTTAGCCACCTTTCAGTCTGCCCCTGAAGTAGTGATGGGATCCCCAGTGTGGCTCCTGCCCCCAGATAAATGAGCAGCAAAACAGCATGGAAGAATTTAGCATGGGCCATGGCGTAGACTTGTGCAGAAATGGTGGCTCCAAGGATTTACCGATGGGGCCAATGAAGAGGAGAGGGCAGTGGTGACTAAGGTGTCACCATGACTAATTTGCTGGACCTAGTGTCTGTGGTCATGTAGACCCTGATGTTAACCTTGTAATCAAGGAAACATTATCTTCAACGTGCTGGAGGAGGGTGGCACAAAAAAAAAAAATTACTCCTGGGAATCTACCACTATGGTATAGCACAGGCTAAAAAGTTGTGGAAGGAGGCAAACTCAAGTAGCTGAAATGGAAGCAACTGTAGAGCCAGCAATTTTTCCAAACTGCTGGGTGTGCAGGTGGTTTTGTGCAAATTTTCAGATTCCAATTCCTATTACTTTAGGCTGCAAATGTTGCAGCAGATGTTGGTGGAGATTCCTGTTGACTTGTGAAAGAAGTGGAAGGAGAGTGACAAAAAATAAGAGGTTTGTGAGCCTTTGGTTCCTGACCTGTATCATTTATTTGTTGCTGTCATTTATCTCCTCCTGCATGTAAAACCAGAATGAATGGTGGATTTATTATGCTTCTTATCAACAAGTGCATGTTGCTGACCACAAAAAAATTAAAAAGAACGAAAATTTTTAAAATAAAATATATCTCTTTCCAAAAAAAAGCAGCCCTAAATAATTTAACCCAAAAGCCTTTTTTTGTAATTTTTATAGAAAAATAAATAAATAACACAAATGCCCCCACCAACCCCAAGAAAAAAAGAAAAGGATAACCAGATACCCTTGTTAACCTCCCTAGTGGTATTCCCAAGTGTGGCTCGGGGTGAATTTTCAGTACCAAAAGCGGTAACCCTGAGCCACACTCGGGATCTCATCGCAGGATCCAGGCAAAGTTACTTACCTCGTCCCCAGGATCCAGTAATGTCTCCTCGCTGTGTGTGCAAGCCGTGTCTCCACTCAATCTATCACAGTGCCGAGCTCCGTTCCCTGCAAGCGCTGCGACGCATTGGGGACGGAGCACGGTGCCAAATTAAAAAAGTTAAAAACACATTACACATACAGTACACTGTAATCTTACAGATTACATTACTGTATCACATTATTTCACATCCCTTTTGTCCCTAGTGGTTTGTCCAGTGCCCTGCAGGCAGTTTTTTTTATTATAAATACTGTTCTTTCTGCCTGGAAACTGGAGATTGTCCATAGCAACCAAAAAGCGTCCCTTTACATCAAAAGCGGTTTTAGACCACTAGAAAACAGCGATAATAAATTAGAATCACCTGCAGAATTGAGTGATAGTGATTTGTGGGGAAATTCATCATCAAACACTGAAAGTAATGACAGCGACAATTCTGAAACTGAGCAAATTTAAGTGTTTTTGATTTGATTACATTATTTGAATAATTTTTATTATTTTTATTATATTATTATTATAATTTCCATGCAAAACATTGTACCACTTTGAGCATCAAAAATCTGACATAATCATACTGCCAGCGAGGTTAATGACACACAAAAAAAGTATTACAAAAAAGCACTGCTATGCCTATTCACTGTGGGTGGTACACAGTCACACCCCAATGCAAATCACAGTAATGGAGCACTGATGCCACTAAATAGCACAGTGAACATAGGTGGGGGATACACTTCACTGTCTGTAGCGGCAGCCCACTACATTGAATTTCACTGTAAAGTGGCAGTGGGACCATATATTGATATGTGGTGGCACACTGGTACTGTAAAATATAGTAGAAGCACAAACTGTCAGTACAAGCTGTCTCTCACTAATTCCAACACACTCTGGCACATTTTCAAAGCTCTATTATTGGCCAAAGTTTTTCACCCATCAGTCCAAAGGTCAGGCAAAGCATTATGGGTGTTTGCTTTTAGCACCTGGATAAACACACCCATATGTTTCCTGTTCTGGCAACCAGTAAACATGCAAAGTTCACCACAAACACCATCCCTACTAATAATGTTGGTCAATTTTTCAAATGAATTCCTATGAATTACTTAATACCAAACATTTTTGACATTCATTTAAATAAAGCATTGCCTGAGAGGAAAGCACTCACCAAAAAACAAAAATGTATTATATGGCAGCTTAGTGGTTCTTAGATGTGGTGGTTTCACTAGTTTTCTTTTTTCTGGCTAAGATGATTTTCCACATGTTGTAACATGGGGGTGTTTAACTCAAGTGAAAAGATGCATTTTTTTTAATGCAGTGAGTCCTCATCAGACAGGCATATATAGTTAAGGGCCTGGTAGCCCACGTTTATTGAAAAAACAAAAGTCCATCCAGAAGTCCCACGCAGGGGTTTAACTTCATTAAGCATTCATAAATGAAAAACATACCAAGCCACCTGGCTCTCTCTTGTCAGCAGTTCCTCTGCTTGCTCTCAACAGAGTTGATTCCTTCCAGTCCCCTGGACTCACTGGCTTCCTTAGTCTTCCAGACTACTCAAGGCTGTCCCTCCTTTCCCAGTCTCTGGGCAAAGAATATCCCTTACACAGGGATGACCCCTCCACAGGTCTGTCTTCATACAGCAGCAGCAAGCTGCTCACACTCCACCATCCTCCACTCATTAGCCCCTCATTATATGGTCTGTGTGCAGCTGGGCACACACCTTGCTTGCCATTGTCAAGACCTGGACACAGTTTGAGATCCCATCCAGGACTAGCAAAACCTGGAGAAAACTGACAGAGCAGTTTTCTCCATTTAAATTCTATAGTCTGCAGATATGCAAACTCTGGATCTCCTTTACCTCCAATTTCAAAGGGACAGAGCTTCGCTCTGCCACAATGTATAGAAAATACCTGTTTATCTTGCCAGAAATACAGTACACTTGTCACTTCATGTGAGCTGAAAAAGACAGCAAAAATAATATTATCATTCCTTTGTAAATTAGTAATCCCATCCAATACTATATAATGAGGGATGAAAAAACGCAGGCACGTTTGAAGTCCAGCCTGGGTGACACTCATGATTCCCCTAACAAAGAAGAATTGAAGGTAGCCATGAAGGCACAGTGGTATGTTTTTTGCAGGATTACCCTGAGAAAATTAGGGGAAAAGTGCCTGACAAAAGGGAAAACAAATGCAGTCACCACACTAAGAAATGGTAAACTGCAATACATTATTGTTCTGTTTTTGGTTATATATGCACTTGAGAGATGTACAGTTACACCATACTGGACATAAGGTATAAGGTTGAAGAGTGGTGTTTTTATACATATTGCATAGTGTTTACTGAATTTATTGTACTCTGAATTTTGTAGAATTTAAAGCAGTGATTTATAAATTTGCTTGCATTTGACAAAGGTTTGAACCCAAACTTTGTAGCAAATCTGACTGAAGTCTATGGAGGATAGGGAGTTGATTCCTCCTGTTAAATTCTGCCCATTTTAATCTAGTAAATGTTTTGTCAATAAAGAGCCAGGAACTGCAGTGGGGGATATTTAACACAGAAAAAAAAAAAAATAGAAATAGTATATGACAAGGAGAGAGTCCTTTTAGTGTGACTTCAATGGCAACATGAAAAAAGAAAAAACATCCAATCATTTAAATGACATGCTTGGGGGATGCCTTTAAGCTGTATGTGATGTTACAGAATTATCAACATCATCATCAACATCGCATTCTAGCACATTGGATGTTTAAAAGTTTTTTTTAGCTTTTACATTTATCTTAGCTTGAATACAGCAGCAGCACCCCCAATCTGATTAATTTCTCCTTTTAAAAAAGGGCTTTTAAATAGGTTTGGCTTCAACATCTAAAAAAAATAAAAGCTGAAGCTTCAACACTTCATACCAATTGACCATGGAGCTTATTTTTTACAGTACTGCATTGTCCGAAAAGTTTGCACAAAAAACGAGAGCCCATTGTAGTAACCTAAGAATCAGTGTCTGCAAGGCAGTGGGGAGGTTGAACATGCAAAATAGTTATAATTGGACAAGATTACAACATTTTGGAATCAAGTCAGGGGCAGATGCCCACACTGCCAGCACCTTCAGTCTGGGTCAGGGTTCCTCAAAAGGTAATTGCCTCAGAGTCAGGTCAAGGTGACTGATTGCTTGGCTGCCCTGAAGATAGCACACTGGCTTCATGCCACGCCATAAATTCAAGCGCATACTGTGCAAAAGTCATCATGGACACTAAATGGTCCATAGGGCCCTCACTTCTGAGAGAGTGGACATGAGCCCTGGACTTGATTTAGTCAGTAATCATGTGGTTCATATGCTGGCCATGTGAACCCACTTGCTGACAGTGTGGTTTAGCAACATGTGGTTATAAATTCAGGAATGGCCTTCTGGGTAAAATAATGGTATAGAAAATTAAATAAACCCAATAAAATGACAAAAACAGATTGGTGTTGCTGAAACCCACAAAAAAGTAGACCTTAAAAGGATTCAATTCTGAAAAGGATGGGGGGAGGAGGAAGACCACAAAAATGTGTAGCCCACCACACTGCAACAGTAAATATGCACAATAAAGCATCATACAGCAACATAAAATCTCCCTACATAAACTGTCAGCTCTCCATAAAATACTCCAACACACACTAACTAATAGCTGCTGGGAACCCATTATTTTATAATGAAAGGGCTGTTATATAAATATGCCCCCATTCCTACCCATTCTAACCCTGCTGATCATGGTGGAAAGATCAGGCTGGGCATTATGACAAATTTCATAATAAATTTGAAGACCTCAAACCCCCAGATTTATTGCAAACCCACTGCGCAAGGAACCAGAACCTCATTCCTAATCCAAAGCAATAAGATTTAGCAGGCTTTTTGCCAGGTCTTTTTACAAAATTGCATTCTATTTGTACATGATTCTAACCTGGACATGCTCTTTTTTTCACAAGTGCAAGTGGATAAAGCGGCTGACAGCTTCGGCAGAGGGCGCAGCTTTAACCATAAAGCTGGCATGTTTTTGGACAAATTTAACTTTTTTTCAGTTTGATTTTTTTTACCAGCTTTTGACTACAAGGTGAATAAGCTGTTCAGGGTAGCCAACTTGAATATGTCAATTGTTGGGGGTTTCAGTAGAAACTGTTGGTGGTAGTAGGTTGCCTTGATTTTGTGGCAGTTTTTAAGATCAAACGTTAATTGAAACTGCATTCAAATTGCAGCATATGCAGCCAACAATGAGCCTGTAAAAGGTTAGATTTCAATTCAAACAGTATTCCTTTTGTTCTGTAGAAGTTGGGTGTGGTAGGTCAAGGTTATGGTAGGTGAGGGCTATCATTCATGGAACTGTGTTTCTTTAAAAGAAAAAGGGTATTATTAGTGGCTCGTATGCAATAATTATCCTTACTATAGCCTCTTAAAAGCATCATTGCATTCAAGACAAACATCAGGACAAACTTCATGAACTGAGAAAAAAAAACTTCAAGCATAAATTAAGACATTTAAATCATGGAGGTGTTTTCATGTACATCTGGGCGTCAGAAAATTGGTGTAGAAACTACCCATGTCAATGTGGCTCAAGCTACAAATCACATTAATGCCTTCTTTAGGGTTGCAAATTGTAGCTAAAATAACTAGATGCAAAAAAGATGGCCATAGCACATTGTAAAGACAGATCTGCAAAGTTCAAGGAGAGTTCAAGCATGGACAAGGCAGTGAAGAAGGGGTCAAGTGTAAGAAAATTGTTCGCGTTCCCTAGAAATTAGCTTTACAAATGTATTGTTTCTGAAGTGGTAATTGTCTCATCTTCCAAATATTCATACCTCATTTAATCTTTGAATGTCTTTACTGCCATTAGCATTATTCTTCCTCACTGAAACAGATATGATTTTTGCTTAAAAGATTTGTTTGTAAAGCAGCTCATTTCGAGAAGATTAGATTCGTAGTCCTTGATGTGAGGAGAAACATGTACGGGTTTTAATAACTCCATTCTAGATACACACAGATTTGTTTTTGACCTAAGCAGTGGAGACAATAACAGTAAATGTTTTGATGGTAAAAAAAAAAAACTCTACCGCTAACTTGTTACCACTAAACTTTACAATGTAAGTGAAGAACTTGGAATAAAATACAGTACTAACATGAATGAAAGCTTCAACAAAATAATTTATTTGCTTTGTTTATGAAAACACAGGGAAGGGTAAGGACCTCTGTTAAAAAAAATGTTGTCTGTGTTCCCTATTTTTAAGATTTACCTTTACTTGCTGTCCCAGGGACATAAAAGAAAGTGAGTGTTAATCTCCTTGCTCTGTCAACGATAGATAAAATAAATTCTGAAAAAAAAAATTGTCAGCACTTAATGGTATATAGCTGCTAGCAATTAAGGTAGATATACAAAACACTGTGATAACAATTACAAAAAAAATTGCAACGCTCAGCATAATGTCAAGCAATCAAAAACACTTGAAATGTTTTTATACTGTAATCCTTTTGCTGCCAGGCCCTGTGCTCCATTTTGTACACCAGACCATTTTTGCAATTTTTCACTTTCAGAGTTTGTAAGAGACCCCCAAACCATATATTTTTCTGAAAGCACATGACCAGTAGAATAAAAAGAAGGTGCTACTGATTTTTATGGTCCTACATTATTTGAGCAAATGTTTATCAAATCAATATTTTTGCTAAAAATCCACTAAAATCTTTAGCAGATAAAAACACAGCAAATTTGAAAAATCCCTACTAATTATAAAAGCTTAACCTGTATTGAGTTAATAAATAACAAATATTTGTAACTGTTAAATTGTGCCTTTTTGCGAAATGATGAAAATCGAACAGACGCAAAAGTGTAAATATCCAAATTTCTCAAAATCTGAAGGTTTTAATTTTTCCCTTACAGCTTTCAGAATTTGTGAAAGACCCCCAAAACTATACATTTTCTGAAAGCATGTGATCCCTAGAATTAAAAGAAGGTGCTACAGATTTTTTAGACCCTGCGGTATTCATGTTTATCAAACCAATATATTCGTAAAAATATATTATATTATATTATATATTACACTTTATCCATTATTAGCAGATAAACACACAGGCAATTTGACAAAATTCCTGCTAAATCCCTACTAAATATAAAAGCTTAACCTGTATGGAGTTAATAAATAACAAAAAAAATTTGATTTTTACATTGCGCCTTTATGCAAAATGGTGAAAATCACATGTACGCAAAAATGTAAATATCCAAATTTCTCTAAAAAAATGAAGGTTTTAATTTTTCCCTTACAGCTTTTAGAATTTGTGAAAGACCCCCAAAACCATATATTTTCTAAAAGCATTTAAAAATCAATTTTTATTAAAAAGTATACACAAATTATTTGTATGGCACACAAATACAATGTAATTTCCAGCTTTTTTTGTAAAATATAGGATGAGATTGTGTCAAGTAAACACATACCAAATATGTTAAGCCTTAAAAACTGTTCACATCTGTAAAATAGTGAAAAACTATGGTACCTTAAATTGTTCATCATTTTAAAGAGGGAAGTAAATGATGGCCCTGGAATTAATTCTCTTACTCTGGCATGCACAGTGTTACCTAATATGTGGGCCACAATTGTCATTTGTATATTCATGCTAGCAGTATTGCAGTGACAGGTTCTCTTTAAGGAGATATCAGGTCTTTTAGACTCCTAATGCCACCTCTGCTCTATGTTGGCGTTGAACTCAAAAGTGTTCAGAGCCAAGAATATCTGGGTTTGTTCTTCAAAAGGGAGAATGCATGGTCACTGATCTCCTGCCATTTTCCATCTTGACACTCACCATGGAGAACCTGGGTACCCAGGAAAGATAGGTGAGCCCGGACACATGGCAGGAGAAGGGTGGCTCCATTACTAGTTGTGACATTGGGGTGTTTAGCTCAAGTGGATAGATGCGTTATGGTGCAGTGAGTCCACATCAGACAGGCATTTATATTTAAGGGCCTGGTAGCCCACGTTTATTAAAAAAACAAAACAAAACAAAAGTCCAGGAATCCCACGCAGGGGTCAAAGCTCCAATCAAATACACAAAATCCAAATGAAAATGCTATCCCACCTGGCTACTCTTCACCAGTACTGCTGCTATAGGGTACTTGCCTCTCAAACAAGCTGTTTGGATGCACACAGTCTTAGGCTCCTTGGAAGTTGGCCGCACACAGCTTCAAGCCCCTCAATGCACACAGCTTCGGGCTCCTTGGATGCACACAGCTTCAAGCCTCTCAATGCACACAGCTTTAGGCTCCTTGGATGCACACAGCTTTGAAGCCCTTGGACACACACAGTGTTGAGCTTCTTGGACGCACACAGCTTTGAAGCCCTTGGACACACACAGTGTTGAGCTTCTTGGATGCACACAGCTTTGAAGCCCTTCAATGCACACAGCTTTGAGCTTCTTAGACGCACACAGCATCTATCCTCACACAGAGACACTCAGTAGCAGCCACTGCTCCACCTTCCTTTCCCCTTCTGCTCTCACCAGCCCCTCGTTATATAGGTTGTGTGCACCTGGGCACACACCCTGCTGGCTGTCCACAAGACCTGGACACAGGGTTGGAGATCCCATCCCACCCAAGACTCTGAAGGATCTCCAAATAACAGAACCCCTTTCAGAAATAGCAGGATCCGGAGAAAACTGCAAGAGCAGTTTTCTCTGTTTCAAATCTACGCTCTGTAGTTCTGCACTCAGCTGATATGCAGACTCTGTGTCCACTTTACCCCCATTTTCATAGTGACAGAGCCTCGCTCTGCCACATAGTGTATAGAATTAATTAGAAGACTGTGATAGCTGGATGCTGGAAGTAAAAATGTAAACAAACTCATAGTGCTTTAGTGGCTGGGAGTTTGTGAACATGCCAGTGCTGCCACTGATGTAATAGTTACGCTCTGGGCAGTGAAAGAGTTTACGTTGTTTTTCCGCTAACACTGTAATGTCAGGAAAACCTGAACAAGCTAATTTGATGTTTTTAATGGCAATAATTGTATCTGTGGTTTAAGTCTGAGGCCTATATGTATGTATTTAGATGCATATAGATAATATTTGAAAAACAGACCACTGGGTCTTTCGGGTGTAAAAGTGCCATTTTTCTTTAACTAGCTGTGAATTAGCCAATCGCTTCTAACATTTAAATAAGTACTGCAGCCTTCCATTGTTTTACATAATCTCCTTTTTACATGTTACCTTTGCACGTGTCTTTATTATGCATGCAAGCAAGAATCAAACAACAATATACATCATTTTAATAACATTGAGAATACACTTATTTGAATTGAAGTATGAAAAAATGTCCACGTTTACCTTCATGGGTGCTATGCATTCTGTGGTTTAATTACTCTATGGTTAAACAGAAATTAAATCCATTTTCCATTGCCTTCAGAAAGACCTCCAAGTTGACATTCCATGTAATTACATAGGGCTAAAGAGTGCAGCTGAACTTATGACATCATGTGGATCAAACAAACCATTAATAATCAGCTGTCTGATCACACTACATTTGTGCAGAATACAGAACCATATCTCTTTATTTTACATTCCTTTTACCATTCGTGTACAGAGTTGTTACATGAATGCACAGGGATGTTTTATTAAAACAGTTGTGAATATTTACAAAATAGATTGTGTGGATATCCACTTCAATTATCCAATCTTGTGCAGATGATGTAACTTTCTTTTCAAAAAATTGGATAACTGAAGTGAACATTTACACAATTTATTGGCTTAAGATTTTCAGCTCCCTTAGCAAATCTTATCATCTGAGCTTGCAGCAGGCTTATAAGCCATGTGAAAATGGAAAACATGACTGTTTTAGAGATGTTGGCATTGAATATAAAGGACCCATGGCCAGATTTTGCATTGAGGCCCCATGGCCTTAAAGTGGATGTAAACCCTTACATATTACCAGTAAAGTGAACAGCCTCAGATGATACACAGAAATTAAACAAATCCTCCTACATACGTTTTACTTGTATATATACTGTATTCACTTTTCTACACCCTTTGAAACATGCAGATTGTGTTAAAAGTCTTTCTTCATCTTTCAGCAGTACATAAGGAGTGGGTTTAGAGTCTGTACTTACACTGTGTGAGAGCTGATAGGATAGCTCATAGACAGAGGAATGAAGGAACATGCAGAGCTGTATTCTGAATAGACAAGCTCCTTGCTTATCTCCCGCCCAGACACAAATTTTGAGCTCATATTGTCTTATGTGTCTGAGAACTTGTCAGAAGTGACTCATGCTGATAACAGAGCAAAGAAGCACCAGAGAGAGACAACGCTTAGAGCTTTGGAGAGAGATAAGTAAACAGTAAAGATATATGTGCTTAGTTCAAATTTCATGAATAGGATTTGCAACTACTTTAAGTTTTAGTAAATGCAGTCATTATTGCAGTCACAGCTGCAATATCATTATTATTACTGGCATATCAAACTTATATAGGTTTTATGGTAATTAGAACTGGTTAATTATTTACCTGCATTAAATCTGCAAATAATTTGTTGTGTATGCATCAGTAATTAAAAAATTGAAAATATGAGTTGGTGGCCCAGGGTGAAAAGGCTACTGCTAGAAGAGAAAAAGAAGACCACAATAAAAATATTCAGCAAAGGAAAATGAGCAGCTCATTCACTTACCTCCATCTGACAATTCTCCATTGTAAAAACCTATGGCAATCACATACAGGTCCTTTTTTGCTTCAACCACCCCTGCCATTTCCCATAGAGCCACTGGGCCATAGCATATGCTAGGATAGTTGGAGGACAATGGGACCTGGAAGTCTTTTAAAAAATGGAGTGATCACACACTATGCTGACAATGCCACTTTCCAATGATACTCATCTGGGAACTCTTAATAAAAGCCGTGTCCTATTCTATAATTGTTAACATATTATGTTAAAACAACCTACTTTATGCTCACTGATTATGACCATCGCTATGAATATTACTGTAGCAGTACTGTTATTCTAAAGGCAGTTGCTCTACTCCCATAATACATTAACATTTTCCACAACAAAGTAGTTTAGAACGTTCTAAATCCACCATAACTGTAATAATTACGAAATGCCTAATACAGAGGGTGACAACTCTTACACATCAAATGTGGCATTCTCTTCCTCATCAGACTGCTATTCTTGAATAAATATTAGAAGATATGGTTTTATTTTGCATTCCTTTCTTTTCTGGGATATTGGGCAGATAAGAGCTATCAGTAAAGGTCATCCTCAATTTCTGTACAGAAATGATCTGTCTCCGCTACGTAATAAACATTTATCCATGCTTTTATTAGCTATATTGAATCTGACAGTTCTGTTAAACCATTTCCCTTCATTTTGCTAGGTCATGATGGTTAATGCCGCTTAAAAAAAAAATCTCATCACTGTTTTTGATCGCTGAATCGTATGCCCACACTATTTTGTGCAGGTAAGCACTGGCAAGAATTAACCTCTCAGATGAGCTGATAAAAGGTTTCCACTGCAACTTAATGATATAGAAAAGTGTGATCTTAGAGCATGATCTCGTTACAATAATTTTCTCAGTCACTCCATCCATTTTTGTTTATTTAAACACAAGTGACAGGAACCTCTGAGTTACAGGAACACACAATTCACTGAATAGGGTTTGCCAATTGTTTGGAATAGATCTGACTAGGATAAAATCAATTTAAAAATGTTATTAGTAAAGCAGGCCATACATGGCTCACATTCCTGCTGAATTGGCCACAATATGAGCTGTGGGTGGCCCAATAGGTACCACAGTTGTTTAAATACAGTAGGCAGCAGCAGAGTTTCCTCCATCTACACTGTTTTGAATGGATGGAGGAAACTCTTAAGCCCCATACACACGGTCGGACTTTTTCATCAATTTGGTCCGATCGGACAAGGTTGTTGAAAAATCAGACCGTGTGTATGCACCATCGGACAGTGTTCGTCGGTTTGTCCGTCGGACAAAGTCTTATCTCCTGCTGGAATGATTTGCCGTCAACCCGGTCCGATCACACCAAATCCGAGCGTGTGTACGCTTGTCCGACGGACAAAGTGCTACGCATGCTCAGAAGAAATTCTGTGACGGAAGCGCTCGGTCAGGTAAAACTACCTTTCCTAATCGACACAGCACATTCGTCACGCTGCAATGTTAAAATGTCTTTAATGCAGCGCATTCTCTTTTTCTTTACAATGCAACAAGAATGACATGTTTTAGCTGCTCCTATTCACCCGCACTTCTCACAAACTTACTTCTTTATTACTTTGCAGCATTTATACACTACATGTTTATTTTTACTCTGAACGGAAAAGAATCTTTGTTATTTTTTTACCATGATTTGTCTTTTTTTTTTTTTTTTTGGGGAATACATATTTGAATGTTTTTTTTTTTTTTTTTTTTTTTTGGAGGGGGGTTGTGTGTCTCAAATTACCAAAAACACATTATTTACATTTGTATTTCTTGCTTAAATTTACTAGGAGGTTGTTTGTTGTTGTTGCCCCTTGTTAATTCTACTTTAGGATTAGTGAAATGTACCAGCCTACTCAAAGAAAAACTGTCATTGTAGCAAAGTAAAACACAATAGTCAATGATTATTTCAAATCAAAAAAACCTTTATTTAGGTCACACCAACAAACCAAAGAGGAACGCAGCCATGGTGAAACTTGGGGAATTTGCAAAGTCTAGGCCCCCCACGGCAACCATCATTGTCCAAGCGTAGAAAATTGGGGGCCTGAGGAGTACGTATATTAAGGGGAGTGCAATCTGGTCGTGAAGTCCAAAGTATCCGGAACTGCAGCAGATGCCATCTAGGTCCCCAGGCTCTGGTACTACAAGAGGCTCCATCTTCTCTCACACCAGACTGATTGCAGGTCGTCACTCTCAGGTCTTCCTTCCACGCTTCCTTCCACGCTGTGGCTGTCGTGCTGGTGGGGTGGCAGAAGGAGGAGGAGGAGGAGGTGGAGCATGGTAGCTATGGCAAACATGTGTGACTGGGGTCATCTCCCCAGCCCTACCCTTATTTAGGACATGGAGGATGAGCCCCTCACACATGTTGCGTTGCCTCACCTCCATACCCATCATTTTTGTGACAACCACCGAGCCAAAGGTCTCCTCGTCGGCGGGTGTGGCATGTATGGAGTCTGAAGCCTCTCTGATCATCCGGAGCGCTGACTGTGCCGCATAACCCCCCCTTCTCGCCCTTCTGTACGGAAGGCGGAGGAGAGGGATTTGGGAGTCAGTCAGGCTCCGAGGCCTAGCCCCCTCTTGGCTGCCACTACCCAGCTGGTGGCTGCCACTAACCCCTGCCTCCTCCTGACTGCCACCTTCCACAGCCACCTCCTGGCTGAGGTCTTCCTGTGTAGGAAAAAGGGACATAGTTTCAGTTATTTGTTCATCAAACACACACAATTCTCATCTAGTGACTGGTGCAAAATGTTTACAAATAGAAAACCATACAATTCTCAGCCCAGCAGTTTAGATTCTGGCCCCAAATGTCTCCCACACCACTGTCTGTTGATATGTCAAACACGTTAGGAACTAAGCAATTGGCGATCCTGAATTAAGTGAACATCATTCATTATTCCCATAAATGGTAACAAAACTACTATACCTGGAACAAGCTGGGCTCCTCCACCTCTTCCATACTGGAAGGCCCAGGTTGCTCCTCGGAAGCCTCATCAGGGGTGGGCTGTGCGCAAGGAAGCGTGGAAGGAGGAGTTGAGGTTGGCTCCGTGACATCAGCCTGGTCCTTCAGAAAATGGAGACTCTGATAGTACCAGAGCTTGGGGACATAGACCTCATCTGCTGAAGTTGCAGTTTCCTCAGACTTCACGACCTTCTTCCTCTCCCTGATATACGCACTCCTCAGGCTGCCAATTTTCTTTCTAATATCATCAACAGTTGCCGTGGGGAACCTTGGCTTGACAAATTCCACAAGTTCCTCCAGGGCTGCGTGCCTCTTTGGTTTGTTGGTGTAATGTGGGTGTATACCCTGCCACAATATGGGAAAATCCCTGTATTTGGCAATGAAGAGGGGGAGAAAACTCATGTCGTTGAATCCCTTCATATCAATCTCTGCAAGACACAACAACACACCAAACCCTATAAATTATGTCAGGCTAAACTCTCCTAATCTTCTCCATAAAGAAGCCTCAAGTTCAAATCAGTCTAGGCTAGTTATGTACCAACGTTAAATTGTACCTTCGTTTGTAGCGATCGTCTCGTGTGAGTTTTCTCTCCCCTCGTCTCCCAGATCGTGGCTACGACACAGGCGTGTGACGTTTTATATACACTGCGCATGCTTCAAACTCCGCCCGCCCCTGACGATCTTTCTCGTCTATTCCCCACCCCTTCTCTTTACGGCGTAGTGGGGAGAGCACATGGCGGGGACACAGCAGGTGCGCCACAAATATCCCACCAACGAGGAGGAGGACGAGGAAAGTCCGGAGGCAGAAACGTCCCGATCCCGGAACCTGAAATTCAAGGCCTCCAATATGTCATTTGGAGAAATGTTGGAGATGGTGGACATATTAAAGAGGAGCGACTATGATGGGAAGTATGGGCCTTACCTCAACCCCAATGTCCGCAAGGCCAAGATCATGTCTAAAGTTGTGAGAAGGCTGTACAATAATTTTGGGGTACAACGATCCAAGGAGCAACTCAGGAAACGCTGGTCAGACCTGAAACTGAGGGAGGCCGATCAGTACAGAAAGATCAAGAGAATTCTTCAAAAAAGTAAGTAGTTGTGTTTTGTGTTTGATTTCTTGCTTGCATACTGCTCCATTGTGTTTTGATTTTTACCAAGTTGTACATTCCAAAATGGCCACTTTCATGTTCGTCTGTGCATTCGATCGTACTCAGCCTCGATCTTTCTGCCACTGTCATGGTCGTGTGTGTGTGCATTCGATCGTACGCAACCTCGATCGTTCGGCCACTTATAATACGATGTTTGGTGTTTTTTTGGGGAAAGGAAGTTTGTTCTCACTAGAAATGTCATCAAGAATGTAAAGCCAATTTATTCAATGTAAAGGAGAGGTCACTCAGTAGCTGTTTACCCATCTGGACTCTAGAGCACTAGTGCTGGGACACCCAAACCCCCTTTTTATTATGCTTTTCCACACATGTGCTCCAGTGGATACTAGAGGGGGGTCTCCATCACACAAACTTCTACCAAAAAGCTAGTCAGTTTAGCACCTTTACAAAGTGACTTCATTCATGTAGTTGACATTTGTAACTGGCCAAACTAAAATAGTGTCCGTCACTTTCAAGCAATGTTTGTCATTTCCTATTTCTGCCCTCAATAGCTTGTGTTGCTAAATCTTCCTTTTGGACATTCTCATAGGGGAGCGAAAACTTGGGCCGTCTGAGGAAACCCCCAAACCAACACCTACCAAAAAAGGGGAAAGAGCAGAAGCAGAGGAGGAGGAGGAGGAGGAAGGAGAGATCATCGAACTTGGAGAAATTGTCACCACAACAGGTGAGTGTGGGAGAACACAGCTACTGGTAAGCTAATCCATGTATGGCTGCCTCATTTCCAACACCCCATTTTTGTTTGTTTGTGGTTTTTAGGTGACGTGGATGTTGTGGAAGAAAAATCGCACTTTACCACAGAGAGTGCCCACGTACTCATCGGAGAGATAATGGTCTGCAATAGAGATCTAGATTACATAAAGCAAAACATCAATGATGTTCAACAAAAATTGAAGAACATCATTGATATTTTAGGAAAAATATGAAAACGCACCAAGTAATTAACACACATTTGTGCCAGCTTCAGAACACATTTGCAACTTAAAAACTGTCTGAAATTTGGAACATGCACACATTGTGTCCACATGTGCTAGCTCCCACCATGGTGGATGAATGGCAACGTTTTTTTGGGGGTGCAAACACTTTACGAACTACGAAAGTGGTTGTGGTGAAGGGGTTGCACCCCCAAAAAACGTCCATTCATCCCCATGATGGAAAATGGCACTTTTGAAGCTTCTAGGCATGTGTTTTACCATCTAATGACCATTTTCAGTCCCAAATTGTGTGCATGTTCCAAATTTCCACTTTTCGGGGGTGACCCCCCCATGTGATGAAGGCAAGATCAAACACACTTTGAACATATAGTCATGTCTGATCTTGTCTTCACTTTACAAAGTTGAACTTTCCAAGTTCCTAGGTTCTGTTTTGCTCCATGCCTGGTTTTACCAATTGCGGAATGTTTGTAAACAATGTTGTAAATAACCAAGATGTTGTCAGTTTTGGCGTGAAGATTGTAAACGCACTTGGGAATGTTTTCCTAGTAAACTTTTATTTTTCTAAATGTGTGGCTTCCTTATTTAAAAAACACAATGCATTATGTATGTAAAATGAAAAGGATATGGGGGGCAATGGGTGTTATTTACTAAAGGCAAATCCACTTTGCACTCCAATTTTCTTTCCCGGGGAACTTTTTCAATGCACTTGTAGAGCATAGCGGATTTGACTTATGTAAATGACACCCCCAGTGCTTTGTACGAAAACACGGAGCACAGCATTTTGGAGAATACACACATGTCAGACCTGGTGATGAAAAGGAGTATTTTGGGTGTCAGTTATGCAGTACAAACCTTCTCTAGACCAAAGATTAGGTAGCAAACACACAACATGAGAATAATCTTTTTGGGAAGAAGAGACTGTTACCTCCTTTTGCCCAGAAAGTGCATTCCCACTGTCGAAGGCAAAGGGAAAAAATGTCAAAGTAAAATAAGCTAAAAAGAAGACTGAAATGACATGAAATCATAGGTTGGTTAAAATATCAGATTTATTAAAAAATGCCTCTCACACATCGTCAGGCAGAGCAATGGCCCCCCTACCCACAAAAGTACTGCATATATTGGTCCCGGACCACACGGGCATTTAGAGGGGGCAAGCCTGGACGTGCCACTCGAAGGGCTGTGAGTTCGGCATTTGGAGGGCCCTCCACATCTGGTCCAACGGGCACCACATAGTTCCTGTTATGTCTTTTGAGGAAGTTGTGCAATATGCAACAGGCAAGAACTATGTGGTTCAGTTTGTATTCCGCCAAGTTAAATGCCGTCAGGAACAGGCGGAAGCGGCTGGCCAGGATGCCAAAAGCGTTCTCCACAACTCTTCTGGCTCTGGACAGCCTGTAGTTGAAGACCCTCTGGTCCGGGGGGTGAGGGTCCTCATCGGGAACGGCCTCATCACATGGGGAGTCAACGCAAACGCTTCATCTGCGACAAAGACGAAGGGGAGTCCTTCGGCATTCTCCTCTGGAGGTGGCAAGCACAGACTGCCACTTTGGAGACGCCAGTAGAACTCCGTGTGCGTAATGGCCCCACCATCCGATATCCGGCCGTTCATCCCCACGTCCACATACATAAACTCGTATGTTGCCGACACCACCGCCAACATCACTACACTATTAAACCCTTTATAATTATAATAGTAGGACCCCGAGTTGGGCGGTGGGACGATGCGGACGTGTTTCCCATCAATTGCCCCTCCGCAGTTAGGAAAGTCCCAACGGCTGGCAAAGTGGGAGGCCACAGTCTGCCATTCCTGTGGCGTGGAAGGGAACTGTGGAGTGAAACAAGAAAAAAAAATTAGTCACTTTGCACCTAAACATTGCAAGCAGATTAGACAATCAACATCTTGGAACAAGAGCATTGTATAAAATTGGAGGCTGGAAAGTATTTGCACAGAAAAGTAGAGGCTCCCCTTCACAGATTACTCACCCCCCCATCAATCCCCCCACTTCTGATGGGCCATTGGCAATAACTAGGGGTTTTGGGGGGGGGGGTGGTGGACAGCTAACCCTCTGCACTTCATTGATTGGCAAATGGCTCAATAATGTGGGCTAGTTTGGCCAGACCCTCTGTACTTAACACTATTGGCAGGCCACAGGAAAGATCAAATAACATTTCAACCCCCCCCCCCCCCCCCCCAAAAAAAAGGCAGGCACAGTGTGACATTATTAAATTACCAAGCAAGCTAATAGGAGGGAAAGAAGACAAAAAAATAGGAAATGGAATGTATGGAGGCAGTCCCTTGCACTACATGCTTTGCTGAATTCATCCCTAAAGATGCGCACTATAAAGAGGTAGGTATATAGTGTGTATGGACCTTGGGAAAGCCAGCAGATAAAGGATTGGTACCATCTGACAGAGCAGTTGGGGGAGGGGTTCCTAATGAGTTTGCCCCCCCCCCCCCCACCAAAAGAACAAAAAAAGGGGGCTCTACATGAAGTAAACCACACAGCAAACATTTGTGCATATTTTAGGGGGTGTTTTGGGGCAAACAATACTATGCAGCAGACAAAAGACATTGCTTAAGTGACTAGGCCATAGGTGTCTATTGGGGCAGAAGAGCATGCTGGTGAGGTAAGTGAAGGGAAAAATGCATGAAGGAGAAAAGGGGCACAGCATATTAGAACATATTGCAATCATGGTAATTAGGGAAGGAGGTCAAAAATACAAGTCATTAGCAAACAGAGCATACATAGAAGGGAATAGTAAAGTAGAAATGTTACCTTAATATAGTCCTCCTGCAGGACCTGAATGATGGCAGAACAGGTCTCTGGAATAATGATTCCCAGGGCCTGGGGAGAGATACCTGAAGAGAACTTCAAATCCTGAAGACTTCTCCCTGTCGCCAAGTACCTCAACGTGGCAACAAGCCTCTGCTCCGGAGTAATGGCTTGTCTCATGCAGGTATCCTGCCGGCTGATAAAGGGGGTCAGCAAAGCCAAAAGACGGTGAAAATCGGGGTCCGTCATCCTGAGAAAGTTCCTGAAATCATCAGGATTATTCTCCCGGATCTCACGAAGCAAAGGCATGTGCGAGAACTGGTCACGCTGAAGCAACCAATTCTTGGTCCACATACTCCTCGTCACTCTGTTCATGGACGGGTCTTGGGTCAAAGCTAAAAGCCCGACACCAATTCCGCGTACAGCACGAACTCGGCGACGAGTACGCACGGGAAACATCGCTCAGAAGGTCACAAAAGGTCGGCTGGTCAGAACGGACAAACAGAAAGCACCGATAAACAGCAAGGCCTGAAAGAACGAAGTGAATACCAGCAACGAGCAGACAATAAGCAGTGCAAATCAAAGCGTCCTATATCAAGATATAGGCCGCAATGACCAACAAATGCGAACTGACTACACGCACTAATAAACAGATACGCACGACAAGCACAAACTGAAGAGCAGTAACGATCTGAGTCAGAAAACTGAGAAGCGCGAATCTTAAGTCACCAAACTTCCACTAACTCTCGATAAACACGGGATCAGCAGAAGGAGCCCAACGGGTGCCTGACGTGGTGCTGAACTTCCCTTTTCTAATCTCGTGGACGACGACTTACGTCACGACGTTCTTCCGGACCGGATATTCCGACAACTTTGTCCGACCGTGTGTACGCAACGCCAACATCGGACAAAGTACGTCGGACAAAGTCCGACTGACCTGGTCCGCGGATTGTCCGAGCGTGTGTATGGGGCTTTGGATATATACAAGTAAATTCAGACATCCTGTTTATTGTTACAAAAAATATTATATTTTGATATATATTACTCAAAAGTGTAAAATCACTAAGATATTTCATAGATTTTTTAAAAAGGTGTCAATAAATAAATAAAAAAATATAGCAAACAAAGTGAACCAAAGAGAGATATAAGATGAACAAGAAAACATATTTTTCTTTGTAGGTATAATCATCTTTTTTCCCCACAAATAGAGCTTTCTTTTGGTGGTATTTGAGCTCCTCTGCAATTTTTTTTTTTTTGCTTTATAAACAAAAAAACAGACAATTTTGAAAAAAATAATTTTTTTACTTTATGTTATAAAACATACCCAATAAAAAAATGTAAAAAATCGAATTTCTTCATCAATTTAGCCCAATATGTACTCCCGCGATATTCCCGCGCTAATATGGAGATGGATGGTGGAAATGTGTGAGGTGCAGCGAACACTGAAAGGGTCAAACGGTACCCACAAAGGGAATAAGTGAAAATCAATGGGTGGTGTCGCGCTCCAGAACCTGTGTCAGTATAAATAGTCCTAGTGGCACTAAAGGGACTGTCTATACAGACTACAGCTAGAAAAATACTGGTGTCACTACGAAAATTGCATAAAACCACTGGTTTGAAAGATCAGCAGGGGAACTACAAATTATGCAGAATAAAGTGACTGTTGTGCATCAATAGCTAAAACATCAGTATGAACAATAGTATGCAAATAAATATATAATAAATACAGTGACTGTTGTGACTTTAGTGCATCAATATAAAACCGTGGGTAAATATATTGATATGCAGATCAATGAATAAATCAATATGCAGAAAAAAGAAAAAAAAAAACTGTTGTGCATAAATAGCTAAAAACAGCAAAATATAACGGTGATGTGATGATATATGAAGTGACTATTAGGTAGAGAAATCAACCATAAAGTCAACCAAAAAAAATTAAGTGGGAATAGAAGCAGCAAATATAAGTGAACGATGGTGGTATGAGCAGCAAAGTAAAAATGAATAAATCAACACATGGATAGATCAATTAATCATCGGTAACTGTTCATATAAAAATGTGCAACAATGGTGCAGGATGGTTCAACTGTAATCTGGTCTGGAGATTCCAGTGATATCAGGTGCAGGGTGTGGGTCTAGAGGTGATGATTTAGCTTGCACAGGGTGATGAAAGTGCTGTGCGTCTTCAGTGCTAGTGACACCCGTGGGTGTCCTAACTTCTTACCTTACTGGTGTAAGGTAAGCAGTGTTATGTAGAAAACAGGGAGATGGTCACTCAGGGGGATGGTTTTCTAGGGTCTCCTATCTGTTCGTCCTCTGTATTTCCATTGTGTATGGAGCCTATGGGGTGGTGAGGTCTGGATGCTTCCTTACAGGTAGGGCCAGGCACCGCTTAGCATATACCATACATATCAGGTTTGGAAAGGGGAGAGAACAACAAGGGACCCATATAGTGTAGTATTTTAAGTAGACCAACTTGCTTTATTAGAATCAAGAAGTGGGTACTCACATTAAAACAATGGACGATGTGTATAAAAGAAACGAGCGGCGAGCTCGCGACCAGTGCGTCACTTCCGGGGTCCATATCCAAAAACTGGACAGGAATAAAAGGGCCCCGGGATCAGTGCGAAGGTCCCCGTGCTTGGAGGGAAGGGCCACAGGCTCAGAGGGGGGTCAAGGGGGCCCTTTATGGCTTCTTGCACTGGGGCCCTAAAGGTTCTAGTTACGCCTCTATCATGATCACTGCGATTTGATGCAGAATTTGACCCGATTACTGTGAGTTCATAATCTCTTCTGTGCGCCCTCCAACTCCGATTGCTTCTCTGAAACTATAGTGTCTCACATATTTACTGTTCCTTGTTGGTTTTATTGCAACACACCCCAATGAGGTGCATGCACAGCACTGAAGATCAGGCTTTGCCCCAATGCATAGTCGTGAAGCCAATCTCCAGAATTTTAGCTTAAGCAGTTATATACAGTTTGCATGTTTTTTAGTTTTCAGTTTCACAAAAAGGCACCATTTAAAGTGTACAAATATCTGTTATTTATGAATTCATAAAAGTTTTTAGATTTAGTTGGATTTTTTTTAAGTTATGTTGTGCTTGTGTACATTAATAAGGAGTTTAGTGTATTTTTATTGATACTGCTTTGATAAACATTTGTGCAACAATCTCAGGATGTACACAATAAACAGCATAGCCTTTTTATTCTGTTGGCCCTGTGATTTCTAAAAATGTATGGTTTGGGGGTATATTACCATCTCTCAAAAGAACAAAAATAGTCAGTCCACCAGAGGTTAAAAGCAGAACCTGGAAGTGAAAGGGTTAATAATGTATTAATAAATTACAGAGCTGCAATAATTTGTGCCTTTTAAACCTAATTAGAGTTTAGCTTACAGCTCCTAGTAAAAGAATTCATACCCCTTGAAATTTTCCAAATTTTGTCATTCAAAAACTTAACTGTATTTTATTGGGTTTGTATGTGATAGACCAGGGGTCTTCAAACTATGGCCCTCCAGTTGTTCAGGAACTACAATTCCCATCATGCCTAGTCATGTCTGTGAATGTCAGAGTTTTGCAATGCCTCATGGGATGTGTAGTTCTGCAACAGCTGGAGGGCTGTAGTTTGAGGATCCCTGTGATAGACCAACACAAAGTGGCACACAATTGTTAATTGGAAGGAAAATGATAAATGTTTTTCAAGATTTTTTTACAAATAATTATGTGAAAAGTGTGGCATGCATTTGTATTCAGCCCCCCCAAATCAATACTTTATAGAATCACCTTACACTACAATTACAGCTGCAAGTCTTTTTGGGTATGTCTCAACCAGCTTTGCACATCTATAGAGTGACATTTTTGCCCATTCTTCTTTGTCAGAATGGATGGGGAGCGTCTGTAAACAGCAATTTTCAAGTCTTGCTACAGATTCTTAATTGGATTTAGGTCTGGACTTTGACTGAACCATTCTAAAACATGAATATGCTTTGATCTAAACCATTCCATTGTAGCTCTGGTTGTATCTTTAGGGTCATTGTCCTGCTGGAAGGTGAACCTCTGCCTCAATCTCAAGTCATTTGCAGACTCTAACAGGTTTTCTTTTAAGATTGCCCTGTATTTGGCTCTATCCATCTTCCCATCACCTCTGACCAGTTTCCCTGTCCCTGCTGAAGAAAAGTATCCCCACAACATGATGCTACCACTACCATGTTTCACAGTGGGGATGGTGTGTTCAGGGTGATGTACAGTGTTAGTTTTCCACCACACAAAGCATTTTGCTTTTAGTGAAAAAGATACATTTTGGTCTCATCTGACCAGAGCACCTTCTTTTACACGTTTGCTGTGTCCCCCACATGGCTTCTCGCAAACTGCAAACAGGACTCTGGCTTTCTTTTAACAATGGCTTTCTTCTTGCCACTCTTCCATAAAGGCTAGATCTGTGGCGTGCACAACTAATAGTTGTCCTGTGGACAGATTCTCCCATCTGAGCTGTGGATCTTTGCAGCTCCTTCAGAGTTACCATGGGCCTCTTGGCTGTTCCCTGATTAATGCTCTCCTTGCCCGGCCTGTCAGTTTAGGTGGACGGCCATGTAGGTTTGCAGTTGTGCCATACTCTTTCCATTTTCGGATGATGGATTGAACAGTGCTCCATGAGATGTTCAAAGCTTAGGATATTTCTTTATAACCTAACCCTGCTTTAAACTTCTGCACAACTTTATCCCTGACCTGTCTGGTGTGTTCCTTGGCCTTCATAATGCTGTTTGTTCACTAAGATTCTATAACAAACCTTCACAAAACATCTTTTTTTTTTACTGAGATTAAATTACACACAGGTGGACTCTATTTACTAATTAGGTGACTTCTGAAGGCAGTTGCCTCCACTCGATTTTAGTTAGGGCAATCAGAGTTAGGCCCCTTTCACACTGGGGCGTTTTTCAGGTGGTACAGCACTAAAAATAGCGCCTGTACACCGCCTGAAAAAAACGGCCCCATTCACTCCAGTGTGAAAGCCGGCGGGCTTTCACACTGGAGTGGTGCGCTAGCAGGACGGCAAAAAAAGTCCTGCTAGCAGCATCTTTGGAGCGGGATAGGAGCGGTGTATTCACCGCTCCTATACCGCTCTTTCCCATTGATTTGAATGGGACACCGCGGCAATACCGCGGCAATGGCGCCGCAAAGTGCCACTACGGCGGCACTCTGCGGGGGGATTTTAACCCTTTTTCGGCCGCTCGCGGGGGGTAAAACCGCACCGCGAGCGGCCGAATCCCGTTAAAGCAGCGCTAAATATAGTGCTGCTTTACTGTCACCGCGGCTCCTGCCCCAGTGTGAAAGGGGCCTAAAGGGGGCTGGATACAAATGCCCAACACACTTTTCAGATATTTATTTGTAAAACATTTTGAAAACCATTCATCATTTTCCTTCCACTTCACAATTACCACATTTATCGGTGTATAACACGCACAGGCGTATAACACGCACATTCATTTGAAGAGGGAAGTTTCAGGAAAAAAAATGTAATTTGAAATAAGGAACTTTGAAGCAATATAAGGGTCAGTGCCCATCTGCAGCCTCACCATTGCCATCAATGCAGCCTGATCAATGCCCATCTGCAGCCTCACAAGTGCCGTCAATGCAGCCTCATCAGTCCACATTAATGCTGCCTCACTATTGCCATCAATGCAGCAGCCACACCATTGCCATCAATGCAGCCCCCCTCCCTGTCACCTACAAGGCATCTAAAATTAAAGTATTGGCGTATAACACGCACATGTTATTTGCACCCGATTTTTCATGGTGAAAAAGTGAGTGTTATACACCAATAAATACAGTATGTGCCACTTTGTGTTGGTCTATCACATAAAATATCAATAAAATACATTTACGTTTTTGGTTGTAACATGACAAAATGTGGAAACTTAAAAGGGTATGAACACTTTATCAAGGCACTGTAAATATCAAGTTCACGCAGATTTTGCAGTTCCTAAATCCATCAAACATTCCCTTCTGGGTGTTCTATGTACACTGCAAGGATTTTAACAAACTTTGTTGCAGATTCCTACCTTTTGTTATTCTAAAGAAATCAATGTTTGTTTCTCTGTGTCCCTTTCTCAGTGAGTCTAATGGGAGTGGTTTCACTATCAACCAACTTCAGCAGCTACAGGGCACTAAAGTGGAAAGTTGAAGGGTCTGCATCCCTTTAGACATGATTTCCTTAGACATGAGTTTCTCACCAAAAATGAAATTTTTGTTGCAGGGGATGCCTTAAATCTGATTTGTATTTTAGTGTACACTCAGTGAGCCAATCACACAAGCAGGAAATTATGTTTCTGTGTACAGAACACTTCCAGGTAGCCATATTGCATTGCATTTTACAGAACATTACAGAGCTGCAGATTGAAAGGGAAATGTAATTTTTAATAACATTCAATTACAGTATGAATTGTGTCACAATTTTACTGGATATGCTATATTATTTTTATTTTTTTGCTATTTTTATCCCCATGAAAGTGGAGTTACCCTTTAAATAGTTTAGAGTTAGGGACCACAGTCTGAGGATGTGCCTTGATGTTGAAATGTAACTTTACCTATATTTGCAACAGTATGCAACAAAGACTCTTGAATTGTGTTAGTGATAGCCTGAGAGTGTTGGAGAGTTTTTGTATTACCCTGTTACATCCTTTTTTTTTTTATTCTTTTTTTTTTATATAACAATTATTATACATATAGACAAACATATTTTGTGTTGCATGCATATCACAGAGTATATCATAACATACATTTCCATCCAGTATATATAAGACCATTATTTAAGAAGACATAAAAAGGGGAAGGAGAAAAAAAGGTTGGCGATGCCCCCCCCCCCCCCCACCCACTCTCTAATCTATCCATTCTACTGTTCATTAATATTTTCCCACCTGCGTCTCACTTATAGACCGATGTAGTTTACCAGGTCAGGGTGATATAGAGAGAAGTAAAAAAGGAGTTCGATTCTCTCTCCTCCCTCCCCCGCCAGCTCCCCCTCCCCAAGCGCACAACCATATTCCCTTGTACACACGAAAAGGGACCATGATTTCCATTTCTAATTAAATTTCTCCTCTTTACCTTGCGTAATTGTAATACCTTTTTCCATAGCATATATATCGGCAATTTTTTTAAACCACAAGATCGAGTGGGATGTCTCCCGCTTCCATAGGGCCTTGCCGCGTTCAAAAGGTGAGTGACCAATGAGTTTCGGTATTTACATTTTGAGAAATCTGAAAGTTGGAGGAGATATCTAGCTGGGTCAGACCCCAAATCGTACTCTGTTAACTGTTTTATGATGTCTTGCACTTTGGACCAAAAATCCGACATGACCAGAAAATATGTAGCATATCACCTCTCTCCACAGCGCCAACAGGTATTCATCTTTTCCTGATAGATTTTCTGTATTAATGATGAAACTTTGTACCATCTTGTAAGAATTTTATAGCATAGCTCTTGGTAGTTACTAGCTGTTGAAGAATAATGGGCAAAATATAGAAAATGGCTCTGTTGCTCTTTAGAGAATGTGATATCTAAGTCTCTTTCCCATTTCTCAAGGAATCTAGGAACATAGTCCACAGAAGGATCAATTAGTATTTTAAATACCTCGGATACACCATGGGCAGAAGGTTTTTCTATCAGACCCTGTTACATCCTTCTATCACCCTGTTACAGCCTAACAAATAAATAAGTAGAGCAAGCACTGCTTTTTGCATAGGACAGTGTGTAGCCCATTCAAATGAATAGGGGGACTCTGGTTGAATGAGCACCTCTGCTGCTTAAATGTTGACTTTATGTCTCCTCTTAAGCATAAGTTTATATTAGCTTGCTATACTATTTTTTTTTCTATTTCAAAGATGTATAATTTAGAGATAACTCTGAGGGAGGAACAATTTGTCTGAGGGATCAACAGAAAAAGACCAGAATTTTACCCAGGGCAGGTGCTAAGAGCATTGTCTCCATCAAGCAGTAGTGGATCCAAGCCATCCTCTTCAAGCCAAAATTCTTACTGCACTCCAGCTGTTACCCAAGCCACAGTGATGCCACTTGGCTCCCCTTGCCAATCCATGTCTCACCACCAGGCAGAAAAAGTCTGGGATGCACATAGTTCCTAAAACATAATAAAAAAATTCAGTTTTGAAGTATCTCATAGACACATGCATTTGGCATTTAGTAGTGCTGTACTAATTGAGGTCTGCGAATGTTGCACATAGGTCAAGGCATTCACAGACGAAGGATCTCTTTCCAAAGTTCTACACCTAGGGCCCTTGCAAACTCCCCATATAGTTCCTTCATGTCAACCAATATAGATGTTTCCTTTTGGAGTTCATATCCACCAGCTTTGGCTGTACAGGTAGTTTGTCTAACTTCAACCCGTTAATAGGAAATATAGGACAACACTATGGTTTTATTGGATTTAACCAATATGTATAAACCATGGGAAAAATGTAATTCCCTAACTGCACAATTCTCAAGCCTAGTTCAAACATAGATTCCTACGTAAAGTCCTGGTGTCATACTCAGACATTTTTTAGACCATAGTTACAAGTAAATACCAAACTACATAAAAGGAAACATTCAAATATCATAAGTGAATCCCTTGGTCATGTTCATATTTCTTTACAGACAGTTCTAGAGAGCAATCAAATCTTTTACACGTGCAATAACTGTGATCAAGGTCTATACTTTGTTATCCTGCTTTATAAAAAGAACACTAGGCAATGCCAATGACCTTAAATGAAACCTTTCTGTATATTCAGTTCCAAAGTTTTTACATAAAAAAAAGAACCTTTTGTCCACTATAAATAGATTGCCCCTTTTTACTAGGTCTTTAGGAGTTCAGCTTGCATCACAAAGTGACATGGGCACATATATTTTTATTACAGAATGAACACAATCACAGTACAATACATTCAGACCACCAAGATTTCTAAAAACAAGCTGTTCTTCCAACATAAGGTTCATAGGCCAACTTAGAATTTTGACTGTGAACTTCAAACATGACTGTGAACTCACAAAAAGACTGTCATTCATAGGTAACATATCTTTCAGAATGGAACTCAACACACACAAAATGAATTATATCCTGCAGTTTCCCATATCAAACTGACACGGTATGTCCTTTCATCGAAATTATCAATGGGATGATTCATTTTAGTTTCAGAATAAAGCATCTAAAATCTGAAACTGAATGAGAATGTCTTTTTATTTTTTAAATCTGCAGTAGCAGCTTATAGCATTGACTTTTGCACTGATGAAGCAGTGCATTGACCTGCATGGAGAAGTAGTAAGAGGAAGCATTAAACTGGTTTTATGACTATGGTAGGCAATTGGTAAAGAGGGAGCCTGGGGAACAGAACAGCCTGAAGTGTTGGCCATTTAGAATGAAAAGATTGATGTCCAAAGTGAATTCATTCAGAGTCAGTCAGAAGCCACTTCATTTCTACCAGCTGAATTGGGATCAGTTTAATATGTTTTACCATTTTTTTTTTACCAAGCATGATTATTGCCCCATTTTATAAAATAATGTTTCATACAATTTCAGCTTGCTAGGGACTATTACGTGGTAGTCTACTGAGTGCTAGTAAACTACAGTATCTCACAAAAGTGAGTACACCCCTCACATTTTTGTAAATATTTTATTATATTTTTTCATGTGAAAACACTGAAGAAATTACACTTTGCTATAATGTAAAGTGTGTGAGTGTACAGCTTGTATAACAGTGTAAATTAGCTGTCCCCTCAAAATTATTCAACACAACTACTAATGTCTAAACCGTTGGCAACAAAAGTGAGTACACCCCTAAATGAAAATGTCCAAATTGGGTCAAAAGTGTCAATATTATGTGTGGCCACCATTATTTTCCAGCACTGCCTTAACTCTCTTGGGTATGGAGTTCACCAGAGCTTCACAGGTTGCCACTGGAGATCTTTTCCACTCCTCCATGACAACATCACAGAGCTGGTGGATGTTAGAGACTTTGCGCTCTTCCACCTTTTATTTGAGGATGCCCCACAGATGCTCAATGGGGTTTAGCTCTGGAGACATGCTTGGCCAGTCCATCAACTTTACCCTTTCTTCTTTAGCAAGGCAGTGGTCATCTTGGAGGTGTGTTTTGGGTCGTTATCATGTTGGATCACTGCCCTGTGGCCCAGTCACTGAAGGGAGGGGATAATTCGCTGCTTCAGTATGTCACAGTACATGTTGGCATTCATGGTTCCCTCAATGAACTGTAGCTCCCCAGTCCTGGAAGCACTCATGCAGCCCCAGGCCATGACACTCCCACCACCATGCTTGACTGTAGGAAAAACACACTTGTCTTTGTACTCCTCACCTGGTTTCTGCCACACACGCTTGACACCATCTGAACCAAATACGTTTATCTTGGTCTCATCAGACCACAAGACATGATTCCAGTGATCCATGTCCTTAGTCTGCTTGTCTTCCGCAAACTGTTTGTGGGCTTTCTTGTGCATCATCTTTAGAAGAGGTTTCCTTCTGGGATGACAGCCATGCAGACCAATTTGATGTAGTGTGCGGCGTGTGGTCTGAGCACTGACAGGCTGGCCCCCCACCCCGTCAACCTCTGCAGTGATGCTGGCAGCACTCATATGTCTATTTGCCAAAGACAACCTCTGGATATGACACTGAGCACGTGCACTCAACTTCTTTGGTCAACCATGGCAAGGCCTGCTCAGAGTGGAACCAGTCCTGTTAAACCGCTGTATGGTCTTGGCCTCCGTGCTGCAGCTCAGTTTCAGGGTCTTGGCACTCTTCTTATAGCCTAGGCCATATTTATGTAGAGCAACAATTCTTTTTTTCAGCTCCTCAGAGAGTTCTTTGCTATGAGGTGTCATGTTGAACTTCCAGTGACCAGTATGAGAGAGTGAGAGTGATAACACCAAATTTAACACACCTGCTCCCCATTCACACCTGAGACCTTGTAACACTAATGAGTCACCGGGAGGGAAAATGGCTAATTGGGCCCAATTTTGACATTTCCACTTAGGGCACTTTTGTTGCCAGCAGTTTAGACATTAATGGCTGTGTGTTGAGTTATTTTGAGGGGACAGCAAATTTACACTGTTATACAAGCTGTACACTCACTACTTTTTTATTCCAGGTTGTCGTAAAGTATAATGTAAAATATGCGTCATGAAGATTTTAAAAATCACACTCTATTTGTACAATGATATTTTGAAAATTGTTGAAAATTTTGATAATTACACTAATACAGTAGGAAGGTGTAATAGGGATGGCACTGAAATCAAGAGCTAAGAGTGTCTAGTCTTAACCAGAGCTCCTAGTGGTGGTGGGAATAGATTTAGCTGTAAGTTACTTACAATGTTATGGTGCCCTCTGGCAGGTGACAAAGGCTCAGCTGAGGTGTGAAATTGCAGTAGCAGTAGCAGTTGGTTTTCACCAGAGCTCCCAATGTTGAAGATGGGCCAGGAACCTTAGTGGTCCCAATTTTTGGTGTCAGAAACCATGAACCAGACCGAGACAGAAGTACTGTTAAATCACACTTGTTTAATAATAAAAGTAAATAGAACAAACGTAGTCAAAACATAGCCAAAGTTCAGTAACTGGAAAGTAGTCCAGACAAACCAGAAAGTCAGGAAGCCAGAAATCAGCATAGTGGAACAGCAAGCAGGATCTGGAGCCAGAAGGAATATCAGCCAAGCAAGTCTTTAACAGGAGCGCAGGCAAAAGTTTCTGTGATGTTGACCAGGGCGAAGGCAGAGATCATCAGGGCTGGACGGCTTAAGTAAGCAGGACTGACAAGCAGAATATCATCAACAGGTGAGTCACTGTAGAGAGATCCGGCAGCTGAGCGGCCAGCTCAGAGAAGGAAGTTCCCCCTCCTCAAAAACCCCACCCCCTCGGAGGACAACCAGGCTTGAGGGGAAACCGTCTATGCAAATCAAGGAGGAGAACAGGGGCATGTACGTCCGAGGATGAGACCCAAGAGCGTTCCTCCGGACCATATCCTTTCCAATGTACCAGGTACTGTATGTGCCCACGGAATGTACGGGAGACAACAATGGACTGTACTTCATACTC
Organism: Lithobates sylvaticus; assembly: GCA_028564925.1. Lineage (NCBI taxonomy): Eukaryota > Metazoa > Chordata > Amphibia > Anura > Ranidae > Lithobates > Lithobates sylvaticus. The sequence continues at coordinate 473,898,647 of CM053026.1, read as the reverse complement.
CTCATGGTTCTCAACCTTTACAGGGTGAGGACATGGCACCGAGTTGGTAAAGTGGTTGCAGACCAAAGGTTTTAATAAGGAGACATGAAATACATTTGAATAAAATATTAAAATACTTAAGCGCTAGTGAGGATTAAAATCAGAGGACCATTAGTGTTTCAAGATGGCCAAATGATACAGCTGCAAACCCATAAGAAAGTGCTCCCACACGTGAGTGATATGTTAAAAGTACACAAATAAATGTGTGATGAGTGCGCTTGTATCAACCTTAAAACAAAATTCAAAAAACCTGTACAACACTTAGAATATATAGTGTATACACCGTGATTAATAAAAACCTGTGTAGTGCAGTGATTTAAAATACGCTTTTAGACCTCCAATTGTTGTTTGGATAGAGGGTTAAAATAATGGATATAAATGTGTCAAGTTTCTCCTATAGATCCTGAAACATTTTTGGTGATTATCCTGAGTTTATTTAATGAGGCACTTGAATGATTGCTGGTGAGAGGTATCAATTACCTATTGCTCAATGTAGAGCTGGCGCCAATAAATGAACAATTATTTGAGTATATAAAAATAGGGTAAATTAATGCATAAATAACTGCTGTCTTTGTTACAGCCGCCGATGCTCAAATTAATGAAGAATATTTCTATGCATTTACCCGGTATCCTACCAGGCTGAATCAATCTGTATCATTACATGCAGAAAAAGGAGATTGAATGCAGGAAGTTGCTGCTCACAATATGAATGGTGCACAAGTAAAAGGAGAAAAAAAGACAAAAAAAAAAAAAAAAGGGAAAACGTTACGTGACTGTAATGCAACGCGTCGGGAGGAGGAGCCTAGTGACATCACCGCAGCACGCAGAGTGTGGACGAGCAGGGCATCCAGCCCTGTAGCAAAAAAGCCTGACAAGCATTCGGCTATCGCTGTACCATTACCGGGTGTATGTGAGTAGATTACCGCTCACTGGTCACAGCACACACACACATTTCTTTTTAGGAAATACTGCGCAATGGTGTATGTTTCTTTCTCTCCCCATATGCAAACTGACTGGAAGTGCCTGTAAGCACAGCGTAAAAGACAGAAAACGAACAGCACCTGGAGGTGTCAGCAGAAAAGGAAAGTGTCTGTTTTTTTTTTTTTTTTGTCTTTTTTTCTCCTTTTACTTGTGCACCATTCATATTGTAAGCAGCAACTTCCTGCATTCAATCTCCTTTTTCTGCATGTAATGATACAGATTGATTCAGCCTGGTAGGATACCGGGTAAATGCATAGAAATATTCTTCATTAATTTGAGCATCGGCGGCTGTAACAAAGACAGCAGTTATTTATGCATTAATTTACCCTATTTTTATATACTCAAATAATTGTTCATTTATTGGCACCAGCTCTACATTGAGCAATAGGTAATTGATACCTCTCACCAGCAATCATTCAAGTGCCTCATTAAATAAACTCAGGATAATCACCAAAAATGTTTCAGGATCTATAGGAGAAACTTGACACATTTATATCCATTATTTTAACCCTCTATCCAAACAACAATTGGAGGTCTAAAAGCGTATTTTAAATCACTGCACTACACAGGTTTTTATTAATCACGGTGTATACACTATATATTCTAAGTGTTGTACAGGTTTTTTGAATTTTGTTTTAAGGTTGATACAAGCGCACTCATCACACATTTATTTGTGTACTTTTAACATGAAATACATTTGAGATACACATATTAGAAGGAAGGTCTAACGCGTAAGCCACTGGGTTAATCCTGCGGAGAATACGGAAAGGCCCAATAAACCAAGGTGCAAACTTCAGAGAGGGAACACGAAGTTGGAGGTTGCGAGATGACAGCCAGACCCTGTCCCCAGCCTGGTAGGAAGGCGCAGGTAGGCGTCTGCGGTCATCATGGAGTCTGTACCAATCATTAGCATGTCGCAAAGCCTCCTGGACTTGTGCCCAAGTGGAGCAAAGACCACAGAGATGTTCCTCTAATGCAGGAGCCAGTCAACCACCGTAAGGATAACTGTGTTGCCCTGGGAATTGGGTAACTCCATAATGAAATCCATAGACAGGTGGGTCCAATCTCTCCATTAGGTATGGGTTGTAGGAGGCCCACTGGAAGGTGTTGTGGAGTCTTATTTTGAGCACACACAGAACAGGCAGCTATGAAGGCGGTTACATCAGCATGTAGACTAGGCCACCAGAATTGTTGGGAAATGGCCCAAAAGAGTTGATTCTTCCCAGGGTGGCCAGCAGCCTTGGGAGAATGGTAAGTCTGGAGGACGGCAATATGGAGACTCTCTGGGACAAAGCAGCGGTCATAAGGTTTCTCAGGAGGAGCATGGACCTGAAAGGGAAGAATTTTGTCACCCAAAGGAGAAGTGAGACTGGTGCAAACCGTAGCCAGAACACGTTCAGGAGGGATCACAGGAACCGACTCCATCTTGGAAGTGGAGTAAAATTGTTGCGACAAATCGTCAGCCCTAACATTCTTAGTAAGAATGAGACAATGTAATTGAAACTTGACAAGAAAAGAGCCCATCACGCCATTCTGGGAGAGAGGCATTTAGCCTCAGACAAGAATGTGAGATTCTTATGGTCAGTAAGAATGAGAATCGGCACAGTGGTACCTTTGAGGAGATGTCTCCATTCTTTCAGGGCTAAAATGATTGCTAACAGTTCTCTGTCCCCAACCTGGTAATTGCACTCTGCAGGATGCATAGCGCTCTCAGAGGTAGGACATTGAGACAGAAGGGTGCCAACTCCAGTCTCAGAAGCATCAACCTTAACCTCTCCCTACTCCTAAGTGCTCTTTCATCTGCAGAGAGACATGTGAAACCCAAATGCATGGGTTCACCTTCACTGACCAACTCAAGACCCTGCAAGTACTAAAAAATACGTGTTGATCTGCTAGAAATGCATTTAGCTCATAAGTCCTGTTGTGGACTTACATCACACACTATTTTTTTAGACTGAGTGCTCTAGCCATTTTTTGGTATATTACTGAAACCCGCGCACTCTCCGATCTCCACAATATAGACGATAATCTTTCTTTACACAATACAAGAAAATGGATTGCTAAATACTCTCCTTGAGAAGCATGCACAGGATACAAGACAGATCTTAATTACTGATATGATCAGAAAGTATTTTTTGCAGTTATCAAACTGATATAACAAAACACTTTTAATTATACATTTCACAAACCAAACATTGGCAAATAAGAGAAGTTCATTGTTAAGGTTTACCTACATTTTATGTTATATTTTGAACATTTTTGCCAACTTAAAAGCCCAAGAGAATATTTGAATTTGGTTAAAAATGTTAGTATCAGATAACTCGTTGCTCCAGAAAATGCAAGTATCCATTTTCACTTACAAATCTACAAAAACAATACAGCATGGCTCTGCTAATGCTACTCTGCATTGTAATAATAAAACAATAATAGCATGCAATCAAACAATAAATAAAATCCATTTGCATCCATGTAATAGAATTTGTTCACATTATCTGATTTCTTTTCAACATCCGATTTTAATTTTGTTGTTAAGACGCCCAACCATGTGTTCCTAGGCAAAACCCCAATGTAAAAATCACCCTGTAGCCATTATCAGCATGCCTCTTCAATTATTGTCATAATGAATGTTTCATACTGTCACTCTTTGGTTTGGTCAAAAGAAAGCATCACACCAGTCTAACCACAGGAAAGGGGTCCCAACATCTATGTATTATGCACAAACTGTATGAACATAAAACCCATGTACATAGCCTTGCAAGTCCCAGTGTGAGAATATTAAATCATTGTGATGTTTCAGCAAGAGGGCAGTGAGAGTCTGCCAGGGTCCTTCTTTCTCTGCTGGCCAGCTATGAAGTCCCCTGTTGAGCACACTGATTGTCAGATGTTGTATGAGGATGCTTTGATAAAAAGTATTTTGTCAGGATTGTAGCAGGAAATTTCACCAGATATATCTAGTTTCAAAGACAAGCTGTGTTCCCCAGACTGTTTCCAAGAAGAAGGCTTCTTCAAAAGACACAAAAAATGAAATTTTTATTGCTTTATGAGAAAAAGGAAAACGTCACAGACATTTAAAACTCCAGAGAGTATTATATGTGTGAATTGTCCTGTTGTTTTCAGTGTTTGCTAAGAGGATGTTCATTTTATAAAATAGAAGTTAAAATCCCTTCAAGTATGAAATGTTCACCTTTAAAAGTCTGATAGCTGCTATACCTTGCTTCAGTATTTAACTGGTGTGTGGCTAGGGGTTTATTTACTAAAGGAAAATCCACTTTGCACTGCAAGTGCACTTGGAAGTAAAGTCGTTGTAGATCCGAGGGGGACATGCAAGGAAAATAAGAAACAAAATTTTAGCTTGCACATGATTGATAAAATCAGCAGAGCTTCCACTCATTTCAGATCTACCCCTTGGATTTATAGCGACTGCACTTTCAAGTGCACTTGCAGTGCAAAGTGGATTTGCCTTTTGTAAATAACCCCCTATGTGTTATTCATATGGGATAGGTTGAACTGTACTCCAAAAACATACATGAACTATTCTAAAATGCTGACACAGTATAACACTCAACTTTAAAAACAGTGCTAATCAGGTATCTGTATTTGACTTCTACATATTCTTTGCCTGAAAAAACTGAATAAATGCATTTAGAGCTCTGTCACTGTTTTAGAAGGGTAGGTACTCACAAGGAATCCACATGGAGACTAGCAATAGTTATATACCTGTGTAAGCCCTTGTTCACACCTATGCAGGTTGCAGTTTGCATATTCCAGGTGCATTTTGTGTTTTTCAATACATGTTTTTTGATCCATTGAAGTCTATGGAACCAAAAATCTGGAAAAAGTCCCTGGCCCTTTCCATAAAATGCATAGATGTGAACTTGACCCATAGGAAACCATGTTAAATGGACTATACAGTAGTGTGTTTCTGCAAAACCGAAAATGCACTAAAAAAATGCATAGGTGCGAATCAGGCCTAAGGCTGGATTCACACCTAGTACTTTTTGCATTTGTCAGATTCGCACTACAAAACGTATTCCATAGGAAACCATGTTAAATGGACTGTAGTACAAATCTGCAAAATGCAAAAAGCACTAAAACTGCATAGGTGTGAATCCAGCCTAAGATTGTATAGTGACAGCCATACCCACTATCGCAGCAATGTAAGAAATTGGATATATGTTATATGTTATATTTCCTCCTTCACAGTCCCCCCCGTGACTTCACCATTAATATCAACAACACAACCATTGGTCCCTCCACACTTGCCAGGGTCCTGGGTGTAATCCTCGACTCTGACCTCTCCTTCAGCCCCTATATCCAATCACTGGCTAAATCCTGCTGCCTTAACCTCCGCAACATCTCCAGAATTTGACCGTTCCTGACTAATGACACCACAAAGCAACTTATTCACTCCTTGATTATTTACTGCCTTGACTACTGTAACTCTCTCCTTAATGGCCTACCCTAAAGCAGGCTATCCCCCCTTCAGTCTATTATGAATTCTGCTGCTAAACTAATAAACCTCACTAACCGATCCATGACTGCTGCTCCTCTCTGCCAATCCCTTCACTGGATTCAAATTCAAAATGCTAACCATAACATACAAGGCCATTCACAACATCGCCCCCATCTACATCACCAACCTCATCTGCAGATATCGCCCAAATCGTCCCCTCCGCTCCTCCCAGGACCTCCTGCTCTCTAGCTCCCTTGTTACCTCCTCCCATGCTTGCCTTCCAGACTTCTCTAGAACCTCTTCCATCCTCTAGAACTTCCTGCCCCAGTATGTCCGATCAGCCCCTACCCTGTCCACACTTAGGAAAACTAATGAAAACTAATTTATTCAGGGAAGTCTATCCCACACCCACCTAACAACTGTCCCTGAGCCACCCCCATCAAATCATTCTCTGCAGCTATTACCTTTTGTCCCAACCTTTAGAATGTAAGCTCTACGAGCAGGGCCCTCCTGTACCTTTTGTAATGAACTGTACTGTAATTGTGTTGTCCCCCTATACATTGTAAAGTGCTGCGTAAACTGTTGGCGCTACAGAAATCATGAATAATAATAATATATTATGATGATGTGATATATGTAACATGATACTTGTACATGACAGATGAAAGTTTGGGAAACACTGCTATAAGGATTTTTCAAAAATAAAAGTGACTAGGGAAATTCTGTCCCTTTTACGTTCAAATGTGGGGCTCTTCTGAATAAGAACACTCCAGCTATTTCTTCTACCCTTAAAGAAGCATCGTTACAAACTACACATTTTTGCTAAATCCCCCAGGGGATCTACTGCATGTAATACATGGTCCCATTCTGATCTCTGGCAACACAGATTTTTTAAATACAACACTAATAAACAATACACACTCTATTCAGTAACCTGTAGCCGCCATTCAAATCTCAAAGTATTATTTAAATAAACAAGCAAAGAAGAGCACTTCAATACAAAATTGTGAACTATGGTAAATTGTATAGTCACAAAAAAAAAAGCACAAATGCAAAATATATAATATCCCTCTCAATATAGATAGGGGACGCACCGCTCGAAGAGCAACCTGCGAGATCCTATGCTGCTGTAAAATCCTGGGTGTCTGCCTGGTCCGCAGCCATATCCATGAATGTACATATAAAGGAAGAAAAACGGCGGCACTCCAAGGGGATAAAAACAGCTTCTTTATTGTAGAAAATCCATTAAAAGTGAAGACATTCCAGACACACACGACCTATGGAGCATCCATGGGTCATGGGTGTCTGGCATGTCTTCACTTTTAATGTATTGTCTACAATAAAGAAGCTGTTTTTATCCCCTTGGAGTGCCGCAGTTTTTCTGTCTTTATACATCCCTCTCAATATCCCCAAGTCAATAATTGTGTAAAAAAAGTGACAATCTACTTCTTAGAACACCAAGTGGTGACCACTACATGCTCCTCCACCATCAAAACTGCAGTCATAAGCATTTGTGCCCCCCCCCCCCCCCCAAGCCATAAGAAGGTCAAATAGACATATGATGTATATCCATACATTGAAAAATCTCATATGGTCCACAATAGCTCATAATCATCCAAAAAAATGGCAAAAAAAAAAAAAAAAAGTTTCACATAGAGTAATATTGTTTTATTAACCACTTGCTTACCAGGCACTTAAACCCCCTCCTATCCAGACCAATATTCACCTTTTGGTGCTCTCACGCTTTGAATGACAATTACTCAGTCATGCAACATTGTACCCAAATGAATCTTTTGTCCTTTTTTTTCCCACAAATAGAGCTTTCTTAGATTGCTGGACAAAATAAATATATGGGTGTATGCAGCCTAACCATGCAGCAAAAAAATAGTCATGCTGTAAGTTAGCTTGAACATAATTGAAATCTGCACAAACAGAATGAGAACAGAAGAAAATTCCAAAATACAACTTAGCTTTGGATATATACAAGTAAATGCAGAATTCCTGTTTATTGTTACCAAAAATATTATATTTTGATATATATTCCTCAAAAGTGTAAAATCACTAAGATATTTCAGAGATTTTTTAAAAAGGTGGCAATAAATAAATAACAAAAATATTGCAAACTAAGTGAACCAAAGAGAGGTATAAGATGAACAAGAAAACATATTTTTCTTTGTAGGTATAGTTAATCAGGTTGAAAAAAAAAACACATGCCCATTGCGTTAACCACTTGAGCTCCGAAAGACTTTACCCCGTTCCTGACCAGGCCATTTTTTTGCGATGCGGCACTGCCTTATTTTAACTGACAATTGCAACGCTGTACCCAAATAAAATATATGTTCTTTTTTTTCCCACAAATAGAGCTTTCTTTTGGTGGTATTTGATCTCCTCTGCAGTTTTTATTTTTTGCTTTATAAACAAAAAAAGACAGACAATTTTGAAAAAAATATATATTTTTTTACTTTATGTTATAAAACATACCCAATAAAAAAATTTTAAAAAAAATCTAATTTCTTCATCAATTTAGCACAATATGTACTCTGTTACATATTTTTGGTAAAAAAACATTCCAATAGGCATATATTGATTGGTTTGTTCAAAAGTTATAGCGTCTACAAACTATGAGACATTTTCTTTTTTTTTTTCACTAGTAATGGCACCGATCAGTGACTTATAGCGGGACTGACACCTAACTGACACTTTTGACACTTTTTGGGGACCAATGACACTAATACAGGGGGTCCCCGAGTTACGAACTCGTTAGGGACTGCCCGCCTGTATGGAAGTCGGAAATGTTCGTAAGTCGGGCGCGCATGCGCAAACCGACAAATACGGACATTTCCGATGTTCCGTCAAATGCCGTTCTGCGCATGCGCGGCAAATTACGGACATTTCCGGCATTTTCCGAGGCTCCGTATGGCCGCGCATGCGCAGAATGGCCAGAAGACGGCGAAAAACAGCAAAAAATGGCGGAGGGTCCCCGCAGCGCCCCGTTCGCAAGTAGGGGTTGTTCGTAGGTCGGGCGTTCGTAAGTCGAGGACCCCCTGTACAGTGATCGGTGCTAAAAAATATGCACTGTCTCTGTACAAATGACACTGGCTGGGAAGGGGTTAACATCAGGGGTAATCAAAGGGTTAACTGTGTGCCTAGGTTGTGCTTACTCACTGTGCAGGAGGTGCTTTGACTGGGGGAAGGCATAGATCCCTGTCCCTGCTTAGCAGAAACACCGGATCTGTGCCTTTCCTTCTGGTAGAAGAACAATCTGCCTTGTTTACAGATTGTCGTTCTGCCTGTGCCCTGTGTAATCAGTGGGTGCCTGCAGGCATCAGGTCCGCGGTACCTACTGCTGGGCTCCTGATGTGTAGAATCACAGCAGAAGTGGGTCGCCAGCAGTGCACGTGCCCCAGACCTGTAAGTGTCAGATCACATACTAGGTACGTGATCTCATGCAGAGTGGCCGCCCTGCCACAATAAATGTACGGTGGGCGGTCTGCAAGTGGCTAAACCAATTGGAAAAAGAAAAGTATATTAATAATCCTCAGTTAACCCAGAGAAAGGAAAAAAAAAACCTTTAGAAAGCTTGGTCCAATTTGTTCTAATAGGAAACATTTTCCTTCCTAATTTCCAAAAGCAACCATAGTTTCCCTGAATTAGCAATTTATGGAGTTATTGCTTATAGATGATACCAATTAGCTATATTCTGTGCATTTAAAAACACATCCAGCCTTGTGAAAACTACAGAGTTTTTTTTTTTTAGAACTAGCCCCTATGTAAGTCTATTTCACATCTCAACAGCTCTTACTTTCTTGCATCTGGAGGAAGCCTTCCTCCAGATGCAAATAGTGTTCCCATATCAGTTTTTATAGCCCTAAAGTGTACAAGTTTGCACCAAGTTTTTACTTTATGGATGATTTATGTGTTTATACGAGGTGATCATATTCCCACACAAGCGCCTCATCTCAATAGAGAATTAATTTAACAATTAAGTCACTCTTCCTTAATTAATCAGTTCATTTTCCTTATTTGCAGACTTTCCAGTACCATAACATCCTTTTTGTGAGCCAGTGCCCAAAACTGAACTGCATATGTAAAACAAGGTCTTAACCTCCCTGGCGGTATGATTCTGTCTGGAATTTAGTGCTGAAAGCGGTACAATTATTTTGCATGGAAATTTGGCGTTTTTATATTGTAGGCATGCAATTCTTATGAATAACTCACTTAAATCTGTCCGAACCAGAGTCTAGTAGACATCCTGGGTATGATAAAGTTTGAAACACAAAATCATAAATTAGAATATAATAAAAATATATATAAAAATGATTCAATAATGTAATCAAATCAAAAACACTGAAATTTGCTCAGTTGCAGAATAGTCGCTGTCATTAAATTTATTGTTTGATGATAAATTGTGATTCTAATTTTTTATCGTTGTTTTCTAGCTGGTCTAAAACCACTTTTGACATAAAGGGACACTTTTTGGTTGCTATGGACAATCTCCAGTTTCCAGGCAGAAAAAAATATTTTTATTATATAAAATGACATGCAGGGCACTGGGCAGACCACTAGGGACAAAGGGGATGTGTATTTTTTTGTATACAGTACTGTAATCTGTAAGATTACAGTACCGTATGTGTATTGTGTTTTTAAACTTTTTTGAATTTGGCGCCGATCTCCGCTCCCGTGCGTCGGAACGTCGCAGGGAACGGAGATCAGCGGCACTCGGCACTGTGAATCGAGCGAGCAGACGGCTCGCTCACACAGCGGGGAGACATCACAGGATCCAGGGGATAAGGTAAGTAACTTCCTCCTGTATCCTGCAATGCGAGCCCGAGTCTGGCTCGGGGTTACTGCTCCTGGTACAAAAAACTCAACCCGAGCCAGACTCTGGAACACCGCCAGGGAGGTTAATGTATATGACGATGTTATAAGGCTGATTTAGGCCTGATTCACACCTATGCAGGTTGCGGTTTGCATATTGCAGGTGCATTTTGCATTTTTCAATACACGCTTTTGATCCATTGAAGTCTATGGAACCAAAAACCAGAAAAAAGTCCCTGGCCCTTTTCATAAAATTCCCAGATGTGAACTACATCCATAGGAAACCATGTTAAATGGACTGTAGTGTGTTTTCTGCAAAACTGAAAACGCACTAAAAATGCATAGGTGTGAACCAGGCCTACATAGAGGAGCCGAGAATCTATTTTAAATGACCACTGTTGCACACAAATTCCACAGTTTATAGATTATTGTTTTCACAGTGCTCAAAATGCTCAATTATCATTGTTTGAAAAAGGTGATCAAATCAATGACATACAGTTGGATTTTGGATGTGTGATTATTCAGAGTAAACTAGAGATAGAAACTTGATGATTGTATACAACCATGTATCAGCCATTCCTTTTATGTGTATGTGTTTTATGGTTTTTGATCTTTGTACAAATAAAACATAATTTTTGTGTAAGTGTTGTTTTGGTAAATAGCACTCAAAACGTCCTATTATTGACAAAGAGGTTGTAGTGTGTAACATGAAAGGGATGTTGACATGTGAATAAGAAGTTTGAAGAGATTATTAATAAAATAAACTTAAAGCACCTGTTGGAAATGCTCTTTGTTTTGATCACTAGTGCCAATGGCTGTTATAGTAAAACTTTTACATTGCATCTGAGCTTCAAGATATAGAACACTTGAAGTCCAGCTGCTAACTTGCATTCAGATAAATATACCATTCAATATGTTGTTGGCTCCACAGATAAGTCTATAAAGACAGTACAAGCCATATCCTGCTCCATTGAAAGAAGTCTCACGGATAAAAGGCCAGGAACTGCATGAACTGGAAGCAAAGAGACATGAGAAAGCATTTGACAAGGCTTATGACTCTTAAAAGAAGATAGAAAAGGAGGCCAGAACAAGACATTGATAAAACACAAGGCATTCAAATGACATGACATGGTTTGTTATCAATATAGTAATAATGTAGTATAGTAATATATAGTAATAATATCATTCAACATTCTAATACTGTGGACACTGTTAATAAAAAGGATGCCTGCTTTATCTTGGCTGCAGATATCTGCAAACTCATGAGCAAACAACTAGAGACAATTAATAAGACCTATAATGGCCAATTTGAAAAAGAAACTGTAATATTAAAGTTATCACAAAGATCAGGCAATCACTCTAAAACCAACTCCAAAGGTCTCTAGCCAACTAACAGATGAAGAAGCAGAGCTTGCAGGTAATTAGAACAGGCCAAGGCTATGGAGAAAATCTCAGCAAGCAATACTTCACAAACTTATGCAGCGTACACACGGTCGGAATTTCCGATGGAAACAGTCCGATGGGAGCCTTTCATCGGATTTTCTGACCGTGTGTATGCCCATCGGTCTTTTTCTGTCGGAATTTCCGATGGACTTTGGATTGAGAACCTGTTCTCAATTTTTCAGACGGAAAACCTTTCTATCGGATTTTCCGATCGTGTATAGGCAATTCCGACACGCCAAAAATCACGCATGCTCAGAATCCAGTACGAGACGGAACCGCACGGTCTGGTAAAACTAGCGTTCGTAATGGAGATAGCAGATTTTTCACACTGCAATTTTTTTAATTGTTCAACGCCGCACATTCTCTTCTTTATAATGCTAGAAGAATGAAGTTTTTCTGCTCATATTCACACAGAGTTTTCACAAACGTATTTCTTTATTATTTCTAGGTCTCTCCTGAATAATATTTATATTATAATTTAAGCCATATCTGCATAAAATATATATCTTTTTTTTTAAGTGCTTTTTTTTCTTTAATAATAATATTTTTATTATTGTATTATTTTCTCGTGCTCTCATTTTTATTTTTTATGTTACGTTTCCACAACACCATTATTATGTATTATTTGTAAACCTGTTTGTTGTTGGTGTCCCTTGTTAATTTTGACATTGTATTTTCGAAATGTACCTGCCTACTCACCCAAAATAATTTGATTTGCTATTTGTAGAAAAACACATAGGCAAGTATTTTCTGAAACCAAAAACAAAATTTATTTAACATCATAATAACAAAATAAAGATAAAGGCAATGCTGGAGAAATGTCTTAAATTTGCGCAGCCTTTGGGCCCCAAGGCAGACATCAAAAAATTGGTAGCTTGAGAAGTCCAATCTGGTCCAGGAATCCCAGAGAACAGGAGCAGCAGCAGATGATATATGTACCCAGGCTGTGGTACTACAACAGGCTGTGTGTTCTTTGAGACCAGACTGAAGGCAGGGGATCACTTCCTGGTCTTCCGTGCAGCCTTCCCTGCAGCCTTCCCTGGAGGCTGTGGCTCTGGAGGTGGACTCGTGGCAGGAGGAGGAGGAGGAGGATGGGGGAGAGAACACAGGTGTTTGTCTTCACAAATTTCCCCACTCAACCCCTTGTGAATTGTATTAAAAATGATTTTCTCACATTTCCGCCATTGGCCCTCCTCCATTTGTTGTAAATTTGAGGCTATGTAGATGCCATAGGCCTCTATAGCATCGACGGGGGAATTCAGGGCCTCATTAGCCTCCTTGATGAGGGCCAGTGCTGCCTCCTCTGTTTTTGTGCTTTTGTAGGGAAGGATGAGGGGAGGCACCTGGGATTGTGTGTTACTGGGCCCTGCCACCTCCTGGCTGACAATTCCCCCTGCCTCCTCCTGTGTGCCACTTGCCAGAGCCTCGTCCTGGCTGAGGTCATCCTGTGTATGAAAAAGGGGCATAGTTTTAGTTTTTTGTTCATCAAACACATACAATTTTTAGCTCATGACTGTTGCAAATGTAATGTTAAAGAAATAGAAAAGACTATCATTGTGAGCCCAGCATTTTTCCTTCTTGTCCTAATCTTTTTTGTCCACTTCTGTCTATTGATATGTGAAACACTTTTTGTTACTTCATTCATTTATTAGCAATAATAACATCTACTTACCAACAATCTTTTTTTTCACAGAAAAATTTGGTATAAAAAACATACCTGGCTCCATCTGGGCTCCTCAATCTCTTCCTGTATGGAAGGCCCAGGTTGGTCCACAGATGCCTCAGCTTGGGTTGAGGGAAGGCTGGATGGAAGGCTGGTTGGAAGGCTGGAGGGAAGGGGTGCCGGAAGAGTGGAAAGGGATTCCCTGCCCTCAATCTGGTCATCTATAAACCGCATCCTGCTGTAGTACCACAGACTGAGTACATACACCTTATCTGCTGCTGCTCCGGACCTCAGGGATTTCTGGACCTTCTGGTACTTCTTCTTATAGGTGCTTCTCAAGCTACCAATTTTTGCTTCAACAAACTTGATGTCTGCATCAGGGACCCGGGTCTTTACAAATTCAAGCAATTTCTCCAGCGTTGCCCTCCTAGCTGGTTTGTTGTAATACAAGGGGTTTTTCACCTCCCAGAGATTTCTCATCTCCCGATATTTCTCTATGAATTCCCTTAAGGAATTCTGGGTCCTTAAATGGCAGCATTATGTCTGCAAGACCAAACAAAATACAAAAATAAACATCTCAGGATAATCTTTCAACACAATATAGGCATCAATCTAGATTCAGTATAGGCCGCACATGTCGCCAAAATTAAAATCTTACCTTCGTTCTAACGTTCGTCGTTGTTCGTGGCGTTCGTTCCTCCTTCCTCTGCACACAAAACGTAGTTACGACACACACGTGTTTGAAGCTTTATATACACTGCGCATGCGTGAATCTCCGCCCGCGTTGCCCGCCCCTGACGTTCTTTCTAGAATATTCGCAGCTCCGTCTCTTTCGGAGGCGGAGACACAGCAGGTGCATAATTCTAGTAACGAGGAGGAGGAAAGCCTGGAGCCTGAAACGTCACGATCGAGGAGGAGATTTAAGGCCTCAAATATGTCCTTTGTGGAAATGTTGGAGATGGTGGACATCTTGAGAGGTAACGACTATGACTGGAATTATGGTCCGTACCCCAACCCAAATATGAGAAGGGCCAAGATCATGAATGAAGTTGTGAAGAGTCTGTACAGTAATTTTGGGGTACGACGATCCAAGCATCAACTGTGGAAACGATGGTCGGACCTCAAATTAAGGGAGCACGATCAGTACAGAAAGATCAAGAAAGTTCTTCGAAAAAGTAAGTATATGTCGTGTGTACCTATTATTATTAATATTGCATGCTGCGCCATGTGTTTTTCCTTAATAAGGTCTTGTACACTCCAAAATGGCTACTTTCATGGTCATACGCACAATAATAATGTATGTAGAGGACACTCTACAGCTGTTTACACATCTGGACTAGAACAAACATTTAGGGTGTCAAACACAGGTACTCCAGTGGATACTTTGGGGTGTCTCCAGGTGGGAAACTTCTCCAAAAAAGGTAAGTATTCCACCTTGAGTAATTAGGGGAATAAATCATGTGTTCAGCTTGGAATTCTGCCCAAACAGATAATTGTCCCCCACTTCCAAGCAATGTTTATCATTCATATTTGTTGGCTCAAATATCTGTGTGCTAAGTATACCTTTTGTTTTATTCTCATAGGGGAACAAAGAATCGGGAAATATCATGTCATCAGGGACCGCCCACCTCCTGAAGAAAGGGAACAGAGGTCACCACAAGATGAGGATGTAGAGGAAGGAGAAGTGGTCGAGATTGAGACCACAACAGGTGAGTGTCTGACACCCCAGATTCAGGTAATAAGACATGTATGCCTGCATATTTATAATACATGGTGTGTTTTTTTTATTTTTAGGTGAAGTACAGGTGGTGGAAGAACAATCAGATCATTTCACCAGTGACAGTGCCCAAAGGCTAATCCAGGACATCATGTGGTGTAGTCAGGATTTAGAGATTATTCACAAAAAAACTAGGGATATTGAAGTTAAACATAAAAACATGATTGATGTCCTTGGAAGAATATAATTTTTACAAAAATTGCCACCATTTTGTTTAGGTTTTTTAAAATTGTACAACATTTTAAAAAGCCTACTTTTGAAGATGCACACTGTATGTCAACGTGTGCTATCTGCCATCAGGGGATATCAATGTACGTGTTTTGTGCCTGCAACCCCTTCCTCAAAACTCAAGTCAGTGAGAGGAAGGGGTTGGGCCCCAAAAACACATCCATTGATCCCCCATGATGGGAGATAGCACATGTTGACATTAGGAATGGGATCAGGATGTAAATCCCCAGTTTGACTCCCAATTTGTGTGCATCTTCAAAATTAGGCTTTTACAGGCGTGACTTCACCCCATCTGATGAAGGCAAGATCCACACATTTTGGACAATGTAATGTATCACACAAATTGGCTTAAAAAGTTTTTCTACATTGAACTTTGTTATGTTCCAGAGTTGTATATGTTGTGTTTGGAAACATGGCTGTTTATGTAACGTAACCACATTTTTTGGGGGTGAAAATGCAAAACTTGTTATTTTTGTAAAAAAACACATGTGAATGTGTATGGAGTAAAAAAAAGTATTTTTTACTCAACAATGTGTGGCTTCTTCTTTCAATGATCAATACCATTTTTTTGTGTTGAAATTGGTGTTTACAGTGACAATGGGTGTTTAGATAATAATGTACAAACCACTTGGCACTACAAGTGCACTAGGAGACACAAAAAAAGAAACACAAGCAGGAAATTCAAAGCAAGATTTTTTAAAGATAAATAAAGGTAAAATTTATTCCAAAAGTGCTGGCAAAGCAATGGCCCCCCTCCCCGAAAAATATTCGGAATAATTTTGGCGCACTTCACGGGCGCTTTGGGGGGGGCAAGCCAGGACGGGCCGCTTCCAGAGACGTCCGGGATTGCAGTCCGGCGTCAGGCCCAACTGTAACCACATAATTGGGGTTGGTCCTTTTTAAAAAGTTGTGCAAGATGCAACACGATACCACAATGGTGTTAAGTTTGTATTCCGCCATATTAATGGCCATTTGAAATAGGCGGAACCGGCTGGCCAGAATACCAAACGCATTCTCCACGACTCTTCTGGCTCTGGCCAGCCGGTAATTAAATACCCTCTTCTCCGGGGTGAGGGTCCTCTGGGGGAATGGTCTCATCAGATGGTTTCCCAAACCGAAAGCCTCATCTGCGACGAACACAAATGGGAGTCCTTCGACATTCTCCTCCGGGGGTGGCAATCCCAAGCCACCACTCTCGAGACGTCGGTAGAACTCGGTCCAGCAAAAGACTCCTCCATCCGGCCATTCCTCCCCTCGTCCACATATATAAACTCTTATGTCGCCAACACCACCGCCATCAACATGATACTATTAAACCCCTTATAATTAAAATAGTATGACCCTGAATGGGGTGGTGGGACGATGTGGACGTGCTTCCCATCGATTGCCCCTCCGCAGTTAGGAAAATCCCACCGCTGGGCAAACTGGGAGGCCACAGTCTGCCATTCCTGTGGCGTGGAAGGAAACTGTGGAGTCAAACAAGAAAAATATAATTAGTACATTTGATAATAAACATTACAAGCAGATTCTACACAAACATTGTTGGCAAACATCAGTATAACATTTCTTGTAGTATTTAAAGGCTAAAATATAAGGTCCACTTATCAGATCCCCCCCCCCCCCCCCCCCTCTGATGGCCCTTTGTAAATATTTTAGGGGGAGGTAAGTTTTGGACAGGTAACCACCCTCTCCACTACGTAATGGAGTAACAAAGTAATGTGTGATAGTTTGACCAGCCCCTTCATAATTACACTATTGGCAGCCCACTGGACAGGTAAGAAGAAGTGGCCTAAAAAAATTAAAAAATGGTAGCACATTTTTGGATTCTGCAATTACCTATCACAATAATAACAGGAGAAGAAAAATTAAAACAGTAGCATTTGAAAGTATTGAGGCAGGCCCTTGCACTACATGCTTGGAAAAATTAATCCATAAATATGACCACTAAAGAGGTAGGTATAGTGTGTATTGGGTTTGGCAAAGTCAGCAGATAGAGGATTGGTATCAGCTGACTAAGCAGTTGGGGGGAGGGAGGGTTCCCAAAGATTTTGGGCACCACAAAACAAAGCCTCAGGCACTCTGCATGAATTTCAGGACAACTATAACATTTGTACACATTTTAGGGGGTGTTTAGGGTAAAGCATGGAGCAACCAATTCTTGGTCCATGAACTCCTCCTCGCCCTGTTCATGGACTGGGCTTGTGTCAAAGTAAGAACCCCAACACCAATCCCCCGCACAGCACGAACTCTACGACGAGTACGTACACGCAACATCACTTCTAAACGGTCGGCTGGTCAGAACGGACTAAAGAAAGCACTGATAAACAGCAAGGCCTGAAAGAACGAAATGCAAATCAAGCAACGAGCGGACAATAAGCACTGAAAATCAAAGCGTACTATATATAAATATATAGGCCGCAAAGACAAACAAATGCGAACTGACTACACGCACTGATAAGCAGATACGCACGACAAACACAAACTGTAGAGCAGGAACGATCTGAAGCACAAAAGTCTGAAAAGCGTGAAACGTAAAAAACAAAACTTCTACTAACACGCGATAAACACAAGATCAGCAGAAGGAGCCCAACGGGTGCCAGACGTGGTGCTGAACTTTCCTTTTATGGTCTCGTCGTACGTGGTGGACGTCACCGTGTTCTTGGCGGTCGGAATTTGGTGTAATCGTGTGTAGGCAACACAGCTTGAGCAGAATTCCGTCGGAAAAAACGATCGAGAATTCCGATCGTGTGTACGCGGCATAAGAGTGAAACAAAACTTGCTGAAGCAAAAATGCCAGCAGAGATAAAACAGAGGCAAGCAAAGATGTGTGGGGGGAAAAAAATAAATAAAAGCATTTTCCTTCAAAAATATGTACATTTATTTTATTTTTTTCCACAATGGTAAACGCCTTTAAACATTGATTGTCCTCATTTAAAATAGGAGTTTCTGTTATATTATCTGAGGTTGTCAGTAAAAAATGTGCTCCAGCAGTAAATTTGTCATGCTTTGTCAGTAAAAAAGTCATTAGGGGTTGACAACACTGGACGGGAATAAAAGGGCCCCGAGATCAGTGGGAAGGTCCCCGCGCTTGGAGGGAAGGGCCACATGCTCAGAGGGGGGTCAAGGGGGCCCTTCATGGCTTCTTGCACTGGGGCCCTAAAGGTTCTAGTTACGCCTCTGTCATGAGCACTGCGATTTGATGCAGAATTTGACCCGATTACTGTGAGTTCATAATCTCTTCTGTGTGCCCTCCAATTCCCATTACTTCTCTGCAACTATAGTATCTCACATATTTACTGTTCCTGGTCGGTTTTATTGCAGAACAACACTGAAGATCAGGCTTTGCCCCAATGCATAGTCGTGAAGCCAATCTCCAGAATTTTAGCTTAAGCAGTTTATATACAGTTTGCATGTTTTTTAGTTTTCAGTTTCACAAAAAGGCAACATTTGAAGTGTACAAATATCTGTTATTTATGAACTCATAAAAGTTTTTAGATTTAGTTGGATTTTTTTTAAGTTATGTTGTGCTTGTGTACATTAAGGCTCGATTCACATCTATGCATTTTGCTTTTGAGCGTTTTTGCAGTGCTTTTTGCGGTGCTTGCCGCGTTTTTGGACACACGTTTTTACCGCGATTTTGCCGCGATTTAGCGTTTTTATTTTTTTTTATTTTTTTTTTTTACACTGTGGTTGCTTAGCAACCAGCTATATACAGTGTAAAAAAAAACGCAAATCGTGGCAAAATCGCGGTAAAAACGCGGTAAAAAACGCGGCACTTGCGTTTTGGATGCGGGTCCATTGACTTCTATTACATGCAAAACGCTGCATTTTGCATGAAAAAAAGTCCCTGACCCTTTCCAAAAACGCAGAGGCACAAAAATGCATTGATGTGAACATGTTCCAAAGGAACC
This sequence comes from Lithobates sylvaticus, assembly GCA_028564925.1. Classification (NCBI taxonomy): domain Eukaryota; kingdom Metazoa; phylum Chordata; class Amphibia; order Anura; family Ranidae; genus Lithobates; species Lithobates sylvaticus. The sequence goes on along the minus strand of CM053026.1, from coordinate 473,879,334 downwards.
CATGTTAAATTTCCCTGCATTTCTGCAAAATGCAAAATGCATCAATAAAAACGCGCTAGTGTGAATGGAGCCTAATAAGGAGTTCAGTGTATTTTTATAGATACTGTTTTGATAAAGATTTGCGCAACAATCACAGGATGTACACAATCAACAGCATAGCCTTTTTATTCTGTTGGCCCTGTGATTTCTGAAAATGTATGGTTTGGGGATATATTACCATCTCTCAAAATAACAAAAATAGTCAGTCCACCAGAGGTTAAAAGCAGAAAGCAGGACCTGGAAGTGAAAGGGTTAATAATGTATTAATAAATTACAGAGCTGCAATAATTTCTGCCTTTTAAACTAGAGTTTAGCTTACAGCTCCTTGAAAAAATATTCATACCCCTTGAAATTTTCCACATCTTGTCAACCAAAAACGTAACTGTATTTTATTGGGATTGTATGTGATAGACCAACAAAAAGTGGCACACAATTGTGAAGTGGAAGGGAAATGATAAATGGTTTTCAAGATTTTTTACAAATAATTATGTGAAAAGTGTGGCGTGCATTTGTATTCAGCCCCCCCCCCCCCCCCCCCCCCAAATCAATACTTTGTAGAACCACCTTACACTACAATTGCAGCTGCAAGTCTTTTTGGGTATGTCTCAACCAGCTTTGCACATCTATAGAGTGAAATTTTTGCCCATTCTTTGTCAGATTGGATGGGGAATGTCTGTAAACAGCAATTTTCAAAATTCTCAATTGGATTTAGGTCTGGACTTTGACTGGGCCATTCTAAAACATGAATATGCTTTGATCTAAACCATTCCATTGTAGCTCTGGCTGAATCTTTAGGGTCGTTGTCCTGCTGGAAGGTGAACCTCCGCCTCAGTCTCAAGTCTATTGCAGACTCTAACAGGTTTTCTTTTAAGATTGCCCTGTATTTGGCTCTATCCATCTTCCCATCACCTCTGACCGGTTTCCCTGTCCCTGCTGAAGAAAAGTATCCCCACAACATGATGCTACCACCACCATGTTTCACAGTGGGGATGGTGTGTTCTGGGTGATGTGCAGTGTTAGTTTTCCGCCACACAAAGCATTTTGCTTTTAGTGAAAAAGATAAATTTTGGTCTCATCTGATCAGAGTACCTTCTTCCACACATTTGCTGTGTCCCCCACATGGCTTCTCGCAAACTGCAAACAGGACTCTGGCTTTCTTTCGACAATGGCTTTCTTCTTGCCACTCTTCCATAAAGGCCAGATTTGTGGAGTGCACAACTAATAGTTTTTCCTGTGGACAGATTCACCCACCTGAGCTGTGGATCTCTACAGCTCCTCCAGAGTTACCATGGGCCTCTTGGCTGTTCCCTGACTAATGCTCTCCTAGCACGGCCTGTCAGTTTAGGTGGACGGCCATGTAGGTTTGCAGTTGTGCCATACTCTTTCTGTTTTCGGATGATGGATTGAACAGCCCTCTGTGAGATGTTCAAAGCTTAGGATATTTTTTTATAACCTAACCCTGCTTTAAACTTCTGCACATCCCTGACCTGTCTGGTGTGTTTCTTGGCCTTCATAATGCTGTTTGTTCACTAAGATTCTATAACAAACCTCTGAGGGCTTCACAAAACATCTGTATTTATACTGAGGTTAAATTACACACAGGTGGACTCTATTTACTAATTAGGTGACTTCTGAAGGCAGTTACCTCCACTTGATTTTAGTTAGGGGAATCAGAGTAAAGGGGGCTGGATACAAATGCACAACACACTTCAGATATTTATTTGTAAAACATTTTGAAAACCATTTATCATTTTCCTTCCACTTCACAATTATGTGCCACTTTGTGTTGGTCTATCTCATAAAATACCAATAAAATACATTTACGTTTTTGGTTGTAACATGAAAAAATGTGGAAACTTTAAAGGGGTATGAATACTTTATCAAGGCACTGTAAATATCAAGTTCACGCAGATTTTGCAGTTCCTAAATCCATCAAACATTCCCTTCTGGGTGTTCTATGTACACTGCAAGGATTTTAACACACTTTGTTGCAGATTCCTACCTTTTGTTATTATAAAGAAATCAATGTTTGTTCCTCTGTGTCCCTTGCTCAGTGAGTCTAATGGGAGTGGTTTCACTATCAACCAACTTCAGCAGCTACAGGGCACTAAAGTGGAAAGTTGAAGGGTCTGCATCCCTTTAGACATGATTTCCTATTGGGAGTATCTCACCAAAAATGACATTTTTGTTGCAGGGGATGCCTTAAATCTGATTTGTATTTTAGTGTACACTCAGTGAGCCAATCACACAAGCAGGAAATTATGTTTCTGTGTACAGAACACTTCCAGGTAGCCATATTGCATTGCATTTTACAGAACATTACAGAGCTGCAGATTGAAAAGGAAATGTAATTTTTGATAACATTCAATTACAGTATGAATTGTGTCACAATTGTACTGGATATGCTATATTATTTTTATTTTTTTGCTATTTTTATCCCCATGAAAGTGGAGTTACCCTTTAAATAGTTTAGAGTTAAGGACCACAGTCTGGGGAGGTGCCTTGATGTTGAAATGTAACTTTACCTATATTTGCAACTGTATGCAACAAAGACTCTTGAATTGTGTTAATGATAGCCTGAGAGTGTTGGACAGTTTTTGTATTACCCTGTTACATCCTTTTTTTTTTTTAATTCTTTATTTTATTTTTATAACAATTATTATACATATAGACAAACACATTTTGTGTTGCATGCATATCACAGAGTATATCTTAACATACATTTCCATCCAATATATATAAGACCATTATTTAAAAAGACATAAAAAGGGGAAGGAGAAAAAAAGGTTTGCAATGTCCCCCCCTCCCCCCACTCTCTAATCTATCCATTCTACTGTTCATTAATATTTTCCCACCTGCGTCTCACTTATAGACCGATGTAGTTTACCAGGTCAGGGTGATATAGAGAGAAGTAAAAAAGGAGTTAGATTCTCTCTCCTCCCTCCCCCGCCAGCTCCCCCTCCCCAAGCGCACAACCATATTCCCTTGTACATACGAAAAGGGACCATGATTTCCATTTCTAATTAAATTTCTCCTCTTTACCTTGCGTAATTGTAATACCTTTTTCCATAGCATATATATCGGCAATTTTTTTAAACCACAAGATCGAGTGGGATGTCTCCCGCTTCCATAGGGCCTTGCTGCGTTCAAAAGGTGAGTGACCAATTAGTTTCGGTATTTACGTTTTGAGAAATCTGAAAGATGGAGGAGATATCTAGCTGGGTCAGATCCCAAATCGTACTCTGTTAACTGTTTTATGATGTCTTGCACTTTGGATCAAAAATCCGACATGACCAGAAAATATGTAGCATATCACCCTCTGACTCTCCACAGCGCCAACAGGTATTCGTCTTTTCCTGATAGATTTTCTGTATTAATGATGGAACTTTGTACCATCTTGTAAGAATTTTATAGCATAGCTCTTGGTAGTTACTAGCTGTTGAAGAATAATGGGCAAAATATAGAAAATGGCTCCGTTGCTCTTTAGAGAATGTGATATCTAAGTCTCTTTCCCATTTCTCAAGGAATCTAGGAACATAGTCCACAGGAGGATCTATTAGTATTTTATATACCTCGGATACACCATGGGCAGAAGGTTTTTCTATCAGACCCTGTTACATCCTTCTATCACCCTGTTACTGCCTAACAAATAAATAAGTAGAGCAAGCACTGCTTTTTGCATAGGACAGTGTGTAGCCCATTCAAATGAATAGGGGGACTCTGGTTGAATGAGCACCTCTGCTGCTTAAATGTTGACTTTATGTCTCCTCTTAAGCATAAGTTTATATTAGCTTGCTATACTATTTTTTTTCTATTTCAAAGATGTATAATTTAGAGATAACTCTGAGGGAGGAACAATTTGTCTGAGGGATCAACAGAAAAAGATCAGAATTGTATCCAGGGCAGGTGCTAAGAGCATTGTCTCCATCAAGCAGTAGTGGATCCAAGAAAATCTGAGAGGCACTCCCTCTTCAAGCCAAAATTCTTACTGCACTCCAGCTGTTACCCAAGCCACAGTGATGCCACTTGGCTCCCCTTGCCAATCCATGTCTCACCACCAGGCAGAAAAAGTCTGGGATGCACATGGTTCCTAAAACATAATAAAAAAATTCAGTTTTGAAGTATCTCATAGACACATGCATTTGGCATTTAGTAGTGCTGTACTAATTGAGGTCTGCGAATGTTGCACATAGGTCAAGGCATTCACAGACGAAGGATCTCTTTCCAAAGTTCTACACCTAGGGCCCTTGCAATCTCCCCATATAGTTCCTTCATGTCAACCAATATAGATGTTTCCTTTTGGAGTTCATATCCACCAGCTTTGGCTGTACAGGTAGTTTGTCTAACTTCAACCCGTTAATAGGAAATATAGGACAACACTATGGTTTTATTGGATTTAACCAATATGTATAAACCATGGGAAAAATGTAATTCCCTAACTGCACAATTCTCAAGCCTAGTTCAAACATAGATTCCTACGTAAAGTCCTGGTGTCATACTCAGACATTTTTTAGATCATAGTTACAAGTAAATACCAAACTACATAAAAGGAAACATTCAAATATCATAAGTGAATCCCTTGGTCATGTTCATATTTCTTTACAGACAGTTCTAGAGAGCAATCAAATCTTTTACACGTGCAATAACTGTGATCAAGGTCTAAACTTTGTTATCCTGCTTTATAAAAAGAACACTAGGCAATGCCAATGACCTTAAATGAAACCTTTCTGTATATTCAGTTCCAAAGTTTTTACATAAAAAAAAGAACCTTTTGTCCACTATAAATAGATTGCCCCTTTTTACTAGGTCTTTAGGAGTTCAGCTTGCATCACAAAGTGACATGGGCACATATATTTTTATTACAGAATGAACACAATCACAGTACAATACATTCAGACCACCAAGATTTCTAAAAACAAGCTGTTCTTCCAACATAAGGTTCATAGGCCAACTTAGAATTTTGACTGTGAACTTCAAACATGACTGTGAACTCACAAAAAGACTGTCATTCATAGGTAACATATCTTTCAGAATGGAACTCAACACACACAAAATGAATTATATCCTGCAGTTTCCCATATCAAACTGACACGGTATGTCCTTTCATCGAAATTATCAATGGGATGATTCATTTTAGTTTCAGAATAAAGCATCTAAAATCTGATAACTGAATGAGAATGTCTTTTTATTTTTTAAATCTGCAGTAGCAGCTTATAGCATTGACTTTTGCACTGATGAAGCAGTGCATTGACCTGCATGGAGAAGAAGTAAGAAGAAGCATTAAACTGGTTTTATGACTATGGTAGGCAATTGGTAAAGAGGGAGCCTGGGGAACAGAACAGCCTGAAGTGTTGGCCATTTAGATTGAAAAGATTGATGTTCAAAGTGAATTCATTCAGAGTCAGTCAGAAGCCACTTCATTTCTACCAGCTGAATTGGGATCAGTTTAATATGTTTTACCATTTTTTTTTTTTACCAAGCATGATTATTGCCCCATTTTATAAAATAATGTTTCATACAATTTCAGCTTGCTAGGGACTATTACGTGGTAGTCTACTGAGTGCTAGTAAACTACAGTATCTCACAAAAGTGAGTACACCCCTCACATTTTTGTAAATATTTTATTATATTTTTTCATGTGAAAACACTGAAGAAATTACACTTTGCTATAATGTAAAGTGTGTGAGAGTACAGCTTGTATAACAGTGTAAATTAGCTGTCCCCTCAAAATTATTCAACACAACTACTAATGTCTAAACCGTTGGCAACAAAAGTGAGTACACCCCTAAATGAAAATGTCCAAATTGGGTCAAAAGTGTCAATATTATGTGTGGCCACCATTATTTTCCAGCACTGCCTTAACTCTCTTGGGTATGGAGTTCACCAGAGCTTCACAGGTTGCCACTGGAGATCTCTTCCACTTCTCCATGACAACATCACAGAGCTGGTGGATGTTAGAGACTTTGCGCTCTTCCACCTTTCATTTGAGGATGCCCCACAGATGCTCAATGGGGTTTAGCTCTGGAGACATGCTTGGCCAGTCCATCAACTTTACCCTTGGCTTCTTTAGCAAGGCAGTGGTCATCTTGGAGGTGTGTTTTGGGTAGTTATCATTTTGGAATACTGCCCTGTGGCCCAGTCTCTGAAGGGAGGGGATCATTCGCTGCTTCAGTATGTCACAGTACATGTTGGCATTCATGGTTCCCTCAATGAACTGTAGCTCCCCAGTCCTGGAAGCACTCATGCAGCCCCAGGCCATGACACTCCCACCACCATGCTTGACTGTAGGAAAAACACACTTGTCTTTGTACTCCTCACCTGGTTGCTGCCACACACGCTTGACACCATCTGAACCAAATACGTTTATCTTGGTCTCATCAGACCACAAGACATGATTCCAGTGATCCATGTCCTTAGTCTGCTTGTCTTCCGCAAACTGTTTGTGGGCTTTCTTGTGCATCATCTTTAGAAGAGGCTTCCTTCTGGGATGACAGCCATGCAGACCAATTTGATGTAGTGTGCGGCGTATGGTCTGAGTACTGACAGGCTGGCCCCCCACCCCGTCAACCTCTGGATATGACACTGAGCACGTGCACTCAACTTCTTTGGTCAACCATGGCAAGGCCTGCTCAGAGTGGAACCTGTCCTGTTAAACCGCTGTATGGTCTTGGCCTCCATGCTGCAGCTCAGTTTCAGGGTCTTGGCACTCTTCTTATAGCCTAGGCCATATTTATGTAGAGCAACAATTCTTTTTTTCAGCTCCTCAGAGAGTTCTTTGCTATGAGGTGCCGTGTTGAACTTCCAGTGACCAGTATGAGAGAGTGAGAGTGATAACACCAAAATTAACACACCTGCTCCCCATTCACACCTGAGACCTTGTAACACTAATGAGTCACCGGGAGGGAAAATGGCTAATTGGGCCCAATTTTGACATTTCCACTTAGGGCTGTACTCACTTTTGTTGCCAGCAGTTTAGACATTAATGGCTGTGTGTTGAGTTATTTTGAGGGGACAGCAAATTTACACTGTTATACAAGCTGTACACTCACTACTTTTTTATTCCAGGTTGTTGTAAAGTATAATGTAAAATATGCGTCATGAAGATTTTAAAAATCACACTCTATTTGTACAATGATATTTTGAAAATTGTTGAAAATTTTGATAATTACACTAATACAGTAGGAAGGTGTAATAGGGATGGCACTGACATCAAGAGCTAAGAGTGTCTAGTCTTAACCAGAGCTCCTAGTGGTGGTGGGAATAGATTTAGCTGTAAGTTACTTACAATGTTATGGTGCCCTCTGGCAGGTGACAAAGGCTCAGCTGAGGTGTGAAATTGCAGTAGCAGTTGGTTTTCACCAGAGCTCCCAATGTTGAAGATGGGCCAGGAACCTTAGTGGTCCCAATTTGTTGGTGTCAGAAACCATGAACCAGACCGAGACAGAAGTACAGTTAAATCACACTTGTTTAATAATAAAAGTAAATAGAACAAACGTAGTCAAAACATAGCCAAAGTTCAGTAACTGGAAAGTAGTCCAGACAAGCCAGAAAGTCAGGAAGCCAGAAATCAGCATAGTGGAACAGCAAGCAGGATCTGGAGCCAGAAGGAATATCAGCCAAGCAAGTCTTTAACAGGAGCGCAGGCGAAAGTTTCTGTGATGTTGACTAAGGCGAAGGCAGAGATCATCAGGGCTGGACGGCTTAAGTAAGCAGGACTGACAAGCAGAATGTCATCAACAGGTGAGTCACTGTAGAGAGATCCGGCAGCTGAGCGGCCAGCTCAGAGAAGGAAGTTCCCCCTCCTCAAAAACCCCACCCCCTCGGAGGACAACCAGGCTTGAGGGGAAACCGTCTATGCAAATCAAGGAGGAGAACAGGGGCATGTACGTCCGAGGATGAGACCCAAGAGCGTTCTTCCGGACCATATCCTTTCCAATGTACCAGGTACTGTATGTGCCCACGGAATGTACGGGAGTCAACAATGGACTGTACTTCATACTCCTCATGGTTCTCAACCTTTACAGGGTGAGGACTTGGCACCGAGTTGGTAAAGTGGTTGCAGACCAAAGGTTTTAATAAGGAGACATGAAATACATTTGAGATACACATATTAGAAGGAAGGTCTAACGCGTAAGCCACTGGGTTAATCCTGCGGAGAATACGGAAAGGCCCAATAAACCAAGGTGCAAACTTCAGAGAGGGAACACGAAGTTGGAGGTTGCGAGATGACAGCCAGACCCTGTCCCCAGCCTGGTAGGAAGGCGCAGGTCGGCGTCTGCAGTCATCATGGAGTCTGTACCAATCATTAGCATGTCGCAAAGCCTCCTGGACTTGTGCCCAAGTGGAGCAAAGACCACAGAGATGTTCCTCTAATGCAGGAGCCAGTCAACCACCGTAAGGATAACTGTGTTGCCCTGGGAATTGGGTAACTCCATAATGAAATCCATAGACAGGTGGGTCCAATCTCTCCATTAGGTATGGGTTGTAGGAGGCCCACTGGAAGGTGTTGTGGAGTCTTATTTTGAGCACACACAGAACAGGCAGCTATGAAGGCGGTTACATCAGCATGTAGACTAGGCCACCAGAATTGTTGGGAAATGGCCCAAAAGAGTTGATTCTTCCCAGGGTGGCCAGCAGCCTTGGGAGAATGGTAAGTCTGGAGGACGGCAATATGGAGACACTCTGGGACAAAGCAGCGGTCATAAGGTTTCTCAGGAGGAGCATGGACCTGAAAGGGAAGAATTTTGTCACTCAAAGGAGAAGTGAGAGAAGTGAGCACTGACAGGCTGGCCCCCCACCCCGTCAACCTCTGCAGTGATGCGGGCAGCACTCATATGTCTATTTGCCAAAGACAACCTCTGGATATGACACTGAGCACGTGCACTCAACTTCTTTGGTCAACCATGGCAAGGCCTGCTCAGAGTGGAACCTGTCCTGTTAAACCGCTGTATGGTCTTGGCCTCCGTGCTGCAGCTCAGTTTCAGGGTCTTGGCACTCTTCTTATAGCCTAGGCCATATTTATGTAGAGCAACAATTCTTTTTTTTCAGCTCCTCAGAGAGTTCTTTGCTATGAGGTGCCATGTTGAACTTCCAGTGACCAGTATGAGAGAGTGAGAGTGATAGCACCAAAATTAACACACCTGCTCCCCATTCACACCTGAGACCTTGTAACACTAATGAGTCACCGGGAGGGAAAATGGCTAATTGGTCCCAATTTTGACATTTCCACTTAGGGCTGTACTCACTTTTGTTGCCAGCAGTTTAGACATTAATGGCTGTGTGTTGAGTTATTTTGAGGGGACAGCAAATTTACACTGTTATACAAGCTGTACACTCACTACTTTTTTATTCCAGGTTGTCGTAAAGTATAATGTAAAATATGCGTCATGAAGATTTTAAAAATCACACTCTATTTGTACAATGATATTTTGAAAATTGTTGAAAATTTTGATAATTACACTAATACAGTAGGAAGGTGTAATAGGGATGGCACTGAAATCAAGAGCTAAGAGTGTCTAGTCTTAACCAGAGCTCCTAGTGGTGGTGGGAATAGATTTAGCTGTAAGTTACTTACAATGTTATGGTGCCCTCTGGCAGGTGACAAAGGCTCAGCTGAGGTGTGAAATTGCAGTAGCAGTAGCAGTTTTTTTTCACCAGAGCTCCCAATGTTGAAGATGGGCCAGGAACCTTAGTGGTCCCAATTTGTTGGTGTCAGAAACCATGAACCAGACCGAGACAGAAGTACAGTTAAATCACGCTTGTTTAATAATAAAAGTAAATAGAACAAACGTAGTCAAAACATAGCCAAAGTTCAGTAACTGGAAAGTAGTCCAGACAAGCCAGAAAGTCAGGAAGCCAGAAATCAGCATAGTGGAACAGCAAGCAGGATCTGGAGCCAGAAGGAATATCAGCCAAGCAAGTCTTTAACAGGAGCGCAGGCGAAAGTTTCTGTGATGTTGACCAAGGCGAAGGCAGAGATCATCAGGGCTGGACGGCTTAAGTAAGCAGGACTGACAAGCAGAATATCATCAACAGGTGAGTCACTGTAGAGAGATCCGGCAGCTGAGCGGCCAGCTCAGAGAAGGAAGTTCCCCCTCCTCAAAAACCCCACCCCCTCGGAGGACAACCAGGCTTGAGGGGAAACCGTCTATGCAAATCAAGGAGGAGAACAGGGGCGTGTACGTCCGAGGATGAGACCCAAGAGCGTTCTTCCGGACCATATCCTTTCCAATGTACCAGGTACTGTATGTGCCCACGGAATGTACGGGAGTCAACAATGGACTGTACTTCATACTCCTCATGGTTCTCAACCTTTACAGGGTGAGGACGTGGCACCGAGTTGGTAAAGTGGTTGCAGACCAAAGGTTTTAATAAGGAGACATGAAATACATTTGAGATACACATATTAGAAGGAAGGTCTAACGCGTAAGCCACTGGGTTAATCCTGCGGAGAATACGGAAAGGCCCAATAAACCAAGGTGCAAACTTCAGAGAGGGAACACGAAGTTGGAGGTTGCGAGATGACAGCCAGACCCTGTCCCCAGCCTGGTAGGAAGGCGCAGGTCGGCGCCTGCGGTCATCATGGAGTCTGTACCAATCATTAGCATGTCGCAAAGCCTCCTGGACTTGTGCCCAAGTGGAGCAAAGACCACAGAGATGTTCCTCTAATGCAGGAGCCAGTCAACCACCGTAAGGATAACTGTGTTGCCCTGGGAATTGGGTAACTCCATAATGAAATCCATAGACAGGTGGGTCCAATCTCTCCATTAGGTATGGGTTGTAGGAGGCCCACTGGAAGGTGTTGTGGAGTCTTATTTTGAGCACACACAGAACAGGCAGCTATGAAGGCGGTTACATCAGCATGTAGACTAGGCCACCAGAATTGTTGGGAAATGGCCCAAAAGAGTTGATTCTTCCCAGGGTGGCCAGCAGCCTTGGGAGAATGGTAAGTCTGGAGGACGGCAATATGGAGACTCTCTGGGACAAAGCAGCGGTCATAAGGTTTCTCAGGAGGAGCATGGACCTGAAAGGGAAGAATTTTGTCACCCAAAGGAGAAGTGAGACTGGTGCAAACCGTAGCCAGAACACGATCAGGAGGGATCACAGGAACCGACTCCATCTTGGAAGTGGAGTAAAATTGTCGCGACAAATCGTCAGCCCTAACATTCTTAGTAAGAATGAGACAATGTAATTGAAACTTGACAAGAAAAGAGCCCATCACGCCATTCTGGGAGAGAGGCATTTAGCCTCAGACAAGAATGTGAGATTCTTATGGTCAGTAAGAATGAGAATCGGCACAGTGGTACCTTTGAGGAGATGTCTCCATTCTTTCAGGGCTAAAATGATTGCTAACAGTTCTCTGTCCCCAACCTGGTAATTGCACTCTGCAGGATGCATAGCGCTCTCAGAGGTAGGACATTGAGACAGAAGGGTGCCAACTCCAGTCTCAGAAGCATCAACCTTAACCTCTCCCTACTCCTAAGTGCTCTCTCATCCGCAGAGAGACGTGTGAAACCCAAATGCATGGGTTCACCTTCACTGACCAACTCAAGACCCTGCAAGTACTAAAAAATACGTGTTGATCTGCTAGAAATGCATTTAGCTCATAAGTCCTGTTGTGGACTTACATCACACACTATTTTTTTAGACTGAGTGCTCTAGCCATTTTTTGGTATATTACTGAAACCCACGCACTCTCCGATCTCCACAATATAGACGATAATCTTTCTTTACACAATACAAGAAAATGGATTGCTAAATACTCTCCTTGAGAAGCATGCACAGGACACAAGACAGATCTTAATTACTGATATGATCAGAAAGTATTTTTTGCAGTTATCAAACTGATATAACAAAACACTTTTAATTATACATTTCACAAACCAAACATTGGCAAATAAGAGAAGTTCATTGTTAAGGTTTACCTACATTTTATGTTATATTTTGAACATTTTTGCCAACTTAAAAGCCCAAGAGAATATTTGAATTTGGTTAAAAATGTTAGTATCAGATAACTTGTTGCTCCAGAAAATGCAAGTATCCATGTTCACTTACAAATCTACAAAAACAATACAGCATAGCTCTGCTAATGCTACTCTGCATTGCAATAATAAAACAATAATAGCATGCAATCAAACAATAAATAAAATCCATTTGCATCCATGTAATAGAATTTGTTCACATTATCTGATTTCTTTTCAACATCTGATTTTAATTTTGTTGTTAAGACGCCCAACCATGTGTTCCTAGGCAAAACCCCAATGTAAAAATCACCCTGTAGCCATTATCAGCATGCCTCTTCAATTATTGTCATAATGAATGTTTCATACTGTCACTCTTTGGTTTGGTCAAAAGAAAGCATCACACCAGTCTAACCACAGGAAAGGGGTCCCAACATCTATGTATTATGCACAAACTGTATGAACATAAAACCCATGTACATAGCCTTGCAAGTCCCAGTGTGAGAATATTAAATCATTGTGATGTTTCAGCAAGAGGGCAGTGAGAGTCTGCCAGGGTCCTTCTTTCTCTGCTGGCCAGCTATGAAGTCCCCTGTTGAGCACACTGATTGTCAGATGTTGTATGAGGATGCTTTGATAAAAAGTATTTTGTCAGGATTGTAGCAGGAAATTTCACCAGATATATCTAGTTTCAAAGACAAGCTGTGTTCCCTAGACTGTTTCCAAGAAGAAGGCTTCTTCAAAAGATACAAAAAATGAAATTTTTATTGCTTTATGAGGAAAAGGAAAACGTCACAGACATTTAAAACTCCAGAGAGTATTATATGTGTGAATTGTCCTGTTGTTTTCAGTGTTTGCTAAGAGGATGTTCATTTTATAAAAGAGAAGTTAAAATCCCTTCAAGTATGAAATGTTCACCTTTAAAAGTCTGATAGCTGCTATACCTTGCTTCAGTATCTAACTGGTGTGTGGCTAGGGGGTTATTTACTAAAGGAAAATCCACTTTGCACTGCAAGTGCACTTGGAAGTAAAGTCGCTGTAGATCCAAGGGGGACATGCAAGGAAAATAAAAAACAAAATTTTAGCTTGCACGTGATTGATAAAATCAGCAGAGCTTCCCCTCATTTCAGATCTACCCCTTAGATTTAGAGCGACTGCACTTTCAAGTGCACTTGCAGTGCAAAGTGGATTTGCCTTTCATAATTAACCCCCAATGTGTTATTCATATGGGATAGGTTGAACTGTACTCCAAAAACATACATGAACTATTCTAAAATGCTGACACAGTATAACACTCAACTTTAAAAACAGTGCTAATCAGGTATCTGTATTTGACTTCTACATATTCTTTGCCTGAAAAAACGGAATAAATGCATTTAGAGCTCTGTCACTGTTTTAGAAGGGTAGGTACTCACCAGGAATCCACATGGAGACTAGCAATAGTTAATTACCTGTGTAAGCCCTGGTTCACACCTATGCAGGTTGCAGTTTGCATATTCCAGGTGCATTTTGTGTTTTTCAATACTTGTTTTTGATCCATTAAAGTCTATGGAACCAAAAATTGGGAAAAAGTCCCTGGCCCTTTCCATAAAATGCATAGATGTGAACTTGACCCATAGGAAACCGTGTTAAATGGACTGTACAGTAGTGTGTTTCTGCAAAACTGAAAATGCACTAAAAAAATGCATAGGTGCGAATCAGGCCTAAGGCTGGATTCACACCTAGTACTTTTTGCATTGGTCAGATTTGCACTACAGAACGTATTCCATAGGAAACCATGTTAAATGGACTGTAGTACAAATCTGCAAAATGCAAAAAGCACTAAAACTGCATAGGTGTGAATCCAGCCTAAGATTGTATAGTGACAGCCATACCCACTATCGCAGCAATGTAAGAAATTGGATATATGTTATATGTTATATTTCCTCCTTCACAGTCCCCCCCGTGACTTCACCATTAATATCAACACCTTCAACAGCTTCACCTAGAGTAATATTGTTTTATTAAACAGCTCAAAATAGGGCAGTATTCCACTGACATATTTAAAGTGCATAGGTAGCACTACACTGGCATGAAAATATCAAACATGGGGAGATCATCCAAATACTCACCTTCCCGCTAATTCCAGAGTGCCAGCGGACATCAATGGTGTACCTCATATAGGGTGCGTGATGATGTCACTTACCCATCCTATGAATCTCTGTCAGGCTCCTCACCAAATCCTGTATAACCCAACTTTAAACTTCAATCACTTAAAGCGGTTCTGCACACATTTGGCTATGTTTGGCTCAATCAATTCTACAAGCACTAAAAAGTTCACAATAGACGATTAAATTTCTTTTTTTTATAACGTACCTGGTCTGCATTTCAATGTTTTTTTCTGTCCCTGCTGCCGTGGGCAGTGTTTATGCAGGGATCCACATCATATCCAGTGACCGCCGCACTGTCTCCTGGGATCTCGTGTAATTAATCCCAGGAGTCAGTGCGGAGGTCCGATGCCAAATCTCACGATATTTCGGTGATTTAGGATTACGCCGCTCGTAGCCGTAGCCACTGAGCATGCGCGGGAACCAGCAAGGCATGCTGGTTCCTCCAAATCGAGGGAAGGCGGAAGTGATTGCTTGTGGGCTTCAAATGCCCACAAGCAAGATGACATCAGCCGGGAATGATTTTTTAAACTATCGATTAGATGGAAAAACGGACCTGGATAACGGGCATCATCACTGCAAGTGAGTATGATGTTAGCAAGACATGATTTGTATACGTTAATAAAAAATAAAAATAAAAAAACAGTGCAGAACCGCTTTAACTTCTTAGGTGGCATATTTTCTGCAAGGTCAGCCACTTAATACAGCAATGTTGCAATTAACTTAATATGGTCCTATACTCAAACATCAAAAAGCATATCCACCTAAAAGTGATGTCTTAACAATAACTGCAGTACGTTAGGTGTGTCAGCCTCTGGTCTTTTACATGTCCTGCATAACCCAGTAGAAAGATCTCCCTTCCCTAACTCCCAAATCTTGTTTTGAATGTTCCCATCCCAGGGCCATCTTAATAGCATCATGGGCCCCTGGGCAAGGTAATGCACTGGGGCCCCTACAAGCCTTCCCCAATTTATGCACCTACTCTCAAGAATGAAAGTATAAATAGTTGATAGATTTGAACAAACAGTATAAAAAGTTTTATATTACAGTATATATTATATTAAGTATTTATATTTGAGCACTGTATTTGTGTCACTAGTGATGTCAGTGTCAGTTAGTTAATGTACCTCCCTGAGAGGGTCTGTTAGTGCCAGATTGCCTGCTACCTTATCACAGTCCCACTAAAAGTCATACAATACTATACACTGACACTGTACTAATGATACTCGCTAGGAAGGGGTTAACATATAGGGGTTAACTGTGTGCCTAGCAAGTGTAATGTGTGTAATATGTGCTGCTTTTACTAACAGTACTTTCTTCCCCCCCCCCCCCCCGAGTGCAACATGCACAGCGGCAGTTGTGTTCCAGCAGCCGGCACAGAAAGGAGATGCAAGCAGAGTGGTAACGGAAGCTGGGCACTAGAACCCTCCCTGTGTACCATCACCCGGTACAGGAAGGAGTGCACTATTGGCGGCTGGGTTTTTTACCATCGGAACCTCCAGCGCTGGCCTCTAGTGTCTGAACACACAAATCCCTCCCTGCTCTTCCTATACAACAGAGGATGGGGAGGGGCGAAGTATCCACTTGGCTGCTCTAGCCTTACACCCGCAGCAACTGCAGCAGCCTGACCAGCCACAGTAAGTTTAAGATTCTGTTCTGCGGTGGAGAGGAGAGCTGATGTGGGTATAGGACAGGGAAGGTTGAAGAGCTTTAACTCCAGCTGCACTGGAAGGAGAGGAGAGCTTTCGCTTGGGGAGATATTGTAGGGGAGAGCTCTGTACTGGGGGGAGGGTCTGTAAACTGGCGTAGCATCCCCTGAACTTTGTACAATAGCACACATCTGAACTCTGCACCCTGTGCATAGGGAATTCCTGAACTCTGCACTCTACATAGCGCACTTCTGCACTCGCACATGATTTCCGCACCCTGTACCTAGCTCACTCCTGAACTGTGCACTCTGTGTGTAGTACACGCCTAAACTCTGTACTCTTTGCATAGTGCATACCTGAAATTTGCATTTTGTGCATAGCACACTCCTGAACTCTGCACTCTACATAGCGCACTTCTGAACACCTGCACCGTGCACGTAGCTCACGTCTGAACTCTCTACATAGCACACGCATGATCTTTGCACCCTGTGCATAGCTCACTCCTCAACTGTGCACCCTGAATGTAGCACACACCTGAACTCTGCACTCTGTGCATAGCGCCCTCTTGAACTCTGCACCGTGCACGTAGCTCACATCTGAACTCTGTACATAGCACACACATGATCTCTGCTCACTCCTGAACTGTGCACCCTGTGTGTATCGCACACCTGAACTCTGCACTCTACATAGCGCACTTCTGAACAACAGAACTTTGTACATAGCACACATGTGAACTCTGCACCCTGTACCTAGCTTACTCCTGAACTCTGCACTCTGTGCTGGTGCACTCCTGAACAGTACTCTGTATGTAGCATTCTCCTGAACCCTGCACACTGTATGCAGTGCACTCCTGGGCCCTGCACTCTGTATGAAGAAAAAGTTAACCCCTCTCACCCTGCCACACACTTTTTGTTGCCATCTCCCTGACAGGGGCCCCAGTGTATCAGTTTGCCTAGGGGCCCGTGATACTTTTAAGACCACCCTGGCTCTGTGTGTAGATGGGGAAGATCTCCCACTGATGGCTTGGCTTTTAAGAGAAGTGCGGAAGCACATGTATATGTATATATATATATATATATATATATATATATATATATATATATATATATATATATATATACATACATATACACACACACACACACACACACATGTGTGTTTGAGCTTTGAGGTGCACACCCTAATGCAATAGGCTGTGCACACCTATGATCACAGGAGTGCAGTTTGTTCTCCACTCCTGTGACCCGTTTTCAGCAGACAGCGAGCTGAAGCCTGCTGTCAGCTGACGTCACAGAGCCAGTCCAGGCTTGGCAAGATCGCAACAATGAAGTCGGGATCTGCCCACATCCACTGAGAGCCTGAGCTGGTCGCTCTCGCCCCCTCCTTTCATTGTTAGAGCTGTCGGGGGACCAATGCAGAATAAGTCTGATGCTGCATCCACCTAGGTAAGTATGATTCTGAAAAAAGAAAAACATCTCTCTTTTAAAGAAGTGGCACACACTGCAACATAACTAGTCATGGCTTAAAAAGAAAAATATACAGTATAGACATAGTGAAAACACAGTGACAAGCTAGCAAATAAGAACAACTGCAAAAAATCTACTTCAAGGTGCAAGGGAAGTGGTACCATTCTGTGCCAATGGCAACATTATAACATATACTGAGAATTACATCCAGCATACAGAACAAGAGAAATGGTACTTTGCAATACCTTCATTTATATAATTGAGGATTACAAATTAGATATGTGATGCAGTGCTCCCCACTAGTACTGCATTGTAAAACACACTGATATGCCCTGAACACACGGTCGGAATTTCCGACGGAAAATGTGCGATCGGATCGTGTTGTCGGAAAATCCGATCGTATGTGGGCTCCATCTGACTTTTTTCGTCAGAATTTCCGACACACAAAGTTTGAGAGCAGGATCTAAAATTTTCCGACAACAAAATCTGATTGTTTAAATTCCGATCGTGTGTAGACAATTCCGACAGACAAAGTGCCACGCATGCTCAGACCAAATTAAGTGATGAAAGCTATTGGCTACTGGCCCGTTTATAGTCCCGACGTACGTGTTTTATGTCACCTCGTTCAGAACGATCGGATTTTCCAACAACTTTGTGCGACTGTTTCTATGCAAGACAAGTTTGGCCCAAAACCCGTCGGTAAAAAAATCTGATGGATTTTATCGTCGGAATGTCCGACCGCGTGTACAGGGCAATAATGTATAATAAGACACACTGAGAGCACACTACATGTGAGGTCCTACACATCATTAGAACCAAAAACATTGTGTGGAATATATAAATAATAAGCAACAAAAGACATTTTAATTAAAAACACCACTGTGATGCCTAAACCAGTGATAATCAGTGATAGGCGTTTCCAGTGATATAAAGTAAGCTTGAAACACAAAAATATAGTGAAGAGAATAGTCCATGGGTCCCATAAAAGGTTTACAGCAATTTCCAATGCCCGTAACCTTCCAAATTATGCACTCAACTCCATTACTGACCTTCCACAGGCTAAGGGGCTAAATAAACCTCTGGTGGGTGGTTGGATCCTTGATGTTAAGTAAATCCTCTATCTCATGCAACAATCCTTATCGGTAGTACTCATAAAGGAATCAGAAAACTGACATAGTGCTGAACCGTTTAAAACCACTTAAATAAAAAAACATAAGAAATTACAACATTTTTCAGTGCACTAGCTCTGGTGCACTCAGATAGCATGCGTAGCACAATAAGGGTGTGCAGCCCCCTTAAAGCGGTTCTGCACTCATTTCATTTAGTAAATCTCTTTGCCTTCCAAATCAGGCAGTACTAAATGAAATGTTTTTTTTTTTTTTTTTTTTTTACTTACCTTGTAATTGAAGACTTCCGGTCTTCTCCCTCTGCGGCGG
Source organism: Lithobates sylvaticus (assembly GCA_028564925.1). Classification (NCBI taxonomy): domain Eukaryota; kingdom Metazoa; phylum Chordata; class Amphibia; order Anura; family Ranidae; genus Lithobates; species Lithobates sylvaticus. The sequence continues at coordinate 473,860,637 of CM053026.1, read as the reverse complement.
CGGGCGGGGTCTTGCGTCGATCGTCGTCACGCCGCACTGTCTCCTGGGATCTGGTGTCATTGATCCCAGGAGTCAGTGCGGGCATCTTCCGAAATCTCGCGAGATTTCGGCCACATCTTCCGAAATCTCCCGAGATTTCGGCCGCATCTGCCGAAATCTCGTGAGATCTCGGCAGATGAGCCGTTACTGCGCACGCGCGAGTAACGGCAGTGCATGCTGGGCCATCTAAAGTCCCTGTGGGTGTTTCACATGCCCACAGGCAAGATGGCCCCCAGCACTAAAGAAGAAGACGAGGAACTTCATCGGACGAAAACCGGCGGCGATCGAGATGGAAGATGGAACAGGTGAGTCCCCTAATAAAGGTAAGCACACTTTATATTACATCCTAAAAAAAAAAATTTTTTTTCAGAGTGCAGAACCGCTTTAAGGGTCGCTTGGATGTAGTACTGACAACCACCAAACAGGGTGCAATCCTCCTCTAAGAGCATGCTGACGTCACCATGCCCTGCCACGACTAGTTTTGTCACACATCACGTGACTTTATCAAGGAGAATAGGGCCCACTAAAATCCTTGGGGCTTGTATAGTAAGTTATAATTAAAATTAATCTGGGCGCCATTTTGTTGTAGCCTGCATGGCTCTCATAAAGAACCTTGCAGGTGCCATTTTCTTGTGGAGCAACTGAGCTTGTGAAGTAAATAATGATTAAAAGTGATCCTTGCACCATATTGTTGTAGCCTACCATGGGATATCATAGAGAGTAACGCGAGCACCATATTCTTGTGGACCATCTGAGCCATTTACCTATAGTCTGCCCATTCCAATAAATTATAAAAGTAAAAACGACAACATTTAAGTATACTTAAAGTGCTGTAACCCACAGGGATATAAATTACATACATTGTTTATACTAGTGCTATCTTGTGCTCACAGATATAAGTATATAAGTGTGAGATAAATAAAAATCATTACTACTGGTACTAAAACAAACATAATTACCTTCCATTCACTATATATGTATAGGCCATCTAGTGTTCACATCTAGTATAATATATATATATATATGTGTATGTTTCAATAGACATCAATCTGATAGAGGAAAGTAATCATGTACTAAATGAGAGATGGGTAAAGGGATACTCTTTTCTATACTCAAATGGAGTGGTAAGAACTAGAAGAGGGTAAAAAATAAAATATAAATAAATAGACGATAAACACAGTAATGACTTATAAAATACCTATAAATATCTAAAGGGGTGCATTTCCATATATTCCCCCCTATTGGAGGCCTAATTGTATAGCAATGCTGGGGTATATGGCCATTGTGCTAGTTGTCTGATATAAAGCAGTTAGGGTCAAAGTCAACTTTAAGTCCCTTGGGCGTAAGGGATTTCATTTAAAAAATCCACCAGGACTCATGTTGACTGAGGGTTTTAATTTTATCTGATCCCCTCAAATATTTACGATACTTCTCAATTCCACAGAAACTGAGTCCAGCTGGGCTCCTATTATGAAAGTCCCTAAAGTGTCTTGAAAGCTGGTGGTGTTTAAAGCCTATGGAAATATTGTAGATATGTTCAATTATATGTTTCGCCAGTTTGCGCCTTGTCCTCCCTATATATTGTAACTTGCTTGGACATTGGATGCATTATACAATGCCTTCGGTGTTACATGTGATCTTGTCCCTGATTGTATACTGTTTTTGTGTGACTGTAGATTGAAAATGCTTTCTCCTTCTCATATTACCTATACGTTTTGTGCATCCTTGGCACTGACTACAACTATAGAATCCTTTTTGGTCCAGGAAGTTGGAGATGGGTCCCATCGGTGGATCAATCACTCCTTTAACAATTTTGCCTCTAAGATTAGGGGCTCTCTTGTAGACGAATTGGTTGAGTAGTTGGCCTCTTTGAATGTTCTCTAGCCACGGGCGATGATGACAACTCTTTACTGGTATGTATCCATTTTTGTCAGAAGGTTTAAAGTATGTTTAAGTTTGTTGCATATTGCCCCTTTATGCAATTTCCAGATCCAGGAATGCTATTGATGTTGTGTTGACATGCCATGTCAATTCTTCAATTCTATATTCCTGTCGTTGGTATTCATTTTATTCAAACAGGTTGCAGCCAGGAGGGCTGGTGAGTGAGGCACAGTTGAGAGGACTAGGGAGACATGCCTGAGATGACTGATAGAGAGTAGTCTGATATGGGTGTAGAATCAGAAGAGAGGAATGGGGAGGCACACCTGAAAGGACTGGGAGATTGCAGTATGAGATGGGTGTAGAACCAGCTGAGAGAACTGTGGAAACATGAGGACTGGCAGGGCCTGAAGATGTGGTACTGGGCTCATTAGCCATGTGGACAGAAAGCATTAAAGATCTACCTTGTTTTTTTGCTACACAAAAAGGGGCCCGTGGTCCCTGCCTGCAAAGGGCGTCTACCTTAGGCCTGGTTGAGTCAGTTCTGGCCTACAATTTAGTGCTAGCTGGTCCAGGAAATAAACACAAGTGAAGTGCTGGAGGTATTGAGGAGTTACAGTTTGCAACCAAGTGTTGTGCTGGAGTGAAGACTGGAGTGGACTGGAGTGTATATATAGCGAGTTTATATAGTTTGTGCCATGTAAATTTTCTTCAATCGACTGGGCATCTCATATACCCTTACCCTATCCAAGTCAATTCCCCTCAATAAAAATACAAAACAAAGTGCATGGACTGTTTTCTGTCTAATGCCGCGTACACACGATCGGAATTCTCGTCGGAAAAAACTCTGACGTTTTTTCCGACAGAATTCAGACGGAATTCCGCTCAAGCTGTGTTGCCTACACACGATCTGTAACACAGCAGCATAAAACACGTTCGACAGCACTATAAAAGGGAAGTTTAATGCTTCCGAGCATGCGTCGAATTGTTTCCGAGCATGCGTCAGAATTTTGCGTGTCGGAATTGCATACACACGATCGGAAAATCCGTTAGAAAGGTTTTCCGTCTGAAAAATTGAGAACAGGTTCTCAATCCAAAGTCCGTCGGAAATTCCGACAGAAAAAGACCGTTGGGCATACACACGGTCGGAAAATCCGATGAAAATCTTCCATCGGACTGTTTCCTTCGGAAATTCCGACCGTGTGTACGCCGCATAAGAGTGATTGGAAATCGTATGCCTGGCTTGGTTGGGGTGACAGACTACAATACTGAGCACGTGAACTCAACTTCTTTGGTCAACCATGGCAAGGCCTGTTCTGAGTGGAACCTGTCCTGTTAAACTGCTGTCTTGGCCACCATGCTGCAGCTAGGTTTCAGGGTCTTGGCAATCTTCATATAGCCTAGGCCATCTTTATGTAGAGCAACAATTCTTTTTTTTCAGATACTCAGAGAGTTCTTTGCCATGAGATGCCATGTTGAACTTCCAGTGACCAGTATAAGAGAGTGAAAGCGATAACAACATTTTACACACCTGCTCCCCATTCACACCTGAGACCTTGTAACAGTAACAAGTCACATGATACCGTGAGGGAAAATGGCTAATTGGGCCCAATTTGGACATTTTCACTTAGGGTTGTGCTCACTTTTGTTGCCAGCAGCTTAGACATTAATGTCTGTGTGTTGAGTTATTTTGAGGGGACAGCAAATATATTGTACATTAACATCACTCCCTGCCTTCAAGGAGCTTACTATCTAAGGTCCCTAACTCACATAGACAAGAACCAAATAAACTACCAACATGTCTTTGAAGTGTGGGAGGTAACTGGAGTACCCGGAGGCAACACAGGCAGCCTCAGGGAGAACATGCAAACTCCAGGCAGGTAGTGCTGTGGTTGGGATTCAAACTGATTTCCCTAGCGCTGACCCTATGCATTAGAATGCATACGCAATTTCATAGCCTGGTTCTTCTACATAGGTTTTTGATGATAATTATCCAGGGTAAGATGAGATATCTGGGGCCCCTTATTTCAAAAGGGACTTCCAGATTCCAATAAGTGACCCTCTGCAGACCTCCACATCCACTAAGCCAAGGATGTGGGGATGACACTTTTGTCCCCAATAGGGATGAGCCGAACACCCCCGGGTTCGGTTCACACCAGAACCTGCAAACTGACCGAAAGTTTGCACGAACATTAGAACCCTATTAGTTACAAATCGAAATCTAAAGTGCTAATTATAACGGCCAATATGCATGTTATTGTTATAAAAAAGGTTTGGGGACCCGGGTCCTGCCCCAGGGGACATGTATCAATGCAAAAAGAAGTTTTAAAAACGGACGTTTTTTCTGGAGCAGTGATTTTAATGATGCATAAAGTGAAAAAAAAAGTGAAATATTCCTTTAAATATAGTACCTGGGGGGTTTCTAAAGTATGCCTGTGAAGTGAGATTTGTTTCCCGTGTTTAGAACTGTCCCTGGAAAAAATGACATTTGTAAAGGAAAAAAAGAAGCCATTTAAAACTGCTTGCGGCTTTAACCACTTGCCTACCAGGCACCAACACCCCCCTCCCATCCAGACCAATTTTCAGCTTTTGGTGCTCTCACATTTTGAATGACAATTACTCAGTCATGCAACACTGTACTCAAATTAATTTTTTGTCCTTTTTTTCCCCACAAATAGAGCTTTCTTTTGGTGGTATTTGATCACCTCTGGGGTTTTTATTTTTTGCGCTATAAATGAAATAAGACCGAAAATTTTGAAAAAAAACACATTTTTCTTGGTTTCTGTGATAAAATTTAGCAAATTATAAATTTTTCTTCATAAATTCTGGCCACAATTTATACTGCTACATATCTTTGGTAAAAATAACCAAAAATTTGTGGAAATTATTTGGTCTGTGTGAAAGTTTTAGAGTCTACAAGCTGTGGTGCAAATCATAAAAAAATGATCACATCTGATGTACTGAGGCCTATATCATTTCTTGAGACCCTAACAAGCCAGAAAAGTCCAAATACCCCCCAAATGACCCCTTTTTGGAAAGTAGACATTTCAAGGTATTTAGTAAGAGGCATGGTGAGTTATTTGAAGTTGTAATTTTTTCCCACAATTCTTTGCAAAATTAAGATATTTTTTAATTTTTATTTTTTTCACAAAATTTTCATTGTAATAGCTTATTTCTCTTACATAGCATATGTTTACCACAAATGACACCCCAAAATACATTCTGCTACCCCTCCTGAGTATAGCGATACCACATGTGTGGGACTTTTTCACTGCCTGGCCACATACAGTGGCCCAACATGCAGGGAGCACCATCAGGTGTTCTAGGAGCATAAATTACACATCACATTTCTCAACCACCTATTACACTTTTGAAGGCCCTGGAGCACCAGGACAATGGAAACGCCCACAAAATGACCCCATTTTGGAAAGCTAACACCCCAACGTATAATCTATGAGGCATAATGAGTCTTTTGAATGGTTCATTTTTTTCCAGAAGTTTTTCGAAAATGTGGAAAAAAATGAAAACGCATTTTTTTTACACAAAGTTGTCTGTTTATAAGATATTTCCAACACGTAGCATTTAGATAGCACAAATGACACCCCAAAATACATTCTGCTACTCCTGAGTATAGCGATACCACATGTGTGGGACTTTTTTACTGCCTGGCCACATACAGTGGCCCAACATGCAGGGAGCACCATCAGGTGTTCTAGGAGCATAAATTACACATCACATTTCTCAACCACCTATATCCGTTTATAAGATATTTCCAACACGTAGCATTTAGATAGCACAAATGACAGCCCAAAATACATTCTGCTACTCATCCTGAGTATAGCGATACCATGCGTATGAGACTTCTACACAGTCTGGCCACATACAGAGATCCAAAATGCAAGGAACACCATCAGGTATTCCAGGGACACATAGCATGTACATATAAAGAATTACACCCCAAAATACATTATGCTGAGCAAAGCGTAAACAAAAGCTTACCTGTGGTTGTAGTAGCGCAGTTGTACACAGGAGGATAGCACTGGTCCAGGCAGCAGGCAGGAACTTGGTCAGCAACGGCGAACACAATTGTCCAGGCAGGGATACTGTCCATATAAAGTCCAGGGTCAGTGCAGGCAGAGATATTGTCAGCAGTGCCAAAAATATTGGTCCTGGTAGTAGGCAGGACATGTGGTGTGGTCAGTGCGACAGGCAGAGGCATGACGGAAGGAAGTCCTACAGGCAGCAGGCAGAAGTAGGGCCTCGTTCAGGACAGAATGGGGACAGGGGTAGAGGCTTCTCCCACCCAAATCTCTTTGAAGCCTCCAAGCCTCCAGACCCTAATCTAGGATTGAGAAAACAAAAAAAGTTTTCTTCATCCAGAAAAACATTTCTGGAGCCCCTCACATATGTGAGACCCCTGTGTTGAATCCCACTAGTCCAGTAGCAGGGTACAAGATCAGTCCAAGAGGCAGGCAAATATCATGGTCAAACAGTCCAAGGTCAGTTCCAGATCAGGCAGAGGTAGGTACAGAATCGTTAGGCAGAAGCATGGTTGTATAACAAGCCAGGGTCAGTTACAGAGCAGGCAGTGGCATGAGGGGTGTGAAGGTGTGTAAGGGCAGGAACTGAAGATTACGTTTACCATACTTCACTAATAATTTATTGAAGTATGGTAACGGCGAAAACAGTCACCTATGCAGAGGCCTGGTTGGGAAGGACAATCTGCACAATGATAAGATGTGTCTCTTCTGATTCCTGCTTTGGTACACACCTTACACCTTACATTTTTTTTGAGGGCGTTGGCCTGTTGGTTTGGGAGGGATTTTATCAGAAAAGTGGCAGTGGGAGAGTCGACTAACAACATCTGATTGGATATTTTCTGGTGGGCCGCTCGGGAATACAAGGACAGTGAAAACTTCCTCCTGGTAGCCAAGGAAGGGTTTGGGGTTTTGGGTGGAGTTCCGGTAAATGACATACGAATTATATATTGCCAATTGAAAAAAATATATTGCAACTTTCTTGTACCAATGGTATGTCTGTCGTGTAGCAAGATATGGTTCCATCATTTGGTCGTTGAAGTCGACTCCCCCCATATACAAATTATAATCGTAAATACATTTGGGTTTGTTTATGGGGCCATTTCTTCTGGGGATTTCTATAAAGGTATTATTGTGGATTGAAGACAGCATGTAGTCATCCCTTTTGTCCCTCCACTTCACTGCCAAAATCTCTTTGTTTCTCAGGCTTGCCGTTTCTCCTTTTTTCAATTTTTGATTCACGAGACTTTGAGGAAAGCCCTTCCGTTTTTTTTTAACGGTGCCACATGCTGGTGTCTTCATCCAGTGGAGGTTGTGGAACAGGGGCAGGGATGTGTAGAAGTTATCTACATATAAATTGTAGCCTTTTTCCAGTAGGGGATATATGAGGTCCCAAACAATTTTCCCGCTTGATCCCAAGTAGTCCGGGCAATTAGGGGGCTGCAGCTGGGTGTCCTTCCTTTCGTAGACTTTGAAGGCATACATGTACCCTGTGACTCGGTCACATAATTTGTACACCTTCACTCCATAGCGGGCCCTTTTGCTGTGTACAGGACGCCAAGGTTGGGCCCTGGACGGGTGCTATATAGCACCAGTATTTGGGCTGTGGTCCCTTTAAAGGAGTCGCAGCGTTGCTCAGGGGGTCACCCAAAATGGGTGAGGGGTTCCGGGAGTAGCCAAGCAGGAGAGGACTGACTCGCAGTCCTCTCTATGTTTAATAGTAAGTTATTTGGGACCCGGAATTTGGGAGGCTCTGAAGAGATATTTGGGTGGGAAAGAGCCTCCCTCCCTGACCACAGGGATTCAGCGCACAGGGGGTTAAGGGCCTCCAGGAAGACAGCTCATAAGACAGGAAGTAGGGAAGAGTTGTTGGTGTGAGGAGGAGTAGGTGATTACACCTGTCGTTTGAGCTGTGTGGATGTTTGTTTCTGTGCTGAAGATAAGCTGATTTTCTTTTATGCTGAAGTTAAGCGGACTTTGTTTTGTATTTTTGCCTGTGCGCTGAAGAAAGCCTTATTTTTGATTTTTCCTTACAAATAAATGTCTTTTGTTATAAAACTAACGGTTTATGCACTTAATCCCGTGGAGCTATTGTCCCCGAAGATCACAACTGGTGTCTTGGATGCTGGCAAAAGTGCATTTGCAGCCACAAAAAACGTTTAAAACTAAACTGACATTTAAAGAGACAGTGTACAAATGGCATGTCGTGGGTAAAGTCAGCTCAGACGCTGCAAGCAGCAGGTAAAAACATGGAGGAGGTCATCAGGGCTTTGGCGCAAGCCACCGTGACCCAGCAGCAAGCTTCAGCAGATGCAAACCGTCGCCATGAGGAAGCGATGGCTCAGTAGCAGCAGGCCCTGGCACAGGCTATAGCTGCACAGCAGTAAAACACACGGTTGCTAGCCGCCCATTTTACTGCTCAGCAGGAGTCCACTCAAGCACAGGTGACTGCCTTACAGGAGGCAGTGCAGCGGCTGGCTCAGGGACGAGAACAAGCGGTCGTTGCCGTTGGCAACCAAGTGTCTGTGAGAGCCAGCCATTTCTTACAAAAACTGACACCCAGCGATGACGTAGAGGCCTTTCTCACCACCTTTGAGAGGATAGCAGAGAGAGAGGGGTGGCCCCGTGACCAATGGGCCGGCATTATCTCTCCTTTTCTCACCGGTGACCCGCAAAAGGCCTATTTTGACCTCCCAACTGAACATATCAGCAACTATGAGCGTCTGAAGGCAGAGATCCTGGCCCGCCTAGGAGTGACCATGGCTGTCCGGGCTCAGAGGGTGCATCGCTGGCGGTACAAACCTGACCGACCACCCAGGTCCCAAATGCATGAACTGATACAGCTGGTTAAAAAAATGGCTGCAGCCAGAAAAACTGTCAGGCCCACAAATGGTGGAACGGGTGGTGATGGACTGGTACCTGCGGTCCCTGCCAGATGACCTACAGCGCTGGGTAAGCCATGGAGACCCTGCAACCGCTGACCAGCTGGTTGAGTTGGTTGAAAGGTACACCATGGTGGAGGACCTGCTTGAGCCTGCCAAACATTGGGAACCCACACCAAGGGCAACAAGACCGGCCACAGCACCTAGGAGAGAAGCCCTGCCAGACATTGGAACCCGCAACCCTGCACCATCTTCTGCAGAACCTCGAAGGTTGGTTCCTGTCCCTAGGATGGGAGGCCTACAGTGTTGGTGATGTCGATCCTGGGGGCATACCCGGGCACAATGCCCACTTCAGGAGGAGCCGATGGATTGCGGAACTGGTCGGAGAAGCTCCTTCTATGTGCAAAGAGCGTGTACCACTCATCTTGATCTGGCTGAAGGACGGTTCGAGTGTGAAGTGTGGGTGAACCACCTTCCTGCCAGGGTCCTACTGGACTCCGGGAGCATGGTAACACTGGTACATGCCAGGGTGATTGGGAGACTTGGCCCCGTAAATAAAACTCTGCGCGTAGTGTGTATCCATGGGGATACCAGGGAGTACCCCCTGGTTCCTGTGACGGTTTCTTATGGACGTACCTCAGTGACACAAGAGGTTGGGGTAGTAAATAGTTTAATACATGATATTATAGTGGGGCGGGACTGTCCGCTATTTTTCGAACTGTGGAACCAGGCACAGATGGGGCTGCCAGGAGAACTGGGGACACTGGGCCTGGAAGAGATGGAGTCTGAGGGGTCTAGGCCTGAAACCCCCACAACACACCCCTCTGATACAGAGATACCTGTCACTGATAAGGATATTGCAGAGAATGTTAATTTGAATGACAATGTTTCTGTTTCAGGCCTCAATACCGAGTTGACCTCTGAGGGGGGGGAAGTCTTCCCATTACAGGTTATGCTGGGGGAGGATGATGAAGAGCTCTCCCCGTTGCAGTTCCCAGTTGAGGAGGGTGAAGGGGAAACATCCTCAAGGTCAGTGCATCCAGACCTGGACGTACCCAGGGGTGCGTTTGGCACCGCCCAGGTTCAGGATCCTACCTTGGTCAATGCTCGAGAGCAGGTTTCTGTTGTTGATGGGGTCTCACAAATACCAGGGGCAGATCAAAGGTTTCCTCATTTTGCATTAAAGGGGGATTTGGTTTATCGAGTGGCTGAGAGCCGAGAGGAAACTGTAGAGCAGTTACTGGTTCCCCAACCATATAGGCGGATGCTACTTGATCTAGCCCACAATGACGCACTGGGAGGACACTTGGGGGCAGAGAAAACGGAGGCCAGGATAACCGACCGGTTTTACTGGCCAGGGGTGAAGGCCGAGGTTAAAAGATATTGTGCATCTTGTCCCATTTGCCAGTTAACTGCCCCAGGGCCACACTATAGAAGCCCTCTGGTACCCTTGCCGATTATTGAGGTTCCATTTGAGCGGATCGCCATGGATCTCGTGGGACCCCTGGTAAAGTCGGCAAGGGGGCACCAATATATATTAGTCATCCTAGACTACGCAACCAGGTATCCAGAAGCAGTTCCTTTGAGGAAAACTTCCTCTAAGGCCATTGCCAAGGAATTATTCCAACTGTTTTCACAAACTGGATTCCCCAGGGAGATACTTACGGACCAGGGCACCCCTTTTATGTCAAAGGTGATGGCGGACTTGTGCAGACTATTTCAGATTAAGCAGTTGGGGACGTCCGTCTATCACCCGCAGACCAATGGCCTAGTTGAGAGGTTTAATAAAACTCTAAAGTCCATGTTAAAAAGAGTGGTCCAGAAAGACGGGAAGGATTGGGATATGTTACTCCCTGCCCTCTTGTTTGCCATCCGGGAGGTTCCACAAGCGTCCACGGGCTTCTCACCGTTTGAGTTAGTGTATGGACGAAGGCCCCGGGGGTTGCTTGACCTAGTAAAAGAAACATGGGAAAGTGAATCCTCACCGCACAAGACCGTGGTAGAGCATATCTCTCAAATGCGAGAGAGGGTGGCTAAGGTGATGCCGCTGGTGAGGGAGCACATGCAGAAGGCTCAGGATGCCCAAAGAAGGGTGTATAACAGATCGGCTAAAATTAGACAGTTTCAAGTAGGAGACCGGGTGGCTGTCCTAATACCCACAGTGGAGAGCAAGTTCTTGGCCAGGTGGCAAGGTCCGTTTGAGGTAGTAGAAAAAGTGGGTGAGGTGAACTGCAATGTACACCAGCCAGGGAAAAGAAAACCATACCAGATCTATCACGTAAATCTGTTGAAACCCTGGAGAGACAGAGAACAGGTATCCGCTGTGGTAGCGGTACAGTCAGGGGACCATGCAGGAATCGACCTGGTGCAGGTGGCTGCTACCCTAACTAGGCCCCAAACCCAGCAAGCAAAAGAGTTTCTGCAAAGAAATAGGAACATGTTTTCAGGGTTGCCGGATCTCACCAACGTCATCGAGCATGACATTGTGACGGAACCCTGTGTAAAAATCAGGTTAAAGCCTTACCGTATCCCAGAAGCTCATAGAGTGGCAGTGTCTGAAGAGGTCAAGAGAATGCTCAAGCTTGGAGTCATTGAAGAGTCGCAGAGCGAGTGGTCGAGTCCAATCGCGTTGGTACCCAAACCCAACGGCACCCGCTTCTGCAACGACTTTAGAAAACTTAATGAAATCTCCAAGTTTGATGCTTATCCAATGCCACGGGTAGATGAGCTAATTGAGAGGTTAGGTCCAGCCAGGTATAAAACCACGCTAGACCTCACAAAAGGGTATTGGCAGATTCCCCTGACCAAGAAAGCCAGGGAGAAAACAGCTTTCTCTACCCCGGAAGGCCACTTCCAGTACAAAAGAATGCCATTTGGTCTACACTCTGCCCCTGCTACATTCCAAAGGGCCATGGACAAAACTTTGCGTCCACATCAACGGTATGCTTCTGTTTACCTAGATGACATAGTCATTTTCAGCACTGATTGGGAGTCCCATCTTCCCCGAGTTCAGGCAGTCGTAGACTCCTTGAGAAGAGCAGGATTCACCATCAATCCGGAGAAGTGCGCGATTGGGGTAGAGGAAGCCAAGTACCTAGGGTACATTGTGGGTAGAGGGCTGGTGAAGCCCCAAATGAGTAAGGTAGAAGCCATACAGAACTGGCCCCGTCCCCTAACCAAGAAGCAGGTCAGAGCGTTTTTGGGCATAGTTGGCTACTACCGGAGGTTTGTCCCCAACTTTGCCACCATTGCTGCACCATTGACGGACTTGACCAAAGGCAGAAAGTCAGTGATGGTACAGTGGAATGACGATGCCGAAAAAGCTTTCCAGAAGCTTAAGACGGCATTGTGCCAGGATCCGGTGCTCGTGGCTCCAGATTTTTCTAAGGATTTTGTAGTACAGACAGATGCTTCAAGTGAAGGGTTAGGAGCAGTCCTGTCTCAAGTGATCAATGGGGAAGAGCACCCCATAGTTTTTCTAAGTAGGAAGCTGACGGCAGCGGAGAAAAACTATGCGGTGGTGGAGCGGGAGTGTCTTGCCATCAAGTGGGCTTTAGACTCTTTACGGTATTTCCTCCTAGGTAGAAGATTCCGCCTAGTGTCCGACCATGCCCCACTGACCTGGATGAGACAAAACAAAAACACCAATGCCAGGGTGACAAGGTGGTTCCTTTCTCTCCAGGAGTTCAATTTTGTGGTAGAGCACAGACCAGGGAGACAGAATCAGAACGCTGATGCCCTCTCCCGTGTCCATTGTATGATGTCGAGTGGTGCCTCCAACACCTCCGCATTGAGGCAGAGGGGGGGTATGTACAGGACGCCAAGGTTGGGTCCTGGACGGGTGCTATATAGCACCAGTATTTGGGCTGTGGTCCCTTTAAAGGAGTCACAGCGTTGCTCAGGGGGTCACCCAAAATGGGTGAGGGGTTCCGGGAGTAGCCAAGCAGGAGAGGACTGACTCGCAGTCCTCTCTATGTTTAATAGTAAGTTATTTGGGACCCGGAATTTGGGAGGCTCTGAAGAGATATTCGGGTGGGAAAGAGCCTCCCTCCCTGACCACAGGGATTCAGCGCACAGGGGGTTAAGGGCCTCCAGGAAGACAGCTCATAAGACAGGAAGTAGGGAAGAGTTGTTGGTGTGAGGAGGAGTAGGTGATTACACCTGTCGTTTGAGCTGTGTGGATGTTTGGAGGCTGCTAAAGACCCAGCTACAAAACCGTATGTGTTTTCCTTAAATTTGTTTCTGTGCTGAAGATAAGCTGATTTTCTTTTATGCTGAAGTTAAGCGGACTATGTTTTGTATTTTTGCCCGTGCGCTGAAGAAAGCCTTATTTTTGATTTTCCTTACAAATAAATGTCTTTTGTTATAAAAATAACGGTTTATGCACTTAATCCCGTGGAGCTATTGTCCCCGAAGATCACAGCTGGGAATTGTTTTATTTTGAGCCTGCCACTAAATTTAATAAGGGACTCATCCACACATATGTGTTGGTCCGGGGGAAACAGCTGGGGGAATACTTGAGAAAAATAATTTAAAAAGTGGGCGAATTTTGAAAAGCCTGTCATAATTTGGGTCATTTCGGGGAGGGCACTGGGAATTGTCGTTGAAATGAAGGAACCTCTGTATCATGAGGTACCTGTTTCGGGACATAACCTTGGAGAAGACTGGCATGTGTTGGAGGGGCTGGGTTGACCAATAGGACGTCAAAGTGTTTTTTTTGGTGAGTCCCATGTTGAATGTGAGGCCTAAAAAAACCTTGAACTCCTCCACCGTTAGGTCTCTCCATTCTTAGGGACGGGCATAATATGAGGTTGGGTTTTGCAAAATAAATTGCTGGGCATAAAGATTGCACTGGGCCACAATTGATCCTAACATGTCCTCCGTAAAAATTTAATTAAAAAAATCTATTGGGGTAAAATTCTGTGTGTCCACCTGGACTCCTGGCTGGGCAGTGAAAGGGGGAATGTTGGCTTCTCCTGAATTAGGAGGAAGCCACAAAGGGTACTGAAGGGCATAGGGAAGGCTGGCATGGGTCCTTGGCCTTTCTTGCCGAGGTACTGCGGTGCTGGTGGATGGCACTGCGGTGCTGGTGGATGGCACTGCGGTGCTGGTGGATGGCACTGCTTCCTCACCAGAACGCCTTCGTTTGGCCGGCCGAATCTCTTCCTCCTCCAAGTCACTCGATGTTTTGCTACTGAGGACTGGCTCGTAAGTTATGTCAGTCTCAGAATCGATGTATGAAGAGGAATCTGAAGAGAGCTCCCCGTTGCTCTTGTCGGCCTGGGAAAGAATTTGGAACACCTCCTCTGCGGAAAATACTCTTTTGGACATGCTGCTGGTTGCTGGTGCGACTACACAGGTGTGTACTAAGCCTGCACTGATGGACACTGATGAGGCAGCACTGATGAGCACAGATGGGCACTGAGGTGGCACAGATGGGCACTGAGGTGGCACAGATGGGCACTGAGGTGGCACAGATGTGCACTAATGAAGTGGAACAAATGCGCACTGATGAGGTGGAACAAATGCACACTGATGAGGCGTCACAGGCGGACACTGATGAGGTGGCACAGGCGGGCACTGATGAGGTGGCACAGGCGGGCACTGATGAGGTGGCACAGTCGGGTACTGATTGTGAAGATGTGCAGATGGACACTGATCGGCACAGGTGGGCACTGATCGGCAAAGGTGGACACTGATCGGCACTGATCGGCACAGGTGGGGCACTGATCGGCACAGGTGGGGCACTGTAATGATGGGGCACTGTAATGATGGGGCACTGTACTGGTGTAACTGATGTCTCTTACGTATCACAGATCCTCTCTCTCCTCACACGCTGTCTCTGTGTGAGGAGAGAGAGCCGGCAATGAGAGATGATCTCATATGTTTACATTTGAGATCATCTCTCATTGGCCAGGGCGATTGCGCTGTAAACGGCCGCTGTGATTGGCCGTTTACAGCGATCTGTGAGTGGCTGTGTTCAAGGGACACGGCGAACACAGAATCATCCCCGCGCATCGGAGAGCGAGGAAAGGGGAGGCCGACTGGCTGGCGCAGTGCATTGTGGACCGTTCGCATCACACGAATTTGATGCGAACGGCCCTCAGAGTTCTGCCCTCGACGAGTGGACGAACGACCGATGTTCGATTCGAACATAGGTTCGAATCGAACACCGGGCCCATCCCTAGTCCCCAATAACAGGCATCCTCCCAATCTTAAGGACATGTGGCATGGAATGCTTCAGGAGGAAGTGCATGCTTACTGACCAGTCATTCTTGGTTGGCCAAGCTGTATGTCTTGATAAGGGACCAGTATAATTATTTTTTCTCTTTTGTATATTTGCATGGGGTTCGCCTCAAAATCCATACCAGATCCTTGTCAAGGATAATATCTGTTGTGGACCCAGAGCAATTTTATTTTGCTTTTTTTTTTACCTTTGCTCCCCCCTTAAAAATTAATACCAGACCCATAACAAGGGGATAATGATCTGGTGTGGGGTTTGAGAGGGATTCCCCCAGCTGCTTGATTTACAATCAGAATGGAGCCTTGCCAGGAAAATTATTAGCAATGGAATTTTTCTCTTCAAAATCCAGGAATTTTGTGGGAGTACTGTATTGGTGCGTCACTTCATGAGCAGGTTTATTTTTTAACCAAGAGCTAGCAAAGTGGCCTTGAAAAAGGCTAGAAACAAATAACAAGATTTGGCTTCCTTATATTTTAATGGGATGTAAGTGCTATGTTCACAGTTCAAGGATTTCAGGCTGAGTTTGGGGATCCTCCCACAAACTGAACACAAGCCAATTACAAATACAAATCCCTTGAAAATCTGCCATTTCTGTTTATTTAATAGAGGAAGACACACTTTATTGAGGATTCACCAACATGCCCCATACCTGTCCTGCTCTGCTAAGATCGGTGCTGATGATCTTCTGATGATCTTCTCTAAAAAACACTCACCTTCTTGGTCCTACTCCTTTACATGTACTCAAGATATTCCCACCCTTATTGTTACTATTGTCATTCTTACTGTCGGACTCGCAAAATCCAAAAAAAATGGATTTTAAGGGGAACCCCTTCACCGAAAAAATGGCGTGGGGGTACCCCCAAAATCCATACCAGACCCTTATCCGAGCATGCAGCCCGGCCGGTCAGGAAATGGGGTGGGAGCGAGCGAGTGTCCCAGCCTCCTGAACCGTACCTGGCCGCATGCCCTCAACATGGGGGGGTGGGGGCTTTGGGAAGGGGGCACCTGCGGCCTCCCACCCCAAAGCACCTTGTCCCCATGTTGATGAGGACAAGGGCCTCTTCCAGACAACCCTGGCGGTTGGTTGTCGGGGTCTGCAGGCAGGGGGCTTATCGGAATATTAATAAGGGGGCCCCCAGATCCTGGCCCCCACCCTCTGTGAATGAGTATGGGGTACATTGTAGGGAAAAAAAAGGGTCAATAAAAAAACACACTAGACAGGTTTTTAAAGTAATTTATTAGTCAGCTCCGGGGGTCTTCTTCCGACTTCGGGGGTCTCTTCCGACTCCTCCACTCTCTCGGGCCTCTTCTGCCGGGCTCCTCCGCTATCTTCTTCCAGCTCTTTTACTAGCGTTGGCACAGTCCCAGCATGCCCCGGGACTTGACGTCATAAGGGGCGGGGTCATGTGTGACATCACCCGGTGACCACGCCCCATGCCTATATAAGTCGTTGCGCACCTCGCACACGACATTTCAGCGGGAGAGAGCGTTGTGTCAACATCGGAAGAAGAGAGAAAAAGGACGAAGAAGACCGGGCCACCGCTAGTAAAAGAGCTGGAAGAAGATAGCGGAGGAGCCCGGCAGAAGAACCGGAGAGCGGGAGAAGAGGCCGGAGACCGGGAGATGAGGCCGAAGAGAGAGGTGGAGTCAGAAGAGACCCCCGAAGTCAGAAGAAGACCCCCGGAGCTGACTAATAAATTACTTTAAAACCTGTAGTGTGTTTTTTTATTGACACTTTTTTCCCCAGGTGAATGGGTAGGGGTACGATGTACCCCATACTCATTCATATAGAGTGGGGGGCCGAGATCTGGCAGCCTCCTTATTAAAGGGGGCTCCCGGATTCTGATAAGCCCCCCGCCTGCAAACCCCGACAACTCACATCGAAGGGCCTGGTATGCTTTGGGGAGGAACCCATGTTGGTTTAAAATCAGGTGTGGAGTTCCCCCTCGAGAGCTTATTATTCTGTGATTGGCCACGGCCAAAGTCGCCTGTCCTGGGGGTCGCGTTGTAAGTCGCCCCAAGTCACGTTGAAGTCGCCCCTGATCTTAACCCCTTCCTTGCCAGTGTCATTAGTAAAGTGACAGTGCATATTTTTTAGCACTGATCACTGTATTGGTGTCACTGGTCCCCAAAAAAGTATCAAAAGTGTCACTTAGTTTCCGATGTGCCTGCCGAAATGTTGCAGTCCTATATAAGTTGCTGATTGCCACCATTACTAATAAATGCTGTGCCGTATCACAAAAAATGGCCTGGTCATGAAGGGGGGTAAACCTTACAGAGGTCAAGTGGTTCCCTCACTTCCTGCCTGTACGGAAACAACAGCACATGGGAAAGCTCATCCTTTTCATTGGAGGTAGTTCACTGCACTGCATTCTAGTAAAGTGTTCTTCTTCTATAGTGCTTATTTTTAGATTCGTAGATAAAAGGTAACACTCAAAAAGAAATGTTTCATGTTTTTTTTGTTAGCCATACTTAACCACTACAGCCCCGGAAGGATTTGCCCCCTTCCTGACCAGAGCACTTTTTTGTGGTTGTGCGACGTTGTACCCAAACAAAATTTACGTCCTTTTTTTCCCACAAATATAACTTTCTTTTGGTGGTATTTGATCACCTCTGCAGTTTTTATTTTTTGAGCTATAAACAAAAAAAAGAGCAACAATTAAAAAAAAAAGCAATATTTTTTACTTTTTGCTATAATAAATACCCCCAAAAATATATTAAAAAAAAAAACGATTTTTTTCCTCAGTTTAGGCTGATGTGTATTCTTCTACATATTTTTGGTAAAAAAAATAAAAAATCGCAATAAGCGCATGTTGATTGGTTTGCACAAAATTTATAGTGTCTACAAAATAGGGCATAGTTTTATGGCATTTTTATAATTTTTTTTTTTATTAGTAATGGCGCCAATCTGCGATTTTTATTGTGACTGTGACATTATGGCGGACACATCAGACACTTTTGACACTATTTTGGGACCATTGTCATTTATACAGCGATCAGTGCTATAAAAATGTGCTGATTACTGTATAAATGACGCTGGCAGTGAAGGGGTTAACCAGTAGGGGGCGATGAAGGGGTTAAGTGTGACCTAGGGAGAGATTCTAACTGTGGGGGATGCACATTTTTACAAAAGCATCTCCCCGTTCTACCTCTCCGTGACATGACCGCGGGCAGCCGGCAGACATCGAGTCATGGAAAATGCGGCGGGCATAGGGTTGCCACATCATCCCTTTAATCCACAACACATATTAATTACACAGGTTCTGTTACTGATTAAGGTGGTAATTAAACTCACTTGGTGCCTTATCTGCATTAAATCAGACTCAGAACCTGTGTAATTAATATGTGTCCTGGATTAAAGGGATGATGTGTCAGCCCTAGGCGGGCACACGCCCGCAGTACAACTTCTTCAAGGGCCATTTTGCCCACCCGTGCCATTCTGCCGACGTATATCGCCGTGCAGCGGTCGGGAAGCGGTTAAAGCATCTGAATAATGGAAGCACAAACTTTGAAAACAAAGATCCTTGGTTAGTAAAGAAGGTGCCCTCTGCACAATGACGACAGCAGTCTTTATTTCCTTCCCTTTAGTTTAAATAGATAATATATCATCTGTACACATCCACACAGAGCTGAATCGTGATGCACCAAAACAGGGCCCAATCAGGAAAATAAAGGGGAGTCCTGGTGACGCCATCAGTCATTTGAGGACAGACAGATATCTCATCGTCTGTCATTCTCATACATCTTTCCACCTATGGTCACCTTTTAATACTTCCGCTGCGTGAGAAAATGCAATGCTATACATGATTAAACCGTTGTTTATTCCAAATTGTGTACCTCGTACTAGTTAGATGAAGGCATTTTGGTCAATTGATTATAAATCAACCAGGATGATTTTCAACTACTTGTGATTTGTGCCTTTTTTTGTTTTGTTTTATTTTTCTTCCTCTCTTAAAAAACGAAACTGACACAGATCAATACCTTTGATGGAAGGTAATAATCAGGCCTATTAAGTGACAAAGGTTTACTCTGTAACAGCTGTGCTGGCGGGAGAGAAGAGCTTGTCTGACTAATGAATCGTGAAACAATCAGGCAGTAGCCATTTGTGTTTAGATCTGTAAATATGGTGTGGTTCAAGTGCCAGACCATTGCCGGCACTCCAGCTGGGGGCACAGATGGTCCACATTCAAAGCAGCACAAGTGTAAGGAGGTTTTTTTTTTATTTTTTTATTATGATTTTATTTCTATTTCCCACATTGCACCTCTTCGAGAAACTGCAGCCTACAGTGAAAACTTTCTCCGGGAACCCAGAAAAATATATAAAAAACCTACTCGAGAACAGATAATTACAAGTACTTATTTATGCAGCTTTGTATATACATTTTAAAGGAATCATATCATGAGAGTAATACAATAGAAAAGCTGACACGGCCCTCTGTGTGTAATAGTTTTCTGGCTGGTTCTAGCCTTAACACTTCTTAAAGTGGTGTTGCCACCAAAAAAAATAATTATATTAAAAATCATAAAAAAAATAAAAAAAAAATAATTGGAAAAAAAAAAAAAATTTACTCACCTCTAAATGCCTGTTGCTAGGGGGTCCCTCGTAGTCTGCCACCTTCAGTGCCCGGGCACTGACGTCACTTCCCCTAGGCGCGGCACAGTCATCTGGGACCTTTCACGTGTCCCAGATGAATGAGCGTCGAATCACGGCGCACGGCGCCGCTCGCGCATGCGCAGTGGGTGCCTGGCTGTGAAGCCACAGCCGGGTGCCCACATTAAGAATGCCAGCGCCACGAGCGGAGCGGGGAATGAGGGGGGGCCTCGTTCCTCCGCATCGCTGGACCCTGGGACAGGTAAGTGTCCGATTATTAAAAGTCAGCAGCTGCAGTATTTGTAGCTGCTGACTTTAAAAAAAAAAAATGTTGTGGGCCCTCCTCTTTAAGTCACTTACTGTCAGGGTAAAGTTAGAACATCTGATCGGCATACTTATTCTGCATAAGTATTGTCAGTATGTCAAGCCAGTGATTCAGCATCACAGCCAAGCAATTAGCATTTTCAGAAGGGGGAAGTCAGCAACCCTCCATCTTACCTCAATATAGCTTTACTTTAAAGCAAATCTAGCATCTGATATTTTTCTAACTTGCAGGCATGCAAGTAATATAAAATGTAACAGATACAAGTATTAACCACTTCAGCCCTGGAAGGATTTACCCCCTTAACCGCTTCCCGACCGGCGCACGACGATGTACGTCAGCAGAATAGCACGGACAGGCATAAGGGCATATATACAAGTCCCTTTTTTAATGCCTCCATGCCATCGGGAGCGCGCCGGGAGCGGTGCGCTCCCGCGCCGGTCGGGACCCCCGTGAGGCCGGTCGCGGGTCCCGCCGACTCGATCGCTGCGGGTACACCCGCGATCGTCTCACGGGAAGGCTGAACGGGGAGATGCGGAAATAAACAGCATCTCCCCGTTCTGCCTAGCAACTAGTGACGCTGATCTCTGCTCCCTGTGATTGGAGCAGAGATCAGCATTCACTAGCTGACAGCCACGCCCCCCCACAGTAAGAAACACACCCCTAGGCATACTTAACCCCTACACTGCCCCCTTGTGGTTAACCCCTTCACTGCCAGTGTCATTTATACAGGAATCAATGCATTTAAATAGCATTGATTGCTGTATAAATTACAATGGTCACAAAAATGTGTCAGAAATGTCTGATGTGTCCACCATAATGTCGCAGTCGCAATAAAAATCGCTGATCGCCGCCATTACTAATAAAAAAAAAAATGATAAATAAAAATGCTATAAAACTATCCCCTATCTTGTAAACGCTATAACTTCTGCGCAAACCAATCAATAATCGCTTATTGACAAAGATATGTAGAAGAATACATATCGGCCTAAACTGAGGAAAAAAAGTTTTTTTATATATTTTTGGGGGATATTTATTATAGCAAAAAATAAAAAAGAATGCGTTTTTTTTTTTCAAAATTGTCGCTCTTTTTTGTTTATAAAAACCGCAGGGGCGATCAAATACCACCAAAAGAAAGCTCTATATGTGGGAAAAAAAGGATGCCAATTTTGTTTGGAAGCCACGTCGCACGACCGCGCAATTGTCAGTTAAACCGACGCAGTGCCGAATCGCAAAAAGTGGCCTGGTCCTTTGGCTGCAAATTGGTCCGGTCTGTATGTTGTTAATGACCAGGCCATTTTTTGCGATACAGCACTTTGCGTCGCTTCAACTGACAATTCCGCGGTCGTGCGACGCTGTGCCCAAACAAACTTGACTTCCTTTTTTTTCCCCACAAATAGAGCTTGCTTTTGGTGGTATTTAATCACCTTTTGCGCTATAAACAAAAAAAGAGCGACACTGTTTAAAGAAAACCATTGGGGGTTATTTACGAAAGGAAAATCCACTTTGCACTACAAGTGCAAACTACAAGTGCAAAGTGCACTTGAAATTGCACTGAAAGGGCACTTGGAAGTGTGGTCGCTGTAAATCTGAGGGGTAGATCTGAAATGAGGGGAAGCTCTGCTGATTTTATCATCCAATCATGTGTAAGCTAAAATGCTGTTTTTTATTTTCCATGCATGTCCCCCTCGGATCTACAGCGACTGCATTTCCAGGTGCACTTTCAGTGTAATTTCAAGTGCACTTAGCACTTGTAGTGCAAAGTGGATTTGCCTTTCGTAAATAACCCCCAATATGTTTTACCTTTTGCTATAAGAAATATCCCCAAAAAATGTAAAAATAATTTCTTCATCAGTTTAGGCCAATATGTATTCTTCTACATATTTCTGGTAAAAAAAAAAAAAAAAAAAATCGTAATAAGCGTATATTGATTGCTACAGAGATAGATTTATGGCATTTTCATTATTTTTTTTTTTTACTAGTAATGGCAGCGATCAGTGCAATTTTTAACAGGACTGTGACATTGTGGTGGGCAGATCGGACACCTGACATTTTTGACGCATTTTTGGGAACCAGTGACATTATTACAGTAATCAGTGCTAAAACTATGCACTGTTATTGTACTAATGACACTAGCAGGGAAGGGGTTAACATCAGGGGTGATCAAGGGGTTAAATGTGTTCCTCCCACTGTGTGTTCTAACTGTATGGGGGACTGCGTGACTAGAGAAACACACGGATCCATCTTCCTGCTTAGGAGAAAGATAGGATCTGTGTGATCTCCCCTGTCAGAACGGAGATTTGCCTTGTTTACACAGGCAGATCCCTGTTCTTTCACTGCGGGGCACAATCGCGGGTGGCCGGCGTAAATAGAGTCCCCCCCACCTGCTGATTGGCTCCCCTGCTGGCCAATGGGACCGACGTACACCTATGGCGATTTGTGGGATCGAGCCACATTGCCGCAGTATAACTGCAGTAGCTGATCCTTAAGCGGTTAATTATAATGTTTATATATAAAAAATATAATAATTATATAGTATTGTAACAGATACGGGTATTAATTATATTATAATATTTATATGTAAATACTATAATAATTATATTAACCACTTGCTTACTGGGCACTTAAACCCCCCTCCTGCCCAGACCAATTTTCAGCTTTCAGCGCTGTCACTCTTTTAACGACAATTGCGCAGTCATACAACACTGTACCGAAATGAAATTGTTATAATTTTTTTCCCACAAATAGAGCTTTCTTTTGGTAGTATTTGATCACCTCTGGGTTTTTTTATTTTTTGCGCTGTAAACAAAAAAGATTGACAATTTAGGAAAAAAAAAATATATATTTTTTTACTTTTTGCTATAATAAATATCCTCCCAAAAAAAATTCTCCATCAGTATAGGCCAATATGTATTCTTCTACATATCTTTGGTAAAAAAAAAAAAAAAAAAAATTGCAATGAGCGTATATTGTTTGGTTTGCACAAATGTTATAGCGTCTAAAAAAAGGGAGATAGATTTATCGCATTTTTATTATTATTTTTTTTTTTTTTACTAGTAATGATCTGCGATTTTTAGCAGGACTGCGACACGCCTGCTATGGCTCTTAAAGGAGCAGACGTACCAGTACAGTGATTCGCGGAACGAGCCGACCTGCTGCTGTATAATGTTGGCGGGCTGGTCGGCAAGTGGTTAAAGTGGTTGTAAACTTTTGCCATGAAATCTGAACAAAGCATATCCCTCTATAGTTTGTACATTTCCCTATCCAGAGCACTGAGTGTCATTTGCTGCCTCGTTCCTATGCTATGTGCATGAGTCACTTTTGATAAGTTTTCCTGACACCAAGAGGTAAAAAGGTGACAGGGGAGAGAGCTCCAGCACACAGACTGTAAATAGCAACCTCGGCTCTGTTCATTTATGAGGGGAGTGGGGTGCCCCTTACCTCAAATCAGCTCCCCTCAAAGAGCTCTGCAAAGTGTAACTTCAGCTCCCGCCCCCTGAGGTTTCTTAAAGCTCAGACAAGCTATATGAATCCTGGACTTTGAACAGCTATAGAGAAGAGACGATTGCAAATAAACAGGTACAACTTGTGTAGGAGGATTTGTTTCATCTCTGGGTATCACGTGAGGCTAGAGAAATGCTAATGCTAAAAGTATTGGATAGTGAAATGACAGTAGGCAGGGTTTGACACTAGCAGTAGGTAGGAATTAATGATTCGGATACAAGCCAAGAACCTAGGGTCCAGGAACATACAAAGCCATAAAAATATATTCAAGTGCTGACAGACACCACAAAATGTTTCCACTCCCCAGGAATCCTTTGTAGCACTCACGCCCGAAGGAGCCACTGTTTCCTCTGGTCCCCTATTCCCAGTGCCCACGACTCTGAAAGAAGCACACTCCTTGAGGCTGCATTCACACCTGAGCGTAGCGTTTCAGGCAGAAAATATCCAAGCATTCGCGATTCGCAGCGTTTTTTTAATGCGTTTTGCCGCGATTTTGTGCAGAGCAAAAGGTCACCAATGTAAAAAGAAGACAAATGCCCAAATCTGCCCGTTTCGAGCGACAAAAAAGGGTCCGGAACTTGTTTGAGCTTCAGGCGTAGGGCTTCAGGTGTTTTGGAGTGGAGATGTGAACCATCTCCATAGAGAATAATGTATTTTTTCCCCTCTAGCGTTTTGTAGCTTCAGGCTTCAGGCGACAAAACGCTCAGGTGTGAATGCAGCCTAACACACCTGTGGCAACCAACAATGATAATACAATGTGTAGAATGAATTGGGAAATAGGGGATTTTTATGGTGCTATAGATAGAACAATAAATGAAATAAAATTAACAATATGTTATTAATCGAAAAATACAAAAAAGAGAGTAAACAAATGTTGACTCTCATGTGCACAAACACACAAATATAAAAATATCACAATACAATGACAAACAATAATACATATAGAGCTGATAAAGCTATATAAATGCCTGTTGGCTCAACACGTTTCGCTAACTGATTCTTCAGGAGCTGTGAGGCAATATATATTGGCTACAAAAAACAAGATGTAAGATAACAAACAGCAATTCATACATTTTAGAATGTTCCAATAAATTTTAATAAAAAGAGAAAAAACACTAACACAATACATAATACATAGGGGGCATATAGCATCCTAATTAATGGGGCATGGTGGTAATGGAGCTCACATGTAATAATGTGCAATAGTGGTGAGACTCACCTGTCATATATCTGATAAATTGATCAAAATCCTGTTTGTTCAAAGAGATGAACAAACAGGATTTTGATCAATTTATTTATCATACAGTAAAATGATTGATCGATTTGAATTCCGTGTGAAAGATAGCTGGTTGTTAAGGAGTGGGCGACCGCATCCTTACCAGCCGATGACTCATCAGATCTCAGCGGGCTTCCCCACTGGCAGATGAAATGTAAACAAAAGAAAGCCAGCAAAATTTAGAACAAAAACAGTGTAGGATCCCCCCCCATCCATACCATGCCCTTTGGTTATGTCAATTGGCAGAGTAGGCAGATGGCAGAAGCCTTTGACGAGATTGGTGGGGTTTTTCTTTCTTTCGGGTCCGGTGGTGCAACGGGCGTCATGATTGACGATGGATCTATACAGCGGGACATTTTTAAAAAGATGTGTAATAAATGACTTGTAAAGAAACTTGCTTTTTGTCTGTACTAACTTTTTACACTTTTTTGGTGAATGGATAGGGGTACTTTGTACCCCATACTCATTTACATATTGTAGGGCCAGGATTTGGGGGCTCCATGGTTAAAGAGGATAAGCCCCCCCGCCCACAGTCCCCGTCCCCTACAATCGCCAGCCTTGTCCTCATCACAGAACCCCTTGCCCCAAATCCCCCCCCCCCATGCTGAGGGCATATGGCCTGGTACGGTTCGGGGGGGGCACTCATTCACCCCCCCTTTCCTGGCCTGCAGGGGTGCATGCTCAGATAAGGGCCCGATATGGATTTTGAGGGGGACCCCACGCCATTTTTTTTAATTTTGGCATGGGGTTTCCCTTAAAATCCATACCAGACCCTTTCTGTTTTTTTTCAGAATCTTTAATTTCCCGCAGATGAGTCATCGGTTGTTAAGGACAAAGCGGGCCCGCTCCTTGATAACCAGCTATTCTTCACACAGGATTCAAATTGGTCAATCATTTTTTGACCGATCAGAATTCCATTCATTTAGAAACTTTGGAATTCTTTAGAAAACGAATATACAAAACAAAACTAAATTTGTTACTATTACAATTTATGTGCACTTTTGAAATGCAATGCCTGAACATCTTGAAGGCCATCCACTTGAACAAGCTTTTGTGATGAAATATGTCGAGCAAGTAATTTCAGCCGCTGACCTGAAGAGGAAGTTGAGTACTCGCCATATTTGATGCTACCAATTTTAAGCATATTTATATAAATACATTGATTTGATTAGTATACTACACTATGAGGTTTTCTTTAGGTCTTTCCTGTGATATTCCCTGGAGCAATTGAAGACACTGATAATGATATGGAGAGTGGATTTGAAATAAGGAGGGAGGTGCCACTGCCTGGGAGCCATGTCCTATTACTTTATGGCTGCTATGACCCCCTGGGATCCAAGGGTCTGAGTATCAGGTGAGAGGCCATTTGCATGTGGGGTATTGCATAGATTCCAACTATTCCTAATTTCAAAGGGACTGTCACTCATTCGGAACAAAGTCCCTCAGTCCCACTTTCCTCCTCATTTCTCCCTCATTTTGGTCTGATCTTTATCAAAAACTGTTTCCTAGAGCTAAAACTTTCATCCAATTTCTATATTGATAGGAATAGTTGTGGTAAAAAAGCACTTGTGCGTTTAACCAATAATTTTTTTGTACAATTTTCCTTTAAGGGGGCATGGCAGAAGGTGTGTACTATGCCTACCTACTTTTGCTAATAGGTGTCCCTCATTCCCAGCTCAAAAAGTTGGGAGGTATGGTATTGCACAGTTGTGAAATGGGAAGAGTTATTTGCACTTTTATTCATATCATTGGTGATTAGAACTGTTGCACATTAATTTAATGGAAGTTTTTTTTTTTTTTTTGTATTGTATCTCTATTACATGGATGACAATTAGTAGTTTACAACAGAAAGATTACAATGTCTTTGCTGTTGGTTCAGTTTACTGGATATTTTCTGTACTAGCTGAAAATGGCCTTAGCCTGAAAAGATTTTAATGAATGCAGATTCAAAATTGTAAGGCTGCAAAATGTACAATACAATTTTTGTTCCTGGGCTTAGTTATCCTTCAAAGTTGAAGTCTAGGCATGCAAGTCCCCCTTGTCACAAATTATCCCTTCCACCCCCTCTAGCGAATTTCTCTATACAAAAAAAAAAGTAGCCAGAAGAAGATGGCAATGAATTAAAATTCATGAACACTAAAGAATTATCCTATACACGATTATCTTTTTAAGGAGATATAAACTGAAATTTCTGTGATAGTGATAAAAGGATAGCAGTATACAATTTACCAATTTATCTTGGACTACAAATAAAGGTTTATGATTAATAGTTATTATTATTATTGTTGTTAAAGGGTCACACACATTACATTACATCATGTACATGGAAGGTCTGAAGGATGGGGGAATAACAAAGTGGTTCCTAGGAGAGACCCAAACTGCTTGGATGCAAGGTGGGAGAGCATAAGACCACCAGGGGGACCATACTTTAAGGAATTTAGAGTAGGAATCATGCAAGATACCAGACATTTTTTAATTGATCATAAGGTCGGTCAAAATGCTTTTCACTGTGGCAAATGGAACAGAGGGTCTCTTCCGAGCTCTGGCTATTGCCCATTTAGCAGCTATAAACAGATAAGATGCCAACTTTTGTTGGTAGGAGAACAAACCCTGGATCCAGCAGGGCAGCAAGTCAATTTTGGCATCCTTGTGAATGGGTATATGGAACAAGGAATAAAGGAGACCAAACACCCTGGACCAGAACCCTGTGAGGCGGGGACAGGACTACCAAATGTGTACATCTCCCATGTTGGCCACAACCTCTGAAGCCCAGTGACTATAGGATGGGTTTGAACTCGTTATCTGGGCCAGTACCCAGTACCATCGTAGAAGAACCTTGTATGCAGCTTCTAGAGAAGCCATGTTGAAGGAGCGGCATTCTCATTTTCAACATGGTATGAACATTCAGTAGACTGAAGGAGGATGACACCAAGTCAAATTCAGGTACGTATACTGCTTGTATTTAAAAATAAATGTAATCAGCTATTATTCAGTGCAGAGCTGAAGTAATTTATGTATTTATTATGTGTCTAGAGTTCAACTTTAACAAAAATGTAAGTGTGCCAAATATCGCTTTCTGTTGTTTAAAAGAAGCAGCAGAATGGGGAATGAGTTTAGAGATTGTTTTGCCCAAGGCCCGACAGTGACTAGAAAAGGCCCAGCTTATGAAACAAATAACATAAACCTTGACAACTGTGTTGAATCATCTCTTGGGATTTGATTTCAGATATAAGAGCAGATTGTCTTCACAGATGATGACCATCTTTACACAATAGTGTGGCTGAGTATGGAAATAATTTTTATACACAAGGGTCTGAATATTAATAAGTTAGATCTGTGAACTTCATTTCACATGTTGCACATCATGTCCTCGCTCTCTGCCACCTTTCATATTCTCTGTGTACTTTTTCCTCGCCCCATATGTAGGTACATGTGTATCATATTTTCTTCAGGATACAAATACACCACAACAAATAAATTGCTAGGGTTAACCCTGTCTTTGTCT